>CM042017.1:48344239-48719239 GCA_023525715.1 Cichorium intybus
GTGGTTCACCAGCACATCAATCGAGATGATAAATGACATTGAGGTCACCAAGCACATTTTCATGGTTATTCACATATTGTTTGTGAACCTTGGTATCCCAGTCACAAATAAAAAAGCATAATCCGGGATTAAACATGCCATTGAATAGTTCCAATGAATCTTAAAAGACCTAGGAATTTCACTTAATTTGATTACTTTCCGCGGTGGAATTGGTAAATCGTCATTTACATACCTTTATAAAATTTACAATTAGATTACGACATCCCTCTTCTAAGTTGTGAATTATATAGTTGGGTCATAGCCTTAGTATTTATTTTGGGTTAATATATTAAGGAATATTATTATCTAATTAAAACTACCTTCCCTTTATAGATGTCTACTTCTACTGATGCTTTTGCTCCCCCATCCGATTCCGACAATAACCATAACTTCTCTTCTATCCTTTCGCTCTGCTCAAAGGTTACATTGGATGGCACCAACTTCAATGACTGGATGCGAAACATCAAAATGGCTCTTAGATTTGAGGACAATGAATATGTTCTCGAGAAAGAGCTCATAGAAATTGATGAACAGAATGCTACTCCTAAAGAACTAGCATCCTATAAGAAACACTACGACGATGCAAACAAAGTGGCTTGCATCATGGTCGCCACTATGGTCCCTGAATTACAAATATTTTATGAGGACTATTGGTTGTATGACATGAACAAAGACCTTATTGAAAAGTACCATAAGCGAGCTCGTCAGGAAAAATATGAAGTAGTCAAGGCCCTCATGGCATGCAAAATGAAAGAGGGAGAGTCTGTTTGCGCCATGTGTAGAGAATGCAACGATACGCAGAACGCCTCATTAAGCTAAATGTGCACTTTGACATAGTCCTGAACTCCTTACCACGTTGTTATTATCAGTTCATTCTGCCTTATCATCTAAACAATAGTGAGACCACTCTCGCTCAGTTGCACAACCTACTGCAAACCACTGAAGCACGAATGAAGGATAAAGGTTTAGCCTCCACTTCTGCCAGTGCTCCCGTTCTGGCCATTGGACAAGGAAAGCGGAAGAAGAGGAAAGGTCCTCCCAAGCAAATCTGGAAAGACAAGGCCCATGTCGTGTCATCTTGCAATGGCCCTAGGGCCAGGTCCAGTTTTGATATTCCTCCTGTCTCAAATCCTAAAGAGGTCGATTGCTTCTATTGCAATGAGAAATGGCATTGGAAACGAAGCTGCCCCAAGTATCTGCAAGACATAAAGGATGGCAAGGTGAAGCCATCGTCTCTAAGTATATACACTATCTCTAATAACTCCTCATCTTCTCGTCCTTGGGTCCTTGATACAGGATGTGGTTTTCACATTTGTTCTGATTTGTAGGGACTAAGGTACCAAGATTGGAGTTTATAGTCTAGTGCTTAGTAATGACGTTAGTTTAGATTTGGTAAATTGTTGTTACTCGTTAGAAATGACACGAAATATTATTTCTTTGCATGCATTGTTCAGACAAGGTTATAGATATTGTGAGAATAATAATTTGATAGAAGGTTCTAAGAAGCAGAATATAAACAATAATGTAACAGTGATGAACAAGATGCTGAATGTTTATATTTAACACTCAAGAACAATTCAATGAGAACTATTCTGTATGAGTGAGCCGTAAAACGGAAGTTACAAAATAAGCATAAAAAACGTTAACCCTAACAAGGGTACGTGCATGCCTTATATAGTCTAGACTAATTATGGAATGGACAGGCCCATCCGATATACAAAAGGCTAAAATAAAGGCGTAATTGACACAATAATAAATACTTAACAATGTCCCCCTTTGTGTCAAATTACGAAAAGCAATCATCACTCTTCCTTCTTCAGAGCCGAGACCGTCGTCTTGAACAACTTGGGCATCATGTTCAGAAGCGTTCTTCGGAAGACCATATACCAGTTGATCATATCCGAAAAGCACTTCTTGTCTTCTTCGGAGTTGGCCTTGCAAGCGTTGATAAAAGTGAGGATTTGCTCGAAGGTAAAAGATGTGTACATATGTTTGTCTGTCAGGTAGAACATCTTCCTCTTGATCGCATCTCCTTCTTTTGTATTGTAGACGACGCCCCAGTGTTTTTTTTAATCTTGCCAATCTTGCGTTTGTTAAGATCGGAAGATGCTGCTTCAATCTCAACAGAAGGTCGAGTCTTCAAAACTGAAGCAATTTCTGTATCTAGCTGCGAAACCTCATGAATGTAGCAGATAGCATTCTTTTGAGGTGTTCGAGGATCGGCTCATGCTTCGGAACATCTGACACGCGCAGAGGTCGTCGTGCGGTCAAAAATAAGAGAAAACCTAACACACACACTAGTATAGCGGTAGTCAGGGTCGATCCACAGGAGCTTCGTGGTTAGACTAGATGAGAGATTACCAACTAATAGTGTCACAGCTATAGTCGGAGGATCTGGTTTCTATTTTCCTAATCACTAGCAAATGAGACAATGATCAAACACTCAAGCCAAGCTAAGCTATGTCCAAATGACCTAGTCACTTTCTGAAATCAGAAGTACATCTCTGAATCAGAAGCAATCAAAGGCATTCAAACTAACAAAACCAAGCAAAGCATAAACCAACCACTAGTTAAAGTCCTATTGAACAGTTACTAGCCAAGGTTTAATGCTTACCAAATAACCTAATTAGCTACTGATTTCAGCTAAGAAAAACAGTCCTAACAAGGTCCAGAACAATATCCAAAACACAATCAATCAATCAAACCAAACACAAACATCCAAAACATCGAAAAGCTAAGATTAAATGTAACCAAATGCTTTTCATTCACCAAATCTGAATTCTAATCACAAAACAGTAACCAAATGTTTCTAAAACAGAAACCTAAGTGCTCAAAGTCAGTGGTTGTCACTTCCAAGGACTTTAGCTACAAAGACTACTTGCTACTAAAAGGAAATTAAATCAAAAACCATAAAATACCAATTATGAGCTTGCTGAAATGAAATTCTGGAGTCAAAGAGCTTCAAGGTCGATTTTACACCCGGTTCTTTGCAAGGGTTTTCGGCTGGAAATGCATCTATTTATACTTGCAAATTTCCCGCAACCGCGCCGTGCAGAAGTGAAATCCGCGGCGCGCGTACTTATCTTTCCCCGATTCTTCGGAATTTTAATGTGTTCCACCGCCTTAAGCCCGCGTCGCGCATGGTTAATTCCCGCGACGCGCGTACGAGTTCTCTTGATTTTTCATTCTTTCCAAACTTCTTCCTTTTTATACGCTTTTAGTCCCTGTTTCTATTCTTTTTCTCCAAACAAGTCCTGGCACGAAAAGTGAGAATACCCAGACATATTTGATATAATTTTATCAAGAACAGGGCCCAACAACGCCTAAAATACTTGATATCACTAGGCGTTGTCAAACACCCCACACTTGTGCCTTGCTTGTCCCCAAGCAAGAGAGTTTTTAACAAATTATAATAAAGAATCAAACAATTTTTGACTGTGTTCAGTTTCAAAGTTTATTGCTCTTTTGAGTTAGAGTGGAATAGTTTGCGAAAACATAATTGACTTGTTCTTTGGAATTCATGGCTTTCTAGAGAACCCTTGATTACAAACTTTCTGTCCACAATGAAGTGTACTTACTCATTCAGATTCTAAAGGCCATTAAGGAATTGTCCATGACTTTCGATGTTGTCCGTGTAGCGAGCTTTCAGAAATACCATCCCAGACCAGACGATCTTAGGTGGTAAGGTGCATAAGGCCCACCCATTTTAGACCTACCGGCTCGAACAACAAAGGCCACAGATTGACATTTCCATCCTAAATTCCAATCCTAAAACAGCTCAATCTTCTAAACTCATAAAAAACTCAACTTATTTGACTAACTAATAGCATGATCACAAATAAACAGTATTTCTTGAAAAATACTAATGCTATCACAATCACAAATCATTCATTTCAAAATTGCAATTCATTAAAAATTTTGAAAAATATTGCTAAAAATTGAAAAATTGATCATTTCTGCAAAAGTTTCAAAAAAATTCTCTTTCAACCGTCCACACCCCACACTTAAAACCGTACAACGTCCCCGTTGTACAAAATTTATTTCAAAACAAGGGAGAAAGATTTACCCCTTTTTGGACGATAGACTGCTTGGTGCTCAATATCACAGGTATAATTGCGTACAAATGGATCCTCGATTTCGTATTCTAGAGTTGTAGCGCTACAGTGAACACGCCGGTGGTCGAGACAAGTGGAGGGGGCACGGTGACCCCACACTTGTCTGAGACAACTCCTTCTTAAATTGGTATATCATGCATAACTTAACAAACACATTAAAAACACACATGACATAAATAAAACATGAACAAAAAATATACAGAAAGATGTGTCATAAGTTTGTACATATATCCCAAAAAGATAAAAAGAAAGAAAGAAAAAGGTACATCTATCACTACCATGCGGCCTGGAGGGTCCGGCCTCATGATCGTGGGCTCTGGCTGGGAATGGTTGGGGGTGCTGGCCCTGCGCTGATGCGATCTGAAGAAGTACCTCCCCGATCCACTCGAGCTGGTCCTCGATCCTGGCAACCCTGGCTGCCAGGTCCTCCTGATGTGGCTCTGTCGGGGTTGCGGGCTCTGGCTCCGGCTCTGGCCTCCTGCGTCTCCTGCCAGGCTGAGCATACGCAGGCTGGGGTGCCTGAAGAGGCTCGGTAGGTGCCCGGATGTACTGCCCTGGGCGCTGCAGCTCAATGAGCCGCATCCTCTCCAATGTGCGCGCTGTAGTGCGGGATGGAGGCAGAGCAGTCAAAGAGGCTGCCATGGGGGCAGTAAGGATGCCATAGGAACGGGCCAGGCAGGTGATGAAATACCCCCTGGCTAATGGGCTGCTGGTGGAGGCGCCGATAGAGTGGGTGGAGAGAGCGACCGCGAGGGTGTATGGGAGGTGGAGGAATCTGGATGGGTCGAGAAGGACCCACAAGAAGGTCATGTCGTCGCCCGACACCTTCTCGCCTCCCTCCCGCTGCATGATGGAGGTGGAGACGATCCGGTGCATGAGGCGGTGAAGTGGGTCCCGAAGATGACTCTCCCTGGAAGCTCCCGCCTCGTATCTGATGTTAGAAAACGATGCCCAAACCTCCATGTTGGGAGCCCTGTCCGGCTCCCCCTGAATGCAGGACCCGAAGTACTGGGTGAAGTAGCGATGTTGGAGGTCCGCTGGGGTGTATAACCCCACTCGCCTCCCGAACTCCCGGAGGTTGCACTCCCTATGCTCACCTCCCAAACGAAAGCGTACAAGCCTGGAACGCGGGTCTCCCGCCCGAGGTGCGAACTGGATGGTGGATATGAACTCCAGCAGCAACTCCGTGTAGACCACGTCCTCGTCTGTGGCCATGATCCTATCCCAGCCACGGCATGTGAATGATGGCTCCTCGTGGGTCCAGGTGCGATGTAGGAATGGCTCAATTGCACCCCAGAGCCCAGCGTCCCTCAGAATATCTCGATCGATGACTGTCGCCTCAAGGACCCGGCGACGAGTCAATGCGTCTCTCCGTGAAGTATACTCCACTGAACTGGCAAGCTTTGCGGGGAACTGGAGGAAGGGGTGGTCCAATCTGAACATCATCTGCAAAAGAAAACACATAGCACAAAACAAAAATTTTTGCAAAATTAGTCCTTTTCTTCCCCACCGCACCGCGGCGCGGCCCAAGAGCAAGGGCGCGGCGCGGCGTACGGCTGTTTCCAAACCCCGATCCAATCTCTCAATTTAACCTGCTAGAACTCAATATAATCACACCACAAGGTAGCCTAAGTACCGACTAGCTCATCTAGGGTCTCCATTTGGCAAAACAAACACCCTATAAGCTAGCATTAGTGATTCTAAGTTTTGAATTATTTTTGGGCAAATCACTAAAATTAACTACCTAATCGCTAGTTTTAACGAGTAATAGATAGTTAGAATGGCATACCTTGGTAGTAGAAACACAATAAGCAAGAAAAATCGCAAGAAAATTTCAATCACTAGAGCTCCGAGTCGCGTGTGGGTTATGGGAGCCGCGGCTTACCTTTTAAAGGAGAAAACCGACTGATCGTTTACCGCGCCGCGGGTTTGCTCGTTGCGCATCGCGCGTGTCACCAAATCAACCCCTGCGCATCGGGTTGGTTTACGATCCCGCGTCACGTAATTTAAATACCCGCGGCGCGGACTTCAAAAATTTCAAAACTTCTCAAATGACCCCACACTTATTTCAAACCACTATTTCCTGCAAAAAGATTGATGTATATATATATATATATATATATATATATATATATATATATATATATATATATATATATATATATATATATATATATATATATATATATATATATATATATATATTTAAGAAATATATCCTAACTTATGACACGATGGGTTGCCTCCCAACAAGCGCTAAGTTTAACGTCTTCAGCCAGACGTTCTGCTCCTAAGCTGACCCTTCTTCTTCTTCTTGACCCCTTGATGGCAATTGCTGGTATTCTGGCATGAAATTATTGGCCATCATTGTCATAATGGATGTGAATTGGGTCATCCGATCACTCACACCGCTGATCCATTGTTGTTGAGATTTCAAGAGCTCAAAAACATTCGCCTCTCGTTTTCTGGATTTTTTTTCATATTGGTGATGCCTTGCTTCCATCATCTCTATCATTTCCAGCAATTGTTCCTTGTCGATGGCGGACAACGGGTGGTCCTTGGTTTCCTTTAAGATTTCCTCTTTTCCTCCCTCTCCCGTACGTGTCCAGATCTTTTCCTTGCTCCTGATTCCTGGCTCCATTAATGTTTTCCTATCTGCTGGTTTTCCATTTTCTTCCGAAGGTAATGAGATTGGGTTCCCAAACATATTCAATCTTCTTTTCTTGGTCCCGAAGAAAATATCCATATCTCCAGTCTTGCAATCGATCACTGACCCGGCAGTAGCTAAAAATGGACGCCCTAAGATGAGCGCAGGCGCATCGTCCGGACTCTCATATTCCATGACCAGAAAATCTACGGGATAGAAAAAGTCCCCTACTTTGACTATGACATTTGTTAGCTTTCCCCTAGATACCTTAGTTGATTGGTCAGCCAGCTGCAGTACAACTTCTGCTGGCTCAATTTCTTCGTTTTTGTACTTGTCGTACAGGTATCCTGGCAAGATGTTAACACTTGCTCCCAAATCTAATAGGGTGTTTCAAATAACCACGTTGTTTCTAATAGGGTGTTTCAAATAACCACGTCCCCTACAGGTGTAGTGATCAAAGGTGATCCGGGGTCCTTTTCCTTTTTGGGCAGTGTTCCCAATAACGCCTCGCTAGCTCTCACAGTCAATCTCACCGTTTTTGGTGTAGGTGCTTTGCTTTTCCCATTCTGTTCACACATTTCTTGCAGAATCCTGGTGTCTTCAGGGGCATCCTTAAGCTCGTCCCACAGGGGCTGATTCATTAAGGGTCCCGTTGATCTGGATGCTTCCTGCTTCTTCTTTTCTTTCCTATTCTTCCTTTTTTGTTTGATCCCTGCTATTGTTAATTGCTCTTCCTTTTGGATCTCTTTATCTGTTTCTGGTTGAGTGCCATTCTCAACCGGAACTCCTCCTTCTTTACCTTCCTTGCTTTCTAGGGCCTTTCCTTCTTCCCCTGGTCTTACTTCACTCCCTACTTCGAACAAGTCCTCCAGAGTGACCTTTCGCCATCCTGATTCAACAGTGTTGACTTGTTCCTTCCCTAGACGTTGATTATGCATAGGATTGACTTCAGTAGCACTCAGCAACTTACCACTATCTCTCTTTTGCTGGTCTGCAGCCATTTGACCTATTTGTCTTTCCATATTTGCGATGGCCTTTGCATTCGCTTGAGATTGTTGTTGTGTTGCAGTGACCATATCATACATCCTTGCTATCATCTCTTCTTGGGTCCCTGGGGCATTGTTGGAGGCATTAGTGGACCCCCTGTTATTGTTGTTGTTTCCATTGTTCGCAGGCTGCTGGTTTCTAGGCTGACTAGTCGACTGACCCTGATAATTGTTTTGCCTAAAGTTTTGCTGCGGTCCTTGGTTATATGGCCTGTAGGGTCGTCCATTATTGTGCTGGCCTTGACCCTGGCCATAAACTTGATTTGCCTCGTGAGTCTTAGGTCCTCCTTGACCTCCTTGTGATGAACTTGGCGGTCCATTCTGTAATGTTGACATAAGTCTGTCAAACTTTTTATTTAGTTCATTGATTTCCTTTTTCACTTCCTTTTTCCAATCAGCATCGACCCCTACTGCTGCCGCCGTACTTACAGTTTTCCTGGTGGAAAAGTTTGCTTTGGAGCCATTGCTCAACTGCTCCAAAAACTGCCAGGCGTCCTCTGGGTCCTGCCACATAAATGTCCTACTGGATGAGGCATTTATCATGGCCTGGTGTGTCTCACTGACTCCCTCGAAGAATAGCTTGACCAACTGCCACCTAGGAATCTCATGATGTAGACAAGATCGCAACAACTCCTTCAGTCTGTCAAAAGCTTCATGAAAAGCCTCTCCAGGCTTTTGCTGGAAATCCTGGATAACTCTTCTGATTTCAGTTGTTTTGCTCGCTGGATAAAATTCCTGAAGGAACTTTGCCTTGAGCTGATCCCACGTAGTGATGCTGTTCGATGGCAACGATGTAAACCAATATTTGGCTTTATCCTTAAGGGTGAACGGAAACAGTCTAAGCCTGAAAATATTTCTATTTGTATTTCTGGGATTATTAGCATTAGCGATCGCTAAGAATTCATATAAATGGTTATAGGGATCGTCCTGCTTATATCCTCTAAATTTTGGTAATATTCCTAATAACTGAGGTCTAATCTCTACTTGCGAGTCAATGTTATCAGGAATATAGATCGACGACGAATCATCATATTCCCGCGGTTGGAAATGTGATGCAACCGATTGCCGTCTCGGTTGTGCAAAATGTAAGGGTTGAGCGGGGTTACCGTAAAGATGATCATTGTATTCCCGCTGACCTGGTGGTGGATATTGTGGCGTTCTTCTAAGAGGTCCCCGACCTTGGTTCCATTGTGGTTGTGGTGCTGGTGGCACCCATCCTTCATCTTCCTCGTCATACACTTCCTCCGTCTCTGGGTAATGGTATTGAGGCTGAGGTGGTTGTTGAAAGTGTATAGGTTGTGTTGATTGGTATGTTGGTTGAGGTTTAAAGAGGGCTGGTTGTGGTTGGGATGTTGGTGTCTGCTGTCTAGGAGCTGGGGTGCCACCTCGGGTCGGCTCTCCCCAAGACATAGCAGAAGTAAATGGAATGGTGGATTGGGGTTGTGAAGCGGGTGTAAATGGTGGGATAGATGGTGGAGTGCATGATGGTATGGGTGCAGGGGCTGAAACTGCACCACCAGAAGCACTCGTGCTCCCAAACTGAAATTCTGAAAGTGGGGGAATGGAAAACATCCCCGTTGCCTCACCTGCTGGTTCCTGGGCAACACTGACCGGACTACTGCTAACTTGACTATAATTCATGATGCTTAAACGCCTACGGGCACGGAGTTTGCACGCAGTACGCTCAATCTCAGAATCAAACTGCAATGGGGATAATTTCTTTCCCCTGCGGGTACGCATGCACTAGTGCAACACGCCCACAAAAACCAAAAAATCAAACTTACCAAAATAAAATTTCAAAAAGCAAGAAACGAGTTCCTACTACTCACCTAACCTAAGCTCACAGCTCCCCGGCAACGGCACCAAAATTTGACACGTGCAGAGGTCGTCGTGCGGTCAAAAATAAGAGAAAACCTAACATACACACTAGTATAGCGGTAGTCAGGGTCAATCCACAGGAGCTTCGTGGTTAGACTAGATGAGAGATTACCAACTAATAGTGTCACAGCTATAGTCGGAGGATCTGGTTTCTATTTTCCTAATCACTAGCAAATGAGACAATGATCAAACACTCAAGCCAAGCTAAGCTATGTCCAAATGACCTAGTCACTTTCTGAAATCAGAAGTACATCTCTGAATCAGAAGCAATCAAAGGCACTCAAACTAACAAAACCAAGCAAAGCATAAACTAACCACTAGTTAAAGTCCTATTGAACAGTTACTAGCCAAGGCTTAATGCTTACCAAATAACCTAATTAGCTACTGATTTCAGCTAAGAAAAACAGTCCTAACAAGGTCCAGAACAATATCCAAAACATAATCAATCAATCAAACCAAACACAAACATCCAAAACATCGAAAAGCTAAGATTAAATGTAACCAAATGCTTTTCATTCACCAAATCTGAATTCTAATAACAAAACAGTAACCAAATGTTTCTAAAACAGAAACCTAAGGTTGTCACTTCCAAGGACTTTAGCTACAAAGACTACTTGCTACTAAAAGGAAATTAAATCAAAAACCATAAAATACCAATTATGAGCTTGCTGAAATGAAATTCTGGAGTCAAAGAGCTTCAAGGTCGATTTTACACCCGGTTCTTTGCTAGGGTTTTCGGCTGGAAATGCATCTATTTATACTTGCAAATTTCCCGCAACCGCGCCGCGCAGAAGTGAAATCCGCGGCGCGCGTACTTATCTTTCCCCGATTCTTCGGCATTTGAATGTGTTCCACCGCCTTAAGCCCGCGTCGCGCATGGTTAATTCCCGCGATGCGCGTACGAGTTCTCTTGATTTTTCATTCTTTCCAAACTTCTTCCTTTTTATACGCTTTTAGTCCCTGTTTTTATTCTTTTTCTCCAAACAAGTCCTGGCACGAAAAGTGAGAATACCCAGACATATTTGATATAATTTTATCAAGAACAGGGCCCAACAACGCCTAAAATACTTGATATCACTAGGCGTTGTCAACATCTCTTGACAAAATTTGAAACGTTGAGATCCAATCGAATAGATTCATCAAAGGCAGATCCGCCATTGAGAATTCATCTAATTCCTTGTTATTACCTCTGACACCCTTGAATCGAACTTTTTTGAAGGGTTCAGTTGGATCAGGAAGCCTGGCCTTTTGGACCAATGAGTTTCTTTAAGCTCCAAGATTCGAATTGGGACTTCGCATAATCGAGGTAGAATTTGAAGAGCTTGTGGTTGACGTCGGAGTCGGAAAGAGGAGCATCCACAATATTGTCGAAGCATCAGAACAGGAATGCTCTTGGAGTGATCGGGAAGTCAAGCTGCGAGTCTACTTCGTTATTGGTTTCAAACAAAGAAATAGGCTCGAGCCAATAAGTTTTGGGCTCTTTGATTGCTTCCTTCTGAATCCTCTTCTAAGACCAAAGAGGGAAGACAAGCTTTCGGGCCTCCAAGGCAGCTTCTGCATCCCAAGCCTCTGCTTCTTCAGCATCAAGCTTCTTGTGAAGCTTATTCAGGTCATTAAGCTCTTTGTCTTTAGCATTCCGAGCTTCAATCTCAGCATCCGTAGGCTCTTCTTCTTCTTCTTCTTCATCAGCACCAATTTGCTTACCATTTCGTTTAGAAGAGCCAGAAGCTTCACCAGTTTTCTGAAATTTGAACCATTCAAACTTTGGCTTCTTCTTCTCATCAGCAGACTTTTCAGTCACTGGTGTCACACCCCGATCCTTGGCGGAAACAATCAAGGCGTGATATATTGTTCAAAGTCTCATGACAACTATGTTATAATATGATTAGATTCAATTAAGTACTGAGTATGCAAACAATATCCACAACATACAAATACAAATCCAAATACGAACAACATTTATTACATCAAATTTAAATAGTCTTGTGGGTTTCTAAGGTACACCCTACTTTTTATCAACTTCATTCTTCAAATCTGCATCATGGGTAAAAACATGTCAACTACAAGAGTTGGTGAGTAATCTAGTTTTATTACAGAAAATTGTGAGTTTGAAAATTTTATAATTTGAAATTTGTTTTCTTTTGAAGTTGGCAAGCAAGTGTTATTGAGATAACGGTTTATAAATCAAAAATTGATTAACAAATGATAAGAACAACAATAAGTCCTCACCCTATATATACATATATATATATATATATATATATATATATATATATATATATATATATATATATATATATATATATATATATATATATATATATATATATATATATATATATATATATATATATATATATATATATATATATATATAGAATGGAGCATCTAATCATCATATACACTCAACCACGTGCGATCAATCACCTTAGCGTCGCAAGGCGGGGTGGTCAACCCAATAGCGCTATTATTGTCCATAACGTACATCAATAATACGGGCATAGTCATGGAGATTAGACTAAAAATGGTAATACATTACAAGTACATGTAGCGTAAACAAACAATAATTATACAAATAATGATTCCCGTATAAATGTCCCAACAATGTCTCAATTTATAAAATAATAAAGTGATGTTGGAACATATTAGAACCCCATCATACATCCCAAAAGTATTGGAAATTATAAAATATGGGGTAGATTACTCACATTAGTCCAAACGGAATGCGTGTGTCGTACGATAGACGGCTCGAGTCAAAATGACGTAGAACCTAATATAATTAATTGTTTTGGTTTAGGAACTGCTAAACGGGAATGGAGTATTAATAAAAATAATTAGACACATATTCTTATATTATATGAATTAACAATAATCCATTTTGATTTGAATATTAAGGTATTCATTTGTTAACTGAATTTTATATTGAATTAATTACTTTGCATAATTAATTTATATTTTCAATTTAGGCAAGATTTTAATAATTTCTTATTAAAATAATAACTTGCCCAATTATAATTATTTACAGATTTTAACAATTATTTATATGAAATAATCATTAAAAATGTATTTTTACATGCTTAAATACTTAGGAAAATGATTTTAAGGGTTTTGGGTAGTTTTGACTATGGGAAGTATTTTGTTATATGTTTCATTATTATTTAATCAATAAAATCATAAATAATAGTAAACGATTAAGGGAAATTCATCAAACTTTTTATTTATGATTAATATATTATATATGATATTCTGATAAGGTTTTTAATTTTCGGACATGTGTAGCTATTTATTATCAATTTAAACCATTAAACAATCATTAAAGCAGGAAAAATAAGCAAACATTCTAAACAAAATCTGTAAATTTTGTCATGGAGTCTTTATAATGTTAATAAGGTGTGAAAAATATAAAATCTAGTTTTTGACATACATAACTATATTTTGCTATTTATTTATCTTCAACAAAATAAAATACAAAATAACAACAAAACAGTAATATAAATGCATGAAACTTCATAAATTATGTTTACTCAATTTATGGGTCATCCCAGAATTTATTGACTGCAAAAAGTATTTTATGTGAATTATTGCCTTATTTTATTGCAATAATTATAGTAATTCAATAAAAATAAGTTATTTTCTAAAAATTTCTAGAACTTCTTATTTTATTGATGGGATTCTGAGAAAAATCAGGTTTATGCATATAATGAGTTTTAGATAGTTTGGTGGATTTAATTTGTTTCATGTATGAATTTGAAACTTTTAACAACATACATTGATGAATGCTTCAAGGGGGATGAAGATTTGACTATAATAGATTGTTCTTGGCTGGAATATAGGTATTTCTTGGATGAATTTCGAGATTGAGAGTGAGAGAAAGAATAGAGAGGGTTTGAGTGGTGATGAGAATAATGTGTTGGGAGAAAAATCACATTAATTTTTTTTATAAACATTTGCAACTCAAAATCTTTCATTTACTTCAAAAACACTCAATAGCTAATGTTTAAAATAGACAGTATCAGTGTGTACCCATCATTCCTGATTGTCATTCCCACCTGTAAAACCTGAAATAGTAATTTAATAGGGAAAGGTTAAGCACATAACTTAGTGAGTTCCAACACCTACACAGCATATCAGTTACACATACCTATCCCTATAAGGAAAATACAACCATACAACATAGTAAAATAAACACATAATCTACTCTACCCAGTACATTGAGTTATACTCTCCTGCTCAGCATTTCGAGCCGCACACTCTGTTCGTCGAGTCATGCATATATGCTCATTAAATCATACTCCACCACTCAGCACTTAGAGCCGCGCATACTCTGTTCGTCGAGTCATGCGTATCTGCTCAGTAAATCATACTCCACCACTCGGCACTTAGAGCCGTGCATACTCTGTTCATCAAGTCATACGTATCTGCTCAGTAAATCATACTCCATCACTCTGCACTTAGAGCCACACATACTCTGTTCGTCGATTCATGCATATCTGCTCAGTGCATCTTGCTGATATCTCTATATTGCTCAGTACGTCGAGCCCGTATTTTCTATACACTAGACATACACACGTCTAGTACTAACCACACACCATACCCCAACCCGTACACTATAATAGGAAGGTATTATCCACAGACATCATACAAATACACATAACTACAATAAAGCACATATAACATCCACACAATGTAGTGAGAAACTCACCTCGAGTCGGCAATGCAGAAATCCGTGCGGCAACTCCGCAAATCCAACCAACCTCAAAACCGCACACCTTATACTCCTATAAGGTATATTAAGTTATTATAAGGCATAATAACTAAGCCCTACCTTAATTATATACTTGTAGAATTAAAACATTTATTACATTTATTTTCAACTTTTAACCCCAAAACAGAAAGTCTCTTTACCTTCCCAGGGATGTAAGGAACATGCACTAACTATTTTTCCTCTATTTTATATGAATTAACCAAGATTGGGTATCAAAATATGCCAAATCCAGACCAGGTTGCAAAGATTGCCACTTGCAACCTAGGAAGGATCATCAATAAATTCTGGGAAAACATTGGACAAACAAGACCCTAACACAAGACTACAGGACCTGACCTCATGTCATTTGCTATTCTCAAGAATAAACGAAAAATCCCCAAAGTTGACTGATACAATCAGTCCACCCACTGAACCACAATTTAAAGATAGAACCATAACACAAAATATATATATTTTGTAGGAAGAAACTAGACACATAACATGAACTTTCACCACTAATCTTGCCCCCAAAACATTTTTGTACAATTATTTATGAAATTTTTTAAACAGAATTCACTGTACAGGACAGTCCTGGACCAGCTGGTAAATATTACAACTTTCACCTAAGCTAGCACACGAATCAGATGACGGCCTTCTGAATATAGAAACTAGACACTTGGACCTTTCTAGAAAGGTATGATTCATCCGAAATGGCCAAATACACTATTTAATACGAATTTTCTAAGAACAGGGACAAAACAGTGAAAATCCAAAACTCAAAAGAATGACATTAGGGTTTAGGTTTTCAACTCATAAACCCATTAAGATAAGGATTAAGACCTCCAGGGTCTGAATTAAGTCCAACAACATTCCAACAACAGAAAAATAAACATAGGATATAATCATTTGAGCCATATGCATCAACAACACACACATACACACAATGATGTGCATATATGTAGGAATTCGGCTAGAAAGAAGGAAATAAAGATGGAAATCGTTACCCCCTAGATCAACCTTCGATTCTACTTATTCCTTGTTGAATAACTCGACCAAGACTTCTCTTTATTTGCTCTTTTTCTCTACGATATGCAGCACCACTTTTCTTGGCAAAAGAAAATCAAAACCGGGAACACGAGAAAGGAGGGAGACAAGAGATAGGTTACAGTCTTCACAACAAGGGGAGCTAGGTTTTTAGTTCACGAATCAAATAGCAACACATGGGCTGGATTTAGATTCAAAAGGCCTTAAGGCTGTTTTTACTTGCTCCAAGACTCACCCGACGCACCCCATAGGGAGTGTTAGGTTTCAATCAGGGGATGGCCACTGGCCACCTCTCTACCCCCGTAGGTGATTGACCCGGACCACCCTGCTGCCAGGTGTGCGTGGGCCCCGAGGTTGCTTCATCAAGGACATCCAAAGGATGGGTCGGGTGGGGTCCTCGGTTATAAAAAAAAAGACTCACCCGACGCACACGTATAATTGCACAAACACTGCTCATTGAACATTTTTAGGAAAAAGTCAAGTTTGGTCCCTAGAGTAGGGGATTTGATTTTATGTTTGCCACCTATTAGATAAATTACACATTTTAAGTATCCAAGTTGTCATAAACTACCCTCAACTAGTAAATTAATTTCTAAGTCCCTATATGATTGTTATTATGAACTTATTTATTTTATTTATTATTATTATTATTATTATTGTTTGTCGTAATAATCAAGATTTAAAACTACAATTTGCTTCCTAAATAAAATTTATCTCTTTTTCTTCTAAATACGAAACTAAAACAATTAACGTAAATCTTAACGCTAAACCAAAAACGGGGTGTTACAAATATCCCCCACTTATAAGAATTTCTTCCTCGAAATTCAACACCAGGACAATAGGTAACGACTTTACTTTGTTTTATATGACATCGCATCACTAATAATCAACAGCCTACATCAGTCTGTATATTAAAGTAATCAATAAACGACACCACTATATTCACCTTTATTCCAAAAAGTCTCTTCAATGTCCCGTTATAACCGGAGTCAAGTAGCGAATTTTGAAAATTAAACGGCACTCAGGGTAATGAAGAGTCGCTCCTACTGTAGTTAGTTTGAGTTTCGGTAATAAAAACATGGGGTGTCCTTTCAGTTTCGGGTGTCCTTTCAGTTCCAGCTGCAAGATATATATATATATATATATATATATATATATATATATATATATATATATATATATATATATATATATATATATATATATATATATATATATATATATATATATATACAGGTATGTAGTATCATCCATATCCACAATCTTTTCAATCTCATCCCCTCGTACCACTAGTTTATTCATAAACGAACTCATATTTAAAATTGAGTCATGGAAAACAGATCTTCAATGAGTGATCTGTCAAACTCTGTACCAGTCTCCCGCGAGGAGAGGGTACTTCAAATCAAGCGTCTTTAATGTAGTTCGGTGACTCTAACATTCTAGACATTTATTATCTACTTTTCATTTATCTTTCTAATGTTTTGATTGATTCTGAATTATGGTACAGACTTCCAGATATGCCAACAATGGAGCAACTCCAAAGTGAGTTGGAAAATTTTCCCCGGCTGAGCATAAATCCGGAAGATCCAGTACCCTCATCTTTAGATTTTGCACTTGAGCAGGCTCCATACTTTCTTCTAGGTTAAATTCTTTTAAATGATTGCTTCTATGAGTCTTCAAAAATTTTTTATCCGCTGACATATGTTATTTTATAGATCCATTTATGGATAGTTTAATTGATTACAATACATTCATGGACGTGCACCCAACGAACAATGAGATTATCCCCATGAATCAAGGATTCACGGCTGACATTCCAAATGAAAGTCAATTACAAACAACTCACAATGTCAATATTGAAATGAATCCCGAGTTTGGGGGTTGTTTTCAATACCAAGATCACCTTCAGTTGATTCAAAGAAATCTAGAAGGATTTCAGAATATTGGGTTCTTGATTGAAAACCTGCAATTACTACCGATAGAAGCCACTGATTTTGATGAATCAATGTTCATCTTTGGGTTTGAAAATCAGGATCATGTTCAAATTATCCATAATGATAATGATACAACTGGATTCGAACCTTCGAGTTTAAAAAACATAACAGTTGGCAGTGGAAGCAGTTCTAGACATGGATTAAGTAGAGAAATTATAGTTGAACATTTTAATAAACCAATTAAGCAAGCTGCAATTGATCTTAACATTGGGACAACACAGTTGAAGAAACGCATTAGAGATTTAGGTATCAATCGTTGGCCCCAACGACAAATTAAAAGTCTGCAAACTCTTATTGATCGTACTGAGGTAAAGAATTACATTTTTGTTTTTAATTCATTTATATCATAAAGTTGTAATTACTAAAGTTATTTGTGCCACAGGAATTTGGTAACGAGTTTAGTGAGGCAGCAAAATTATCGAGAGATTTAATACCCAACCTAAAAAAGGAGAAAGAAGCGATAATTGAAGGGTCACAATCGGGTTTAACAGATACCACAAAGAAACTGAGACATGCTGCTCATAAGGCTGCATTTAAGAAAAGAAAAATCCAGGAAATGGAGAAAGCTTCATCATAAATTCATACACAGCAGCAATCTCTGCCATCTAATTCTGGTATGAGTAGTATTAACCCTAATTTACTCAAGCTTACGAATGAAGAGAATTTTGGAGACTTAATAGGAGACCTAGCCTCGTTTCATCCTTCTTATAGCTATCCTCAACTTGTTCCCAATTGGAATTCTTCCTCATCACTGCCCTACTTACACACGCCTCAAATGGGTAAATATTTAGCCCTTAATCCTAGAGTCACGGGTTTCAACCCTATCGAGACTTCATACCTCGGAACTCCTCCTCCAATGACAGAAAACACACCCCTTCCAAATCCTCAAGAAGGTACAAGTCAACCCAACAATGACGAAGAATTGAGTGCAGGAGATCTTTTCTCGCTTCTTTTTGATTCTCCGGTTTAGGTTAGTAGCTCTGTAAACTTTTCTTAATGTATTAATATAAAGTTATAGTAATAGATTACATATATCGTCGTGTTACTATAATTTTAATAATTTCATCGATTATATACAATATTCATGTTGTTCCCTTAATTTTATATTCCTCCCCCACTTGGACTAAAGTCGAAGTCTGTTACTTTGATTTATTGTTATTTTCTTTTTAGAAAATATGTGCACCCAAACCAGCACCCTAGTTGTTCCCAATGAACCCCAAAGATCACCATTCAACAATAGAATGGTCAAAGACTAACACATTTCATTAACACTCACATCTAATATGCTAATTGTTTACACTCTCAGCTCATTGGATTCCTCATGACCAACTCCCGATTCGAACGCGGATCCTGTGCTTTCAATAGTAGAAACTCTACTACTACCTTCCACACATATCCACGTCCGTTCCAAGACTTGTCCAGAAGTCCCCAATTCACTTCTCACTGATAATTTTAACACGTATGCCCTTAAAAGCCATATGTCAACCCTTTTAAGAATACTTGGAATCCCACCCCTACCCTGCTATTCTAACTAAGACGGAATTTCCTCCGGTGATGATAGGTTGGTTCACGAACGTAGTTGTATAATATTATCAAATTAGAAAGTCTTTCAAATAAGAGGATCTACCCTAAGGAAACAACCAAACAAGGAACATGCAATAAGGCCAATTCAAGTATTCTAAGACAATTCAGTTCCTACTGCATACATCTTAATAACATTTCCTAAACAACCTATCAACATTAGCATTTATTCAAAATAACAGGCAACAAGTAACTGTACATCAATATGTGGTTTTCTAGCAGGCAATTTAACATACATACATCATATATTACAGAAAACATTAACAAATACTAAGCACTTAAACCTTTTCCCCACTAACGTCGGCTGGCAGTACACACTTTCGTCTTTGCTACAACGTTTATTTAACCCCTTACTTGAAAACAACTTTTAATTTCTAGTAAAAATATTTTTAAAGAAAACTTTTGAGTCTCAAGCTTGATATCAAAACCCACCAAATGAGTTTGATTCACTTAAACCTGGCTCTGATACCAACTTGTAACGTCCTAGTTTTTAAACCAATTTAACAATAAATAAAAAAACAATTTCAGTAAAATCACATTAATTTTTTTTATAAACATTCGCAACTCAAAATCTTTCATTTACTCCAAAAACACTCAATAGATAATGTTTAAAATAGACAGCATCAGTGTGTACCCATCATGCCTGATCGTCATTCCCACCTGTAAAACCTGAAATAGTAATTTAATAGGGAAAGGTTAAGCACACAGCTTAGTGAGTTCCAACACCTACACAGCATATCAGTTACACAAACCCTACCCCTATAAGGAAAATACAACCATACAACACAGTAAAATAAACACATAATCTACTCTACCTAGTACATTGAGTTATACTATCCTGCTCAGCATTCCGAGCCGCGCACACTCTGTTCGCCGAGTCATGCGTATCTGCTCATTAAATCATACTCCACCACTCAGCACTTAGAGCTGCGCATACTCTGTTCGTCGAGTCATGCGTATCTGCTCATTAAATCATACTCCACTACTCAGCACACCTAGACACGTCTAGTACTAACCACACACCATACCCCAACCCATACACTATAATAGGGAGGTATTATCCACAGACATCATACAAATACACATAACTACAATAAAGCACATATAACATCCACACAATGTAGTGAGAAACTCACCTCGAGTCGGCAATGCAGAAATCCGTGCGGCAACTCCGAAAATCCAACCAAGCTCAAAACCGCACACCTTATACTCCTATAAGGTATATTAAGTTATTATAAGGCATAATAACTAAGCCCTACCTTAATTATATACTTGTAGAATTAAAACATTTATTACATTTATTTTTAGCTTTTAACCCCAAAACTGAAAGCTCATCGTAACCTCAACAAATCAAGGATATATTTAGACATTCACCTAGCTCATCTCTTTACCTTCCCAAGGGATGTAAGGAAC
The DNA here is from genome assembly GCA_023525715.1 of Cichorium intybus. NCBI lineage: Eukaryota > Viridiplantae > Streptophyta > Magnoliopsida > Asterales > Asteraceae > Cichorium > Cichorium intybus. The sequence goes on from CM042017.1 coordinate 48,364,741, forward strand.
ATGCACTAACTATGTTTCCTCTATTTTATATGAATTAACCAAGATTGGGTATCAAAATATGCCAAATCCAGATCAGGTTGCAAAGATTGCCACTTTCAACCTAGGAAGGATCATCAATAAATTCTGGGAAAAACATTAGACAAACAAGACCCTAAGACAAGACTACAGGCCCTAACCTCATGTCATTTTCTATTCTCAAGAATAAACGAAAAATCCCCAAAGTTGACTGATACAATCAGTCCACTCACTGAACCACAATTTAAAGATAGAACCATAACACAAAATAGAAAGAGAGCTAGGTTTTGATATTTTTGTAGGAAGAAACTAGACACATAAGATGAACTTTCACCACTGGTCTTGCCCCCAAAACACTTTTGTACAATTATTTATGAATTTTTAAAAACAGAATTCACTGTATAGGAAAGTCCTGGACCAGCTGGTAAATATTGCAACTTTCACCTAAGCTAGCACACGAATCAAACCACGGCCTTCTGAATATAGAAACTAGACACTTAGACCTTTACAGAAAGGTAGGATTCAGCCCAAATGGCCAAATACACGATTTAATACGAAGTTTCTAAGAATAGGGACAAAACAGTGAAAATCCAAAACTCAAAAGAATGGCATTAGGGTTTAGGTTTTCAACTCCTAAACCCATTAAGACAAGGATTAAGACCTCCAGGGTCTGAATTAAGTCCAACAACATTCCAACAACAGAAAAATAAACATAGGATATAATCATTTGAGCCATATGCATTAACAACACACACATACACACAATGATGTGCATATATGTAGGAATTCGGCTAGAAAGAAGGAAATAAAGATGGAAATCGTTACCCCCTAGATCAACCTTCGATTCTACTTCTTCCTTGTTGAATAACTCGACCAAGACTTCTCTTTATTTGCTCTTTTTCTCTACGATATGCAGTACCACTTTTCTTGGCAAAAGAAAATCAAAACTGAGAACACGAGAAGGGAGGGGAGACAAGAGATAGGTTACGGTCTTCACAACAAGGGGAGCTAGGTTTTTAGTTCACGAATCAAATAGCAACACATGGGCTGGATTTAGATTCAAAAGGCCTTAAGGCTGTTTTTACTTGCTCCAAGACTCACCCGACGCACACATATAATTGCACAAACACTGCTCATTCAAACTTTTTAGGAAAAAGTCAAGTTTGGTCCCTAGAGTATGGGATTTGATTTTATGTTTGCCACCTATTAGATAAATTCCACATTTTAAGTATCCAAGTTGTCATAAACTACACTCAACTAGTAAATTAATTTCTAAGTCCCTATATGATTGTTATTATGAACTTATTTATTTTATTTATTATTATTATTATTGTTTGTCGTAATAATCAAGATTTAAAACTACAATTTGCTTCCTAAATAAAATTTATCTCCTTTTTCTTCTAAATACGAAACTAAAACAATTAACGTAAATCTTAACGGTAAACCAAAAATGGGGTGTTACAAATCTACCCACTTATAAGAATTTCGTCCTCGAAATTCAACACCAAGACAATAGGGAACGACTTTACTTTGTTTTATATGACATCGCATCACTAATAATCAATAGCCTACATCAGTCTGTATATTAAAGTAATCAATAAACGACACCACTATATTCACCTTTATTCCAAAAAGTCTCTTCAATATCCCGTTATCACCGGAGTCAAGTAGCGAATTTTGAAAATTAAACGGCACTCAGGGTAATGAAGAGTCGCACCTACTGTAGTTAGTTTGAATTTCGGTAATAAAAACATGGGGTGTCCTTTCAGTTCCGGGTGTCTTTTCAGTTCCAGCTGCAAGATGCTATATATATACAGGTATGTAGTATCATCCATATCCACAATCTTTTCAATCTCATCCCCTCGTACCACTAGTTTATTCGTAAACGAACTCATATTTAAAATTGAGTCATGGAAAACAGATCTTCAACGAGCGGTCTGTCAAACTCTAGACCCAGCCTCCCGCGAGGAGAGGGTACTTCAAATCAAGCATGTTTAATGGAGTTCGGTGACTCTAACATTCTAGACATTTATTATCTACTTTTTATTTATCTTTCTAATGTTTTGATAATGTTAGTGCTAAAAGTCAACTCGTTGACCAACTCGTCATTTGACATGTTCTGATGGTAATGTCAAACTCTTTATTTTGATGGAATGCTAGTATTTTCATATGAATGTTTTAAGGAATGAACAAATGGTTATATCTTGTGTCTGATATTTATGTATGTTGTATACTCGTAACTAATATCTCGGATAAGTTGTGTTTTGATAATATTGTAATCATCCGAAATCCAGTCATGGATTTCGGAACTCCAAAGAATCTCAAGATCAGAAAGTACACTGCTCAGAAGAAAGAGTTCGGAAGACCGCACTCTGAACTAACTCAGAAGATCAAGACATACATAACCATATTTCCAAGATACTCTGATTCACAACTGCCAAGACTCCGAAATCTACTCTGGATTTCGGACTATCCATATCAACAAATCAAAGGAAATATCATACTTAATCATTCAACAAAGAAGATTGAAGATTAGAAGAACATCTGAAAGATAAGGCAAAGGATAAGCACTCTAACGTATAGGATATGATTAGACTAGATCAGGCGTGGCCTCCTAGAAGCATGTCTGTTGTACTTAGAATATTATTATATTATAGAGAAGCCACCCTAGTCTGACATTGTATTATTATATTAGCTTCTCCCTCTCTTATCTGACTGAAGAGAGACGTGTTGTCTCCTCTTCAGTCCATAAGTTATTATCCGAAGGTCCTCCCTTAGTCTATAAAATGGAGACCAAGTCCATCTTCAGTCCTCATGAGTTTGAGAGACTTTATGTAACACTTTCATATTTATCAATACAATCTCTCATTCCATCAACTCTCATGTTCTTATCTACATATCTCATTGTCCTTACTTTTCTAGCACTTTTAACTTTCAGTCTTTATATTTTCAAGTTATATTACTGTTAATCCATATTATTTATTGTTGAGCTATTAAGATGTATTCTAAGTATTACTTCTTCATTATAATTCTGCATCCATATCAAGTCTTTGGACTTGTCCATCTCAAGTCTTAGGACTTCTCCACCTCCGAAACCTCCAGTTTCGGACCTTTATTTCCGCAACTTTTCTTTCCGCACTTACTTAGAATATTTAGCGACAACACTTAAATCTCTCTCTTTCATTTCAAAATAGTTCAGAATCTTTTCTTCACAGTCTCCAAAATGCAGATGAACTACTCTCTGAATGTTGCTAACAGTATCGAAGGCTCTAATCAAGCTCCTATACTCATTCCTACTGAGTATAATGGCTGGGCATCTCGTATACGTAACTATCTCAAAACCAAAGGGAAAGATATCTGCTGTTCAGTTGAAGAAGGACCTCATCTTCCAACATACACCCCTAGACCAGACACTGCAGAAGAGGCTCTAGGTGGTACTTCTCAACCAAGGTTAACTCCCCTGGATATTGAGAAAATGGACAACGACCAAATTGCGTTCACCGAAATCCAATGTGGAATCCCTCCGGAACTCTTTGATCTCATACAAAATTGTACAATAGCCCAACAGATTTGGGTTCTCTTACAAAATATGTTCTTAGGAACGGAGGAAGCAAAAGATCAAAAACTGGTGTCACACCCACTTTTCAACATTTGCCGAAGAATCACTGAGACAGGCATTCACCCGGTTCTCCATAATTGTGACCAGACTCCTAAGTTCAGGAGCAGAAATAACCAATCAGGAAATCAATCTTCGATTTCTTGAAGGACTTGGAAAAGACTGGGTGCTTGTCAAAATGATTCTTCAAGACTCTGGAAAGTTAAAAACTTTCAACATGTACCGACTATACAACAATCTCATTGGGAAAGAACATGCTATAAAAGGCAATCAACAACAACAGCAACTTGGTGGACCTCTGGCTATAGTTGCTGAGCATAACTATCCGACGACGGGTAACACATCTCAACAACTGGTGCAGTATCAGCAAGCAACTCAGCAGCAAATCAACCCTAACATCTCTTCACCTCAGATTACTCCTACTCAAAATTTACCACAATCTCGGCAACAAAATCCTATACCCTCATATCATCCCTCTCAGCCACAAATTTCTTACCCTTCACACTATCAAACCCCAATAGTACAATACCAATCATCACCAATCTCGCAACCCTCCATTCAATCTAAGACTCCAAGCCTTGCACTTCCAGCTCCAATACAAACCACTGAATCATACTACTCTAAATATGATGAAGCTAAAGAAGCTGCCTACCAACACGAGATTGCTATGATTAGTCAGAAGTTCAACAGAATACCATCCTACTCTAGTCCGAAAAAGAACTTCCGTTCCTCTAACCAAAATGCAGAATATCAACCCAGAAATAATTATCAGAAAAGGCATCAACAATATGGTCAAAATCCTTATTATCCGAAACCAGAAGATCAGCAGCAAGAGAAACCAAAGGCAGCTCCAGCTTCCTGCACTAATCAAACACACACTCCAGAAAAGAAGGAATCAGAAGTAATCAAATGTCATAACTGTGGAGGTCTATGGCACTATGCTGCTGACTGCAGAGCTCCGAGGAACTATCTGAAGACAAAAGAAGAAGAAAAAGTCAAAGCATTTGTAGCATCCGGAAACGTCGAGATCTGGTATTCAGAAGATGATGATGAGCATTTTGAGAACAAGCGAAAAAGAGGAAAAGGATTTGGAGAATGCATGATGGTGCAAGCAAACCGAGAAACTCCAATCCCAGGGTTGGCAAGCTCCAAACATCTTAAGGACACTGCTGAATCCTCATCCTCCTACATACCAAAGAACTATGCTTTTATGGTCAACCACAAAACAGGCAAAGGAGTAAGTATCATCGAACAGGTACGTAACATGCTTCATACACATAAGATTTACTCTAATAATCTAGAACCTGCTCTAGAAAAAATATTTAACACTTGTGCAGATGCCTTAGCTGCATATCAGCGGGTTCTGGAAGAAAGGGATGATGGGTATGATGAAGTGATAAAGTTGAAGAATAGGCTAGAGGATAAGAAACTATTTTGTGATAAACTTACTACTGATTTGAAGATCAAACAGACTTCTAGGACTTTGTTAGAAAATTCAAATCAGCTTTTGACATCGCAAAGGGATTTAGCCCGAAGCAATAATGTAAGACTAAACAAATTAGTAGATCAGTTGTATCATGCAACTGAAGTTTTCAAATCTCCTGCTAACACTAATTCTTCAGAAAACACTTTTAACTGGGGATGGGCAAGAAAAACCACAAATAAAAACTATCCTATATACAACAAAAAAGTCCATTCTTTCAGTACCCTTCAAATGAATCAGAAAATGCCATTTCTGAGTCAAAAGGAGTTAACATTCCTTTCTCATATTTCTCAGAAGCAAATACTGCCGAAATCAGCAAATTGTCTACAGCTTCAGTCCCATTCATGCCTAGACACATGACCACGGTCACAAACTATCCATCATCAAGTTCTCAGCAACACTCTTTCTCAGAAAATCAGCAAAGTAACTATGTTACTAAAGAATGCAATCCATGTTCTAAGAACTTGGAAAATTCAAATAAAGAAAAAGTTGATGAAGAAATTGAAATGGAGAAATCCCCAGGCAATATCATCATTAAAAATGATTTTAACAAAATTATAATCAGAAATCCTAATGTTGCTGACATATCCAACATGACTTCCGAACCATCGTGTTCTGATACAAAGTCATACAAAGATACATCACAACACAATTTTTCAAATAATCCGATCAGAATTTCGCTCAAAAAACTTAAAGTCAATCATGAAGATACAGACTCTTTAAATGATTCTTTATCTGACTCTTCCTCAAGAGAAATTTTTCAAAAAGGAAAAGGAAAGAATCTAACCAAACAAGGAGTAAAACCAATCCTAAATAGAAAAGATCTCCGATCACCTCGATCTCATGCAAGATTTGAACAGAAAAAGTGTTTCTACACTCAGAAACAACCAGAAGTTAATTCAACTTTTGTCACTCCAAGTCATACTCAGAGATTTACTCCTTCCACATTCCGAAAGTATATTCACAAGGGATTACTTTCGACTCCTAATATCAAACCTCTTTAGTACTTTCAAAATATCAGAAACTCAGATTACAACTCAGAATTTCCAAAATTGACAAGAAATTCAAAAATAACTCGAAACAGTCCTGCAACTTCTAAGCAACCTGTGAATGAGTCCTTAAAATCAAAACTCTCATTTTTCGGTATCATAAGAAGCAACAAGCAAACTCCCAATGTTATCAGAACCAAGATTCAGAACTATAATCGTTCTCAAACTACTCCGAAAATTCTGAAGCGACAACAAAATTAATACTTGCTGTCATTGTTGCAATCATCATTCTAAAACATTCATTGTTACTAAGTCAAAAAACTTTAAACATCCAACAAAAACTTACTCTCCAAAACCCTCAAAAAGATTTGTTCAAAAGTGGATTGTAAAATCATCCACTTCTGAACCAAACTTACCTTCTGAAACTGAAACTCCTATCAAATCAATTGTCAAAAACAAATCTTCCATATTTATAAAAGCAAATGGGACCAAACAAGTTTGGGTACCCAAACTAACTGTCTAATCTTTCAGGCACTTAGTACGGAAGAGCAGGATGACGAACGACTAATTGACAGCGCCTGCTCAATGCACATGACCAGAAGATTGGAGTTTCTAAGAGACTACAGAGAAGTCAGCTTTGGAGGATACGTCACATTCGGAAATGACGCAAAGGCTATGGTGTACTAACAAACGGAAACTTCACCATTCAGAAGGTTTCCTATGTTCTCGGACTTAAACACATTACCGGTCTCCGAGTTGAATTCGACAATGAATTTAGCTACATTATGACGGGTAACAGAGATAGATGTCTAATAAAATCTCCAAGACAACTCAACATGTTTCCATTGGACATCTCTATGTTTCTCGGAACACCAAGATTATGTTTACTTTCTAAGGCTCATTCTGAAGTCAGCTGGTTATGGCATCGGAAACTAGCTTATCTTAACTTCCGATATATGAACCAGTTGGTAACAGGAGAAATGGTCAGAGGAATGCCAATTCTGAGGTTTGACAATGAAAACTTATGTGCAGCATGTGCATTAGGCAAGCAAAAGAAGAAACCTCACAAATCAATCACCGACTCAAGCATTACTCGTCCATTAGAACTTCTCCACATGGATCTCTGTGGTCCATCAACTGTTGCTAGTCTGAATCACAAAAAGTATATCCTAGTTATCGTGGAAGATTACACCCGATTCACCTGGGTATTCTCTTTAAGATTAAAATCAGACACCTTCCTGGAGCTCAGAAACTTCATTACATCAATCGAACTCAAAATTCAACTACCAGTAAGAAGAATTCGAAGTAATAATCGAACTGAGTTCAACAATAATCAAATTGAAGAATTTCTAGCATCCAAAAGGATAGAGCACAACTTCTCAGCACCATATACACCTCAACAAAACGGTGTAGTAGAAAGAAGAAACAGAACCTTAGTGGAAGCAGCTCGATCTATGCTGACTTTTGCAAATCTTCCTCTAACGTTTTGGGCAGAAGCAATAGCAACAACATGTTTTGTTCAGAATCGATCCATCGTCAACAAACGACTACAAATGACACCCTATGAAATCTTAAACGGGAGAAAACCCAATGTCAAATTTTTCCATATCTTTGGCTGTAAATGCTTCATTAAAAATAAAAAAGATCATTTGGGAAAATTTGCACCCAAAAGTGATGAAGAAATCTTCATGGGCTATTCATCAAAATCAGTTGCCTATTGTGTTCTAAACAGGAGAACACGAGTTATTGAAGAAAGCTTCGACATAGAATTCGACGATCAGTATCAATGGAGAAAGAAGAATCAAGATATTCTATATGTAATGGAGAGTGATATTCTAGTGGGACATCGACCCATTCATATAGTTGAAATTGATTACAACTTCTCTTTGACCCTCCGGAAACTGAAAAAGATGCCGAAGTTATCCACTCTCCTGATGCAATTCAGCACATCATCTCAGCATCAGGACCTTCCACGTCATCAGAACCCACGACATCTGACAATCAAACAGACCCTCCGATCAACACTTCAACAGTTGAGGGGGAGCCTTCGCTCCTTTCTCCGAATCATCAGACTCAGAAGGAATCTTCCCTCCCAGCAAACTCTGAGTTGGAGTCTATACTACCTACTCATGTTGATGGGATACCTCAATCCGAGGGGGACCATCAAACCTCAGGAGATACTCTGTCAGCAAATGTCCCATCAGAAGATACCCTAATTAACTCCTCTGATGCTACACTTAATAATCCACCAGTCTTCACCTTTGAAGCCGATGAAAATACATCAGCTGAAGAATCACAAAATCAAAACATATCTCCTGAAGACACCAACTTCATTCAAGATGTTTCTCCTCCTATTTCTGACCCAGCTCTACTTCCAAGATTACATAAATGGACTCGGAGTCATCCTCCGAACCAAATTATCGGAGATCCCTCCTCCAAAGTTCAGACAAGGTCAAGGAAATCAATTCAAGATGAATGCCATTTTGCCGCATACATCAGCAAAGTTGAGCCAAAAACAGTCTTAGATGCTCTAGACGACGATGATTGGATCAAAGCCATGCAAGAAGAACTGTCAGAATTTAAAAGAAACGGTGTCTGGGATCTTGTTCCGAGACCATCAAATCACAGAGTAATAGGTACCAGATGGGTCTTCCGAAACAAGCTGGATGACATGGGAACAGTGGTCAGAAACAAAGCCAGATTAGTGGCAAAAGGCTATAGTTAGATCGAAGGACTTGACTATGATGAAACATATGCACCTGTAGCTAGACTAGAAGCCATTCGAATCTTTCTAGCCTATGTCGCACATAAAAACATTATTGTACATCAAATGGATGTAAAAAGTGCATTTCTTCAAGGTGATCTTCAAGAAACAGTTTACCTTCAACAGCCTCCTGGATTTGAGGATCTATCTCGACCCAACCATGTGTATCGTCTGAATAAGGCCGTATACGTTCTAAAACAATCACCCAGAGCTTGGTATGAAACATTATCAAATTTTCTAGTATCATCCGGATACAGAAGAGGAGTCATTGATCCTACATTCTTTGTTCGATCACATCAAAATCACAACATGATCGTACAAGTCTATGTAGATGATATCATTTTCGGATCAACTAATCAAGCAATGGTTGATGAATTTGCAAAAGTAATGACAGACAAATTTCACATGAGCATGAACAGATAAATAAATTTCTTCCTAGGCCTACAAATCAAACAAACCAAAAGAGGAATTTTCATTCATCAAGAAAAATATACAAATGTACTTCTGAAGAACTTTTCTCTTGAAAATTGTTCTACTGCCAAAGTTCCGATATCCACCAATCATAAAATCTTTGCAGACCCCGAAGGCGAACCCGTAGATCATAAGTTGTATCGAGGAATGATAGGTTCACTCTCGTACTTAACCATAAGTCGACCCAACATCATGTTTTCAACTTGCCTGTGTGCCAGATATCAAGCAGCTCCGAAACTGTCACATCTGACAGTCGTAAAGCAAATTTTCAAATATCTCAAAGGTACTAAGGCAATGCGACTATGGTATCCAATCGGAGACAACTTTAAACTTCAAGCATTCACCGATTCGGACCATGCTGGATGCAAATTGGATCGAAAGAGCACCTCCGGAGGCTGTTAATTTCTAGGTGGAAGATTAGTCAGCTGGTCCTCAAAGAAACAAAACTGTGTCGCCTTGTCATCAGCAGAAGCTGAATATGTGGCTGCATCTACCTGCTGTTCACAAGTTCTTTGGATGAAGACTCAACTCTTGGATTATGGTTACCGATTTCTTCAAGTTCCTATCTACTGTGACTCCAAGAGTGCCATAGCCATCTCTCATAATCCTATTCAACATTCTATGATGAAGCACATAGATCTTAGGTATCACTTCATCAAGGATCAAATCTTACAAGGTAACATCGAACTCTACTTCATTCCTACTGACGAACAAGTTGCTGATGTCTTCACAAAAGCTTTAGATTCCTCAAAATTCAATAATTTTTTGGACAAACTGGGTATGTTAAATCCTGACTCGGATTTCTTCAGAGAATGATACTCAGTTTCTGACTATCATCCACTTAGAAAAGGCTCAGTTCTGAACAATCTCTGACTATTTCCTCAGAACTACAAGACTTCCGACTAGTCTTATTGCCACATCTACTATAGTCTCAGAAACTTTATTACGCAACATACTCAAAATAAAGCTATCTCACCATTCATCTTAAGGTTACTGACATTCACATAAAAGAAAAACAGATATTCATTAAGATTGAAAGTGATTACATGATCAAAATCAATTAAGTCATACATCAAGAACATCTCAAAACTATATGACTTAAGATTCTAATAAGAAAAACATTCAAACAAAAACATCAAAAATAAAGAGGCTACAACTTCGTCCCTATCGCCCTAGTGCTTGTTGTATTGCCACTTTGGAGGACTGCCATAAGTAAAGTTTTGTGTGATTCGTACAGACAAGTCACACACACGCACAGCCTTCCCATCCAACAGCACCACATCATACACATCGTCGCCAATCACGTTGTCAACGACACCACTCCACCATCCTTGTCGATCTCATGCATCAACGTAATCCCCAACCATGTACTCCACAATCACCGTAGGAGGAATGGGATGAAGAACACCATACTTTACCCTCACTATCATCATTCTACCAGTTGTGTTATCTGGAAGACACCTCACTTGAACCTCACATCTTTTCTTCCATGTCTTGGTTATTACCCCCTCATAATATCCCCCTGTGAAGTCTCCTTGTGTGAGCTTCACCTCCACCTCTTCAAGACATTTGAAGAAATATCGAGCCATCTTGAAAACAAATTTTGTTCGATAAAACTTACTTTCGATATGTGTTGTTAACAATTGGGAAAAACCTCCCCCTTTTTATAAGCCATCCGCATGCCCATTCACCTTCTCTAAACCAATTACTTAGCGGTCATAATGACCCTAGTGGGCAGTTAATGCACTTGTCACATCAGCATCATGGCCTAAAACGGTTGATTAGACGGTTCGACAACTTTGACGGCGTAATGGATAAACCGCTCTTGATTCAATACAGATTTTTTTTGTTTTCCCAGACCTGACACATACTCACCTAATTTTCTCTCTCTCTCTTTCTCTTCTCTAGATACGACAAAACTCTTCTCCTCTCAAAATCTCTTCATCTCCAAATCCTTCCTAAAACACTTTCTGAATGTAAATTTCTGAATCCTTTACAATTTCATTCACAACATGCTTTCATTAATAAAACCCAAAACATTACAAAATATAATGAAAGCAATTTTTAAACAATCCTAGACACACATGCAAGCATAATATCAAATAACAAATCACATAATCTACCTAAAGAACAACAGGCTTCTTCAATCATCAGAGCTTATAGTATTGCCACATCGGAGTCTCTCCAAGATGATACCTCTGATGAATTCTCAGTTCCGACTCATCAACAAACAGACGAGTCCCATCCACTAACACCACTTGGAACGGATTAAATGACGTCTTCCTCGATATTGCAACCGGCCAACATCCTCTACGATACCACACCTCCACAAAATCGAATTGCTTAAACTCCACCAACACCTTAGGAGGAACAGGTTGCAGATATGCGAAATCCACATGAACATTCAAAGGACCACCAGTGGATCCATCAGTCAGTGTTGTCATCTTTACTTCATAGTGATGATTCCACACAGATTTGATTACACCTCCATAAACAGCACCATCGAACTCTCCATCTTGCATTCTAACCTCTACCTTCTCATCATGGTTGAATGGACGTCTTGATGCCATATTAATCCTCAAATCTTCTTTTGTGTGATTTCTTTACTTAACGGCAAATTCCCCTTTTATAACCACTCCCTCTTCACCATATTCTGCCACCTCATTGCTTAGAGATCGTCAATATAGAGATGAGATATTTGATGTGACAGGTTAGCTTAACCAGTCGGCATCATTTACTGTCTCTACAGTGATATATGACATCCACTACCGGACATGACAACTCGTGTGATTCTAAGTTCCTCCACTCCGAAACTCTTCTCGGAACACAGTTTCAGATTTCCTCACTCAGAACCCTCCTACTCCGAAATATAATCTCTCCTTAAGAAAACCCAATCCTACCGGTTCGGAATTCAACTCAGAATCACTCACCTTCTGAACAGGTCAGAACTACAGCATTTACACCAATCCGTATCTTAGACACCTCACCACGACATATTTAATGTGAGAATGTAAATTAATTATGAAAAACATTTAATATCCAATAATTACCACACGATCAATATTTCTCCAACGGATATTCTCTCTGCCACACATGTCCGTCCTTTAATGGACCATCCTTTTTCATCATTTCTTAGCATTAACTGCAAACACACACTTTTCTGACATAACTGTTCACACGTCCCTTCATTCTCTTACCCGACGGTTTCTTACACAATTTCAAAATTATTATAACCGTTCCCTCTTATTCTAATCTCACACACTCTTTCATCTCTTCCAAATTTCCCTCTCTATCATTATAACCCTCTCTCGCCGCCGTCTCCAATCTCTCAACCCTAAATATCTAAAACTTCCATTACACTTCGTCTCTCACATCATAACTCTTCAATGGCTTCACAATCAAAAAGCGACGACACAATACTTGTTGCCATCACCAATCTCTATCTCTCACAAGATCTCAACATTTACAAGCAACATCTACGCGTACTCATTCACATATTGTCCAGACACAAACTGGTTAGAGCTTTCTTTCATCCACCCCCTACTACACCAGTCTCTTTACTTCAAGAAATTGTCTCCACCGCCACCAAATGTCCAACTGGTTATACCATAATCCTACACGATGGTCAAAACATCACCCTCGACAAGAAAATATTTGTCGCAGCACTGCAACTTCCATACCACGAATCCACCTTTGACCAACCAACCAATGCCCAACTTGAAACCATGATCTACAAGATGGGATACATGTACGACCTGCCAAAACTGTTTCAAATGTCTAAAGGACACATCTCACCCTTATGGCAATGTCTGATTCACTACATCATCAAGTGCTTAACAGGCAAAATAGGTGGTACGGACCAGTTAAGCAAACGCCTTATGGGACTTCTTTGGAGCCTCTATTCTGGTTATGAAAATGATAATGCAGCCATTCTATTTGACGAATTTCTTTCCTACATACCCACCTCTCAGAAACCAAAAGGTCAAATTCACTCAGCACGTTTTTGGGCTATGTGTATCGAGTACATCTATCAAACTCTTCAGATCTCAATCCCTACACCTAGATCAGATGAAGACAAATTAATCATGCCTAAAGCCAAACCTTATGCCCCAAAAACAGACTCCATATTTGGAAAAATCCGTAGACTACCTGACTCGCTTCTGAACCTAGCCGATCAGACAGAGCCTGTTGTCACTTTCCACCTCACTACAACAAAGGGAGTACCCGATTACCCCCTCACTCTCTCAAAGAATGTGAGGCCCCCAAGAAACCCAAAAAGAAAGCTTCCGAGTCCTCACCATCCAAACAACCTCCTAAAAAGAAGCAACGAAAAAACAAAATGGTACCACTTTCTTCTTCCTTTCTGATTTTCAGAAGTTTCTTACTTCTGAACCCCTTTTCTGACTCTTCAGAAGCTTCTTACTTCTGAATCCTCATTCTGACATTTCAGAAGTTTCTTACTTCTGAATCCTTTTTAAAAATCTTCAGAAATCTATTATTTCTGACCGCCTTTCGATTCCTGACTTCTGGATTTTCAATTTCTGATATTTTCTTATCTAGTCATTGGACTCACTTTCAAACCAAGTGTTCTGATCGTAAGAAATCCAAGTATCCCATTGCTTGGTTACTTTATTCTCACTTCACAAGTGTTAACTGAAGGGTTTTCTATGCAATCAATGAACAAATAATTCCTATGGTTCACATGCAACCCTAGAAAGATCTATGTTTTCTTCTATGAAGATAATAAACTAAAACCTAAAGGAAACAATTATTTCTAAAGATCAAAACTGAGAAAACCAACCGTTTGATCTTATGATCCTGGAAGCTAGCAGCACAAAAGTCCTGCCTCAAATGGTGTCACACCCAAGCAATGGAGAAGACAGTCCAACAGAGTTTTCTTAATGTAAAATGGCGCAGGTATTGAGCCTCCAAAGGGTTCCTTATATAGCCTCCAAGAGGTTACAGCAGAAACCCTAGAGAAGCCACTTAATGGACAAGCCTGTTATCCATTTGGGTAAGCCTCTAAAAACCCTAACTAGGGTTTCGAAATTATGGAGATGGCCTCCATAATTTCGCCTAACTTGAGGCTTCCACTGGCTAGCCTTTTATTCAACTATTGAATAATTACAAAGCCAGTCCCTGCACTTTTAATTAACTAATTTAATCACTGAATTAAATGCAATTAATTCTACATTAAATCTTAATTAATTATTATAGTTTCTAATTAATATATATTAACACATAAATATATTAATAAACCATTTAATTAATTCTATTGATTTATTAAACAATTAATAAATCAACCTTTTACTCTACTGAACTCTATCCTAACCTCCAGCTATGAGGGCAACCCAAATGGACCTTGCTTTAATTAACAAGATAAATATAAATATAAAGTCACAGCTTAGACACCTAATCCAACAGTCTCCTACTTGGATAAGTCTATGACTTTTATTTATCTTCTAATTAATAAACAACCTGCAGCTTCCAAGAAACTGCTGCCGAACTCTGACCCAGTCAGTTCTGTCCATAGATAAGTGATCATATGATCCTTCGTCCAACAAGATATTTTCAGACACGAGACATGGATTGAGATCAATCTCTGTCCGATACTCTGTTTCCCGATCTCTGATTCTACTTCTGACTTTAAGACTTCTAATTGAACACATCAATTTAGTCCCGGCTGGCCAGCACTTTAGTAAACTTCAAAATCATCGAGAGGCCTACAGATATCTGTTTCCCACCAGGGTTAAGGAACGAATAAGCTTTGACTCATATGGTTGTGTCTTTTACTTATCAAATCGTACACAACAATGCGTTTTGTAACATCGAGTTACCGATGCGTTTTCGCATTATCAATGCACAACCAACTCGTAAATTTCAACTCATATGTCTCCGCTTCAAGATCATACGATATTATCGTCTCAACATTGCTCGTGATGTAATCCATGAAGCAATCTATTGAGCGCGGGTTTATCCAATACTCAAATCTCTATTTCTAAGTACTCATGAACGTTGTAGCAGTCTTACTGCAATGTCTAACTCCTTAGACAATCTACAAACCAATTCACGACAGTCTTCGTTCATACTTACTCCTAAAAAGTATGAGCGACTGTGGACCTTTTGAATAATCAAATTATTCGGGAAGTGAAACATGCAAAAGACGAAACTTAAAATCTGACGGGTAGCTACTCTTGCTAATTACCAAGTTTCCACGAGGTAATCACCAAGTCGGATTTTACATAAAACGATTATCGGTTTCTAGATTCCTATTAAACTTTTTTTAATTCGAGTTATGTATCTATGTCTACTTGACCTTTCACTCTTTCTGTGTATTCAAATGTCATACACTTTATCCGATCGGATATCATTCCGATGATATTTCAATTTTGGTCATACCGTCATTCTCACTAACAACTCCATTCTATGTACTATGACTTTCCATGGTTCTCGGGATCTTTAGTCCACATGACTGCACCCTAAGACTATTTCAAGGTGTTACGATGTGCCGATGAGCCACACGCGCTCCATCGGAATGCCAACGAAATTCTTTAACCATTAAGTCCTTATTTAAAAAACCTTTTCAAATTGTTATCAACAATCACCCCTAATCATTTTCCAATGATTTCTCACGTATGTACAAAATCCATTAAGTATTCCCAGCCAGGTCATATCCTGAATCTGACTCAGTATGCTCTAAGCATTAAGTCATCAAGACATGTTCATGACACTTCTGATCGATCCAAGAAACTTGTTGGATTCGATCTAGTCCTATTCCAAACCCTTTTGGAATTTTAGGATTACTTATAATACCTGTGTCATGATTTTCAATAACTATTTCCTTTCGGAGACTCTTTTCCATGCATCTTGAATCTTATCAAGGTCATGCTTACTATGGCCAGGTCTATACTGATGACATCATCTATCTGATATATGTTAATGGATGATGTGAGTATGTTGCACCTTTTATATCTCTCATGCCAAATCATTACACTTTGCAATGACAGAAAACTATTTCCTAGGCTGTACATCTTGAGTCTCATCAAGATCATCTTGGCAGAGTTTCGATCTATCTCATAGACATTTGTAACCACCCGAGCATGCCGTATCTTTATTAATTCTTTCATAGCGATCCGTCTCTTAACACCAAGTCATTACACGTTGTAATGAAAAGAGACGTTTCCTAGAAACATTATGTAACACACATATGGAGATAGATAACAGCAACACTCCCACTGGCTTTGACACGGTTATAAACTATTCACAAAATCCAGAGCTTATGGCACATTTTGAGAATCCAAACCTTTGTGACATCTTAATGGATATCTTTCAGCCCTTTCTCAAAATCCAATCCTTTGGCATATTTTGAGAATCTGAATATCCTTTCTTGCGAGATGCCCGCGGGGAAATCCCGGGCCCATGTACCTTTATACTGGCATATTCTTTGTGAGTTCCTATTAGTGTGCCGGTGATCCACACGCGCTCCACTAATGACTTACAATATGCAGTATCCTTTCGGATTTCATCTTCTATTGAGAGTGTTTCTCTCGGAGTCAATTACTTGACTCTGAGTATCGTCTCACTCAACCAGATGTTCTGAAGGTACGTTTCTGTCCATGCTGCTTTCTTTTGATGAATCAATTACTCCCACTGGTTTTAGACCAGGTGTAAAATCAATCAAAATGCCACATAGACTGTGTCTCGTCCTAAGGTTCTATTAATTGGCAGCAACCGGGCTCACCAATGCTTCCAAGTAGTCGGATTATAAATCTGTACCAACTATAGTGTTTTATCACTATTCGGTATGTCACCCCGATCATAATTACTTATGACGGTGATCAATTCTACTGGTCAAGAGAAGATTATGTCAGTATTAAGACAGAAATCTGATTTCTGCTCTAAGCCTAGTGATGACTAAAGGTTTTATCACATGGCTAATCCTGAACTCATTCAGGACTGTCCCAACTCCCACTGTTTCCTTAGAACATGAGTTCTTTCTAAAAGAGCTCTTTCTCTTCCAGGTACAGCGAGATAGCCAGTGAAACGACATTTCTGATTAGGTTCAGGCTAGTCATGAGGTTCGGACGAACACTACAAGACCCTGGACTCTTAATGTACAAGTGGGATAATCCCAGCTTTACATTTCAGACAGTGTCTGTAAAACCTACTTAGTCGAAGGATGTGGTTGGAATATGGTTTATATGGTCTGACTGGTATAGTATTCAATTTATTGGAAACTAATTGGCAATGTATCTCATACATTGAGGATCGAACTGTTTCGACCAATGCTCCATCATCTTCCCTAAGACACATTATAACTATTAATGTTCTTGGAAAAGAATAACTGTGAAACATTTTCCCTGTTTATGTTGTCACTCAGGTTCTGCGGATCTTGTACTTCCTTTGAAGTCCTTGAACGATTCAAGGTTTCAATTCAATCGCTTATTCTGATAAGCGAAGCCATATTCGTCATACTGATTCACAAATATCGTGGAGTACAACCAATTGCGTTCTATTTGAGGATTCGAGAAATACACAGCAACTGATGTGTTTTGTGCTCCTAATCTCAATCTCTTTTACATCTCTATGTAAACTTATGACTTTGTTAATTCTGTTCAGGACTTGCAATCTTCAGTTGACTCTAAGTCAACTGATTCCAAAATCCTATCCTTTGGATCTTTAGGCGATTCATTTCTTGTCACATGTGCTTTATAAAGAACTTAATCATCATCTGACTCTAAGTCAAATGATTCCAAAGTCCTGTCCAACTGGATCTTTGGTTGATTCATTTCTTAACACATTAAGGACTCAACTCATCAAGTGACTCTAAGTCAGGTGATTCCAAAGTCCTGTCCAACTGGACCTTTAGTTAAATTGACTATTATGACATTTATCTTTAACAATCATAAAAGGACACAATTTCTAAAATCCAAGCATTTTGGATGCATTCAACATTCAAGTTATTACTAATCATGCATTTTACACATTCATATAACATTTCAAGGATAATTTCAAACAACATGTGTTAAAAGAAATTAAACGACAATTTTATTAAAATAAAAAAAATCCTTAAACAATGTACTATATGATAGACAATGTCATACGCATCTAAAAGCTAATAACAATATTTCAATATCTAACTAAACTTCAAAACTACATGAGCCGGAAATCCAATCCAAATGTGCTCCTATGCGCCAATGTCCCGTACTCTACTGATTCCCTGCATACAAACCAAAATGTGACTATCACATTATGCATCAAGGAATTATGGAACATGAGTTTTGAGGTTTTTAGATATACCTAAGCTTTCAAAAGATTTTGACCTTGGAGCGTCAGCCAATCTTTCCGCGACTGTATCTGATTTTGTGGATTCCCAGCTTAAGACATATCCAGACGATCTGGATCGTTTCTTGCTGCGTCTTTCCACTGGACTTAATCCAGAAGTAGCTGAACCATTGGAGCTATGCCTGTTCAAGAGTGACTCGTATAAAGTCAACAGTGAACGCATTTCCATTAAGGTCTTTTTTTGGTCTTCCTTTGTATACGTCTGAATGAACAGATCGTACTTACTGGTCAGTGAAGTGAGTAGAGTGTTAACACTCGACTCCTGACTCATGGAATAACCTAGTTTGTACAATTCGCCTATGTACACTTCAATCTGAAGAACATGCGAATCGATGCTACTTCCTTCTTTTAACTTACACTCTGCAAGTCTTTTGAAGATCCTAGCTCGTTCCTCTTCGACCGGTTTTCGAAACATTTCCTCAACCGATTGCATTAACTCATATGGCCCCAAGGATTCAAAATCCTTGCGAAACTCGGGGTCAATGGTCAATAGCATGAGGTCACGAATCTTTTCGGATTCATCAACTAATAAGTCATGCTTATCATAAAGGCTCTTTATGATGACTTGTTTCAGTGGAACCGGGATCGGATACTTGGTGAGATGTAGCTTGCCAGCAATGCCGAGAGCCAGTCTCCAATTGCGAAGCCATTCCTTACAGTTGAGGCTAGTCAGCCTTTCCATATTTAGCAGGTGCTTTCTGATGCTCTCAGAAATGGATGAAGGAGGAGAGGGAGGAGAATAGACACTTGATTCAGACATCTACAATACACAGAATTTATTAGTTTAATTTTTCCTTTTAAATAATTACCCAATTTATTATTTATTAAGGCTAGGACCCAAAATGCCCCAACTATGGTGTGAAGAGGGATGCCGTAATCACAACATAATGGTTATTAAGGTAGATAATACACTTATCAATTTCATCTTATGAAATTCCTATATCTATTGAGACACATTGAACTATTCAATGGCATGTTTAGTCTCGGATGTGCCCCACTGTTTGTGACTGGGATGCCGAGGATCACAAACCGGGTGTGAATAACCATGCAAATTCGCTTGGTACTCTCGAAGTCAATTGTCATCTCTAATTAACGTGCCGGTTAACCACACACGCTCCGTTAATAATGACAAAATCGAGAAACCCATTGCAACTCTTTGCGGACCCCAGTTGGCGTGCTGGTAAACCACACACGCTCCACCAACGTTCCACAAAGTGCATTGTGCAATTCCATGGATTAGCACCAATTCACATTTTTAACCTAAAGTAACTAGATTGGGTTTTGTTCAAAGTTCTAGTACTTTCAATTATAGCATTATACTTTTAAGAGGCTTAGCAGTTCTATCAAACCCGTTCGGCTAACGACACTCGACTGACCAGGAGAGCGGTGGGTAAGAGTGGATACCCATTAGACTGCCATTTTATAGGCAGTCGCCTTATACCCGCTTTATAGGACAGTTTTGTGAATGAGGCCTACTAGCGGTAAGACTAACCATTTAATCTTATATATAAGTATTAACTTTTAATCATAAATATATAAGATATATTTTAATCTTATTAAAATATTTTAGATTTAATTTTCTAAGAATTTTCATGAATTTATATGAATTTTTCGAAAATTTTAATTAAATCTTTAAGCTGATTTAATTTATCTTTTAATTAACAATTAATTAAATTAATTAAATCTAATAAGGGAATCACAAAAATTAATCAAATTAATTCCTTATCCTTATTCCCTAATTTCGAAAATAGCATGCCAAGAATAAGGGGTTCCAGTTATTTAATTATCCAATAATTACCAAAACAACAACCAAGTATTTAAAGCAGCAAATCAAGCAATTAAAGGGGGGAATAAAGGGGTGGCGGCTAGGGTTAGGAAACCCTAGCCTAGGCCACGAAATTGAGGTCATTCCAAGAGAGTTTTTGGCAAAAACACGCAAGGCAATAATCATTCAAGCAGTTTATATCAATTCATAAGAAAACAAGCCATAGCTCTGATACCACTGAAGGGTTTTCTATGCAATCAATGAACAAATAATTCCTATGGTTCACATGCAACCCTAGAAAGATCTATGTTTTCTTCTATGAAGATAACAAACTAAAACCTAAAGGAAACAATTATTTCTAAAGATCAAAACTAAGAAAACCAACCTTTTGATCTTATGATCCTTGAAGCTAGCAGCACAAATGTCTTGCCTCAAATGGTGTCACACCCAAGCAATGGAGAAGACAGTCCAGCAGAGTTTTCTTGATGTAAAATGGCACATGTATTGAGCCTCCAGAGGGTTCCTTATATAGCCTCCAAGAGGTTACAGCAGAAACCCTAGAGAAGCCCCTTAATGGACAAGCCTGTTATCCATTTGGGTAAGCCTCTAAAAACCCTAACTAGGGTTTCGAAATTATGGAGATGGCCTCCATAATTTCGCCCAACTTGAGGCTTCCACTGGCTAGCCTTTTATTCAACTATTGAATAATTACAAAGCCAGTCCCTGCACTGTTAATTAACTAATTTAATCACTGAATTAAATGCAATTAATTCTAGATTAAATCTTATTAATTATTATAGTTTCTAATTAATATATTAACACTTAAATATATTAATAAACCATTTAATTAATTCTATTGATTTATTAAACAATTAATAAATCAACCTTTTACTCTACTGAACTCTATCCTAACCTCCAGCTATGAGGGCAACCCAAATGGACTTTGCTTCAATTAACAATATAAATATAAATATAAAGTCATGGCTTAGACACCTAATCCAACATTAACAAAATGGAGATCATAAATCTACAATATTGAATATCCAAATCACTTTTGATTCAAATATCACTTTAAGATTGATTTCCCTCAGGTATGTGTTACATTTGGCATACGCTTCTACCATCTAACTTGTGTTCTTTCTTGTTAGACATCTGAACCATCTTCTAAAGATTCCGAGTCAAAAAATTTGGAGGAAAGACAGAACTCTCCAGACTCGGAAGATACTCAGGACGATATACTTATGGTGGAAAAACAGAACTCATGAAGACAACCCCACTATTACCCTTGTCCCAGATCTTACTCAACCTCCAACTGATGCATCCGAATTTGACAAATGGAGATTCCAGACCGCAGTTCCTGAAGAAAGTCATTAGTCGACCGTCTTCAACAGCAATTTGAGCTTAAACAAAAGGAACTTCAAACCCTCTCGACATTTGGACCACCATCCGACACTAACTCAGAAACTCTCAAATCTGAACGAAAGCGAATCAATGCCCTCACTCTCCAGATTCATTCCTTTCTGAGTTCCTCTCTAGACAAACCGGTACACACGCCCGTCTATCTTTTTGATACCACTGAAACCGATTGGTCGAAGATTGCCTCTGCAATCGTCCCTCTCACTTGGGACAAATTTCTTGCTCTAGATCTTCAGAAAAAGACAATACTGAAGAACACAGTCGAACAACCCACTGAGTCCGGCTCCAGACTGATTATCTCCGAAACTCAATCAGTGCCTATCGGAACCTCCCTCTTTGGAGCTGATCAAGAGGTAGACAAACCTTCTTCATCCCAAATGCATCTGGTCGATCTCAGTGATACAAATTCATCCTCCGATAAAGCCGCCACACAAATACCCCCTCAATCAGTTACCTCCCTACTTAAAGATGACTCTCTACATCAGAAGGTTGACGCTTTAACCACCCTCCTGACTGATTTAAAAACCTCACCAAATCAGGAGGATCTGATCAAAGAACTTGCTGAACTTAAAAATCGAGTCATACAAACCAAGCTCACCGCCACAATGGACCATATGGCCAAGTACCTTAATGGGGTCCTGGCCGAGAACTCCTCCCTCAGAAGAACTCATGCCCTCCTTCTTCAGATGGTTACACACACATTGCAAGCCATCACCGGCACAATGGAAGGTCCTATTGAGCAAATCAAACTCTGCACATACTTAAACATGCAAGTTATGGAAGATCTCCAAACAATGTCAGCTACACCACTTCCTGACTGTATCAAAAAGGAAGTTGATAATGTGTCTGCCAAACTCGACTCCATTTTGGCCCGCCTGCCTGTGCCCCCTTCAGTTCTTGTAGGTGCCCCAGGAGGGGGAGAGGCGGATAAATCCAAAGAGACTCCGATCGATGACATGCTAGTAGATACAAATGCTGGTCCAAGTGGGACCAAAGAGAACAATGAAGAAACCATGGAAGACACAACAAGAGATCAACATCAACACAAAGAAAGAACCAATCAGGAACACGTACGAGTCAGCAATGAAGAATCAGAAAAAGAACTATCTACTGAGAAAAAGTCAACAGAGGAGGAAACAATTCAGAAGGAAATTCAGAAGGAGATTTCGAAAGAAACTGTAGAAGAATCTCCAACAAAAACTCCAATAGATGAGTCTACACCTCATCTCTCCCCTCTGAAAATTCAGACTCCAACAGATAAAGTTCCATCAGAAGATGAGATTCTCGTATACTCGCCTATCAAGGAATCCGATCCCCCAGAGGTCAAGGACAAGAAATCAAAGTTCTTCGATTCCCAAGCTCTTAAACATGATGAAAACTTTAGTACCGAGTCAGATCCTGACCCAAAACAAGTTGATCCAACTGGTCCAGCAGACCCATCTTTTCAAACATCCTCAGGTTCCGACCATTGACCGATTCTGATTACAAACCCTTCAAGTCATACAATCCTCCCCCCACGTCCAAGCACAACTGGGACATACCGTTGACTCCAAACGGAGAGAAGTACCGTTACACTCTCAACTTCGCAGGAGAATCGGTAGCCAACAAAGAACTAACTGCTTACTACAAAAATCAGCAATTCTTCAAGACATGGACCAAACCTCAAGTTGATACATGGTCAGACGAGGTCATAACAGCCGTTCGAAATGTCAAAAGAAGAAAGTTTCAGAAATCAGAATTCTTCGAATATGAGCTGGTCAGAAACAACAACTACGACAAAAAGATTCTGATAACAAAAGCCGACTTCCGAAAGATGAACCCAGCAGACATCTTCACAATTGTTATAAAGCTGTCCAACAAAGAAAAACAAGACGTCAGAGAAGCCTATGTTGCAGCCAGAAGATTTCTACATGGCCTCGTAGAAGAATTCTGCTTTACTGATGCAGAAATGTACAAAATCATCAAGAATCATCCAAATCAGCAGTTCACACACAAAGTTGATATATCTATGCCAGACAACCGAGACAACTGGAAAAGAGGTGCCACCTTCGATCCAGTACTCGGATTGGTATACAAGAATCCTGCAGAAAAAGGATCCTTCCTCTTTCTCCGTGCTGATTAGATCAGAAGGGTTTCTAGTGCAATGCTGAAAGAATACATCAAGGCCGTTAAGAAATCAACCTCATCAGACCCTGAAGCTAAGAAAGAAATACTTCTCAGAATGCAATGGCTACTGGAGATCAGAAAATTCTGGGGATATGCTGCAACACAAGGTGTAATGGACAAAATCTGAAGATGCTGAATCAAACTCCTCGATTGGTCACTGAAGTGGGAATTGTTAGTGCTAAAAGTCAACTCGTTGACCAACTCGTCATTTGACATGTTCTGATGTAATGTGAAACTCTTTATTTTGATGGAATGCTAGTATTTTCATATCAATGTTTTAAGGAATGAACAAATGGTTATATCTTGTGTCTGATATTTATGTATGTTGTATACTCGTAACTAATATCTCGGATAAGTTGTGTTTTGATAATATTGTAATCATCCGAAATCCAGTCATGGATTTAGGAACTCCAAAGAATCTCAAGATCAGAAAGTACACTGCTCAGTAGAAAAAGTTCGGAAGACCGCACTCCTAACTAACTCAGAAGATCAAGACATACATAACCATATTTCCAAGATACTCTGATTCACAACTGCCAGGTCTCAGAAATCCACTCTGGATTTCGGACTATCAATATCAACAAATCAAAGGAAATATCATACTTAATCATTCAACAAAGAAGATTGAAGATCAGAAGAACATCTGAAAGATAAGGCAAAGGATAAGCACTCCAACGTATAGGATATGATTAGACTAGATCAGGTGTGGCCCCCTAGAAGCATGTCTGTTGTACTTAGAATATTATTATATTATAGACAAGCCACCCTAGTCTGACATTGAATTATTATATTAGCTTCTCCCTCTCTTATCTGACTGAAGAGAGACGTGTTGTCTCCTCTTCAGTCTATAAGTTATTATCCGAAGGTCCTCCCTTAGTCTATAAAAGGGAGACGAAGTCCATCTTCAGTCCTCATGAGTTTGAGAGACTTTATGTAACACTTTCATATTTATCAATACAATCTCTCATTCCATCAACTCTCATGTTCTTATCTACATTTCTCATTGTCCTTACTTTTCTAGCACTTTTAACTTTCTGTCTTTATATTTTCAAGTTATATTACTGTTAATCCATATTATTTATTGTTGAGCTATTAAGATCTATTCTAAGTATTACTTATTCATTATAATTCCGCATCCATATCAAGTCTTCGGACTTGTCCATCTCAAGTCTTAGGACTTGTCCACCTCCGAAACCTCCAGTTTCGGACCTTTATTTCCGCAACTTTTCTTTCTGCACTTACTTAGAGTATTTGGCGACAACAGATTGATTCTGAATTATGGTACAGACTTCCAGATATGCCAACAATGGAGCAACTCCAAAGTGAGTTGGAAAATTTTCCCCAGCTGAGCATAAATCTGGAAGATCTAATGCCCTCATCTTTAGATTTTGCACTTGAGCAGGCTCCATACTTTCTTCCAGGTTAAATTCTTTTAAATGATTGCTTCTATGAGTCTTCAATTTTTTTTATCCGCTGACATATGTTATTTTATAGATCCATTTACGGATAGTTTAATTGATTACCATACATTCATGGACGTGCAACCAACAAACAATGAGATTATCCCTATGAATCAAGGATTCACGGCTGACATTCTGAATGAAAGTCAATTACAAAAAACTCACAATGTCAATATTGAAATGAATCCCGAGTTTGGGGGTGGTTTTCAATACCAAGATCACCTTCAGTTGATTCAAAGAAATCTAGAAGGATTTCAGAATCCTGGGTTGTTGATTAAAAACCAACAATTACTACCGATAGAAGCCACTGATTTTGATGAATCAATGTTCATATTTGGGTTAGAAAATCAGGATCATTTTCAAATTATCCATAATGATAATGATCAGTGTTGCAGAAATCGGCCTTGGCGGCCGATTAATCGGGGATTAATCGGTTGGCGGTCTTCAACCGATTACGATTATGCCTAATCGGTCAGCTTGACGGTTTGCTGCAAAAATCGGCCTTGGCGGCCGATTAATCAGTCTTGGCGGCCGATTAATGGGTCTTGGTGGTCACTTTTTGAATTTTTTAAAATTTTTTAATTTTTTAATTTTTTAATGAAGACACAAACACTCTCTAATAACTCAATAATACTAAAAAAATCAATATTAAAGAATAAAAATAAACAAATGAATAATCTTTGATATGCATCTCGAAATAAAATGAATCAAACTTTGCTATTTTAAATATTTATACATTTTAAAATGAATTCCTTTACAATTTAGGGTCTCCGATTAATCCCCGACTAATCCCCGATTAATCCGACTAATCCCTTAACCCCACTCGACCGCCAAGCTACCGTCAAACGATTTTTACAACCTTGATAATGATACAATTGGATTCGAACCTTCGAGTTCAAAAAACATAACAGTTGGCAGTGGAAGCAGTTCTAGACATGGATTAAGTAAAGAAATTATAGTTGAACATTTTAATAAACCAATTAAGCAAGCTGCAATTGATCTTAACATTGGGACAACACAGTTGAAGAAACACTGTAGGGATTTAGGTCTTAATTGTTGGCCCCAACCACAAATTAAGAGTCTGCAAACTCTTGTTGATCGTACTGAGGTAAAGAATTACATTTTTGTTTTTAATTCCTTTATATCATAAAGTTGTAATTACTAAAGTTATTTGTGTCACAGGAATTTGGTAACGAGTTTAGTGAGGCAGCAAAATTATCGAGAGATTTAATACCTAACCTAAAAAGGGAGAAAGAAGCGATAATTGAAGGGTCACAATCGGGTTTAACAGATACCACAAAGAAACTGAGACAGGCTGCTCATAAGGCTGCATTTAAGAAAAGAAAAATTCAGGAAATGGAGAAAGCTTCATCAGAAATTCATACACAACATCAATCTCTACCATTTAATTCTGGTATGAGTAGTATTAACCCTAATTTACTCGAGCTCACGAATGAAGAGAATTTTGGAGACTTAATAGGAGACCTAGCCTCGCTTCATCCTTCTTATAGCTATCCTCAACTTGTTTCCAATTGGAATCCTTCCTCATCACTCCCCTACTTACACACGTCTCAGATGGGTCAATATTTAGCCCTTAATCCTGGAGTCATGGGTTTCAACCCTATCGAGACTTCATACCTCGGAACTCCTCCTCCAATCACAGAAAACACACCCCTTCCAAACCCTCAAGAAGGTACAAGTCAACCCAACAATGACGAAGAATTAAGTGCAGGAGATCTTTTCTCGCTTCTTTTTTATTCTCCGGTTTAGGTTAGTAGTTCTGTAAACTTTTCTTAATGTATTAATATAAAGTTATAGTAATGGATTACATATATCGTCGTGTTACTATAATTTTAATAATTTCATCGATTCAATACAATATTCATGTTGTTCCCTTAATTTTATATTGCTCCCCCACTTGGACTAAAGTCCAAGTCCGTTACTTTGATTTATTGTTATTTTCTATTTAGAAAATATGTGCACCCAAACCAGCACCCTAGTTGTTCCCACTGAACCCCAAAGATCACCATTCAACAATAGAATGGTCAAAGACTAACACATTTCATTAACACTCACATCTAATATGCTAATTTTTTATACTCTCAACTCATTGGATTCCTCATGACCAACTCCCGATTCGAACGCGGATCCTGTGCTTTCAATAGTATGAGCTCTACTACTACCTTCCACACATATCCACGTCCATTCCAAGACTTGTCCAGAAGTCCCCAATTCACTTCTCACTGATAATTTTAACACGTATGCCCTTAAAAGGCATATGTCAACCCTTCTAAGAATACTTGGAATCCCACCCCAACCCTGCTATTCTAACTAAGACGGAATTTCCTCCAGTGATGATAGGTTGTTTCACGAACGTAGTTGTATACTATTATCGAATTAGAAAGTCTTTCAAATAAGACGATCTACCCTAAGGAAATAACCAAACAAGGAATATGCAATAAGACCAATTCAAGTATTCTAAGACTATTCAGTTCCTACTGCATACATCTTAATAACATTCCCTAAACAACCTATCAACACTAGCATTTATTCAAAATAACAGGCAACAAGTAACTATACATCAATATGTGGTTTTCTAGCAGGCAATTTAACATACATACATCATATATTACAGAAAACATCAACAAAGACTAACCACTTAAACCTTTTCCCCACTGACATCAGCTAGCAGTACATACTGCGTCTTTGCTACAACGTTTATTTAACCCCTTACTTGAAAACAACTTTTAATTTCTAGTAAAAATATTTTTAAAGAAAACTTTTGAGTCTCAAGCTTGAGATCAAAACCCACCAAGCGAGTTTGATTTACTCAAACCTGGCTCTGATACCAACTTGTAACGTCCCTGGTTTTAAACCAATTTAAAAATAAATAATAAAACAATTTCAGTAAAATCACATTAATTTTTTTATAAACATTCGCAACTCAAAATCTTTCATTTACTCCAAAAACACTCAATAGCTAATGTTTAAAATAGACAGCATCAGTGTGTACCCATCATGCCTGATCGTCATTCCCACCTGTAAAACCTGAAATAGTACTTTAATAGAGAAAGGTTAAGCACACAGCTTAGTGAGTTCCAACACCTACACAACATATCAGTTACACAAACCCTACCCCTATAAAGAAAATACAACCATACAACATAGTAAAATAAACACATAATCTACTCTACCCAGTACATTGAGTTATACTCTCCTGCTCAGCATTCCGAGCCGCGCACACTCTGTTCGTCGAGTCATGCGTATCTGCTCATTAAATCATACTCCAACACTCAGCACTTAGAGTCGCGCATACTCTGTTCGTTGAGTCATGCGTATCTGCTCCGTAAATCATACTCCATCACTCAGCACTTAGAGTCGCACATACTCTGTTCGTCGAGTCATGCGTATCTGCTCAGTGCATCTTGCTGATATCTCTATATTGCTCAGTACGTCGAGCCCGTATTTTCTATACACTGGACCTAGACACGTCTAGTACTAACCACACACCATACCCCAACCCATAAACTATAATAGGGAGGTATTACCCACAGACATCATACAAATACACATAACTACAATAAAGCACATATAACATCCACACAATGTAGTGAGAAACTCACCTCGAGTCGGCAATGAAAAAATCCGTGCGGCAACTCCGCAAATCCAACCAAGCTCAAAAACCGCACACCTTATACTCGTATAAGGTATATTAAGTTATTATAAGGCATAATAACTAAGCCCTACCTTAATTATATACTTGTAGAATTAAAACATTTATTACATTTATTTTCAGCTTTTAACCCCAAAACAGAAAGTCTGTTTAAACCTCAACAACTCAAGGATATATTTAGACATTCACCTAGCTCATCTCTTTACCTTCCTAGGGATGTAAGGAACATGCACTAACTATGTTTCCTCTATTTTATATGAATTAACCAAGATTGGGTATCAAAATATCTCAAATCCAGACCAGGTTGCAAAGATTGCCACTTTCAACCTAGGAAGGATCATCAATAAATTCTGGGAAAAACATTGGACAAACAAGACCCTAAGACAAGACTACAGGCCCTAACCTCATGTCATTTTCTATTCTCAAGAATAAACGAAAAATCCCCAAAGTTGACTGATACAATCAGTCCACCCACTGAAAACCACAATTTAAAGATAGAACCATAACACAAAATAGAAAGAGAGCTAGGTTCTGATATTTTGTAGGAAGAAACTAGACACATAACATGAACTTTCACCACTGGTCTTGCCCCCAAAACATTTTTGTACAATTATTTATGAATTTTTAAAAACAGAATTCACTGTACAGGACAGTCCTGGACCAGCTGGTAAATATTGCAAGAAAGTGTTATTGAGATAACGGTTTATAAATCAAAAATTGATTAACAAATGATAACATCAACAATAAGTCCTCACCCTATATATATATATATATATATATATATATATATATATATATATATATATATATATATATATATATATATATATATATATATATATATATATATATATATATATATATATATATATATATATATATATATATATATATATATATATATATATATATATATATATATATATATATATATATATATATATATATATAGGATGGAGCATCTAATTATCATACACAGTCAACCACGTGCGATCAATCACCTTAGTGTCCCAAGGCGGGGTGGTCAACCCAATAGCGCTATTATTGTCCATAACGTACCTCAAAGAATACGGGCATAGTCATGGAGATTTGACTAAAAATGGTAATACACTACAAGTACATGTAGCGTAAACAAACAATAATTATACAAATAAGATTCACGTATAAATGTCTCAACAATGTCTCAATTGTGATAAAATAATAAAGTGAAATTGGAACATATTAGAACCACATGATACACCCCAAAAGTATTGAAAATTATAAAATATGGGGTAGATTACTCACATTAGTCCAAACGGAATGCGCGTGTCGTACGATAGACGACTCGAGTCAAAATGACGTAGAACCTAATATAATTAATAGTTTTGGTTTATGAACTGCTAAACGGGAATGGAGTATTAATAAAAATAATTAGACACATATTCTTATATTAGATGAATTAACAATAATCCATTTTGATTTGAATATTAAGGTATTCATTTGTTAAATGAATTTTAAATTGAATTAATTACTTTGCATAATTAATTTATATTTTCAATTTAGGCAAGATTTTAATAATTTCTTATTAAAATAATAACTTGCCCAATTATAAGTATTTACAAATTTTAACAATTATTTATATGAAATCGTCATTAAAAATGCATTTTACATGCTTAAATACTTAGGAAAATGATTTTAAATAGTAAACAGTATTGAAAAATTCTGAAATTATTAGGAAATCAATATTTCATACAATAGTAATTAATGTAAAATTTGCATATGTTGCTGAACTATTTTAGTATTTATTTAATACTTTAATGATTCAACAACAAAATCCGGGAAAAATAATAAATGATCCCTAAAATTCTGGAAAATTAACCATAGTTTTCTAACATTATATAGAGCCTATTTTAAGGGTTTTGGATATTTGTAACTATGGGAAGTATTTTTTATATGTTTCGTTGTTAATTAATCAATAAAATCATAAATAATTGTAAACAATTAAGGTAAATTCATAAAACTTTTTATTTATGATTAATATATTATATATGATATTCTGATAAGGTTTTGTAATTTGCAGACATGTGTAGCTATTTATTATCAATTTAAACCTTTAAACAATCATTAAATCGGGAATAATAAGCAAACATTCTAAAAAAAATCTTTAAATTTTTTCATGGAGTCTTTATAATGTTAGTAAGGTGTGAAAAGTATAAAATCTAGTTTTTGACATACATAACTATATTTTGCTATTTATTTATCTTCAACAAAATAAAATACAAAATAACAACAAAACAGTATTATAAATGCATGAAACTTCATAAATTGTGTTTACTCAATTTATGGGTCATCCCAAAATTTTCCCAGAATTTATTGACTGCAAAAAGTATTTTATGTGAATTATTGCCCTATTTTAATTCAATAATTATAGTAATTTAATAAAAATAATTCATTTTCTGAAAATTTCCAGAACTTCTTATTTTATAGATGGGATTCTGAGAAAAATCAGGTTTATACATATAATGAGTTTTAGATAGTTTGGTGGATTTAATTTGTTTCATGTATGAATTTGAAACTTTTAAGAACATACCTTGATGAATGCTTCAAGAGGGATAAAGATTTGAGTATAATAGATTATTCTTGGCTGGAATATAGGTATTTCTTGGATGAATTTCGAGATTGAGAGTGAGAGAAAGAATAGAGAGGGTTTGAGTGGTGATGAGAATAATGTGTTAGAAGAAAAATGAAAGGAAAGATGATGGGAGGTGTGAGTGGGAGACCATGGGAATAACTTTTTGCTTTTGGTAGTCTTCATAATTTCCCACTAACACAAACATCTTTTATATAATACACTAATTAATATAAGAGTTTTATAAAATTTAATGTAGAGTTTATAAAAATAGAGTTTTATAAAAGATAGGTTATTATTTGATTATAACAATCTACTTTGATTTCAAGTTTAATTATAACATTCAAGTTTGATTCTTTTAATTTAATTAGAGCATCATACGTTGATTTGATTTTAATATGGTATCATAATTTAATTTGATTATAGTTATAACGTTATACTATGTTATATTGCTATTAACGTCAATTTATATCGTAGTGTATGAGTTTTGATCCTATTAGCGTCAAGTGATATTGAGTAGGGTTTATTAAATTTCCAATTGGGTTGGGTTGACCCGAATCCATTTTTGGCGGATGTCACAACTGGTTCCTTCGTAATTTTCGCAACTTCTTCTTCTGGACATCAACAGACTTTTCAGTCTCTGGTACCTTCGGAATCTTGTCCTCTTCATATTCGTCTCCCCGTTGACAAAGCCTAGTAATATCAAGTATTTTAGTCGTTGTTAGGCCCTATTCTTGGTGAAATTATATCATATATACATTGGTATTTCTCACTTTTTATGCTAGTGCTTGTTTGCAAAAAAATGTTATAATCAGGGACTAAATGCGGACAATTGAAGAAGTTTTGAGGATAAAACCAAAATCAGTCGAATGAACACGCGTGCTGCGGAAATGAAGCCATGCGCGACGATCCACGTTAAAAGTTAAGGCGGTGAAGAGAATTCAAATGACGAAAAAACAGGGATAAGGCTCTACGCACGACGCGGCTAGAGGCCTTACACGTCGCGGGTTCTAATTTTCCACAAGTATAAATAGAGGGTTTTAGGTCGAATCCTGGAGGTGAATATCAGACCCTAAGGTGGACTTACGGCGACTTTGACTCAAGTTTCGAGATTCCAGCAACCCTTTGTAGTATTTTTATGTTTTCACTTTACTTTCAATATTAGTTTAGTTGTTTTAGCTTATACCTTGGTGTTTCCGGAGTGTGACAGCCAGTAGCAGTAGGTTAAAGCTCTTTAATTTCGTATTTGAATGTTTTGGATCTTCTGTTTTTTAGTTTAATACAGTTAATCATTCGGTTCATGTTTTATTGCACTTTTTCCCTTTTATTGTCTTTGGATGCTTTTGAATGCTTTTGGTTTGTGTTATTGTTTCTGGATTCTGAATATAACTTCTGATTTCAGTAAGCAATATAGGATTAGACTTTGGTTTGGTTTCATTTAGTTTATGTTTGGTTTTGATTTTGGATTTGAGATTTCTGTGTGTTTTGGGAAAGTAGAAGTTAGTCCCTCTGGCTGTAGCGTGACACTGTATTGGTAAGCTATTATGTTGTCTTGACCACCAAACTCCCGTGGACCGACCCTTACTACCGCTGTACTAGTGTGTTAGAGGTTTTATTTTCTTATTTTTGACCGCACGATGACCTAGGCGTGTCAAATTTTGGCGTCGTTGCCGGGGAGTTGTGAGCTTAGGATAAGACGATCTGTATGGAGGTGTTTTCTGATTTTTAGTTTTAGTTTTGATATTTAAGTTAGTAAGTATTTTCTGTTTTGGTTTTGGCGGGCGTTTTGCACTAGTGCATGCGTACCCGTCGGGGTAGGCATACATCACCCTTGCTTTTTGACTCTGAAATCGAACGAACCGCACGCAAGAATCGTGTGCGTAGGCATCTAGATAGAATGAGTCACATTAGTGTCACTATAAAGGATGTTACCCATGAGCCCTTGGGTGAGGTAATAGGGGGAATTCCATTTATACCCCCAATGTCGGAATTTCACTTCGGTAGTACGAGTGCTAGTGGTGGTGCGGTTTCAGCCCCCGGATCGATACCATCATGAACTCCGCCTTCAGTTCTACCTTTAGGACAAACCACAACCAATCCTTTTTCCGTTGCGTTGGCTTGGGAGCGCCGACCCGAGATGGCAACCCACCGCCACGACAGCAAGCAACCATTTCTCAACCACAACATTCCCAACCATTACAACCATAGTACCAACAACCCATATTCAAACCACAACCTGTTTTTCAAACCTTACCACAACAAACCCAACTACATTTACAACCACAACAACCTCCACCACAACAGTATCAATACCAGGAAGCAAAGCAAGGATATGACGAGGAGGATCAAGGATGGATTCCTCCGCAGCAGCAGCAACAGTGGAACCGAGGTCGGTGACCTCCAAGGAGAATGCAACAACCGCAGCAACTACAAGGGCAACAATTTTACAACACAACAATGATCATCATAATGGTAACTTTGTTCCACCCTTATATTTTGCACAACCGAGAGGGCAATCGGTTGCGTCACACTTCCAACCTCGGGAGTATGACGATGCGTCGCCCATTTTTCTTCCTGATAATATTGAGAACCAAGTAGAAATTAGGTCGCAACTTTTAGCTATATTACCTGAGTTTAGGGGTTACAAACAAGATGATCCTTATAATCACTTGTATGAATTTCTAGCCATCGCCAATACAAATACCCCTAGGAACACAAACAGGAATATCTTTAGGTTGAGACTGTTCCCATTTACTTTGAAAGAAAAAGTTAAATACTGGTTTACTTCTCTTCAACTTAATAGTAGTACCACGTGGGAGCAACTAAAGGCCAAGTTTTTGCAAGAGTTTTATCAAGCAAGTAAAACCACCAAGATCCGACGGGTCATTCAAGATTTTCAATAGAAGCCGGGGGAGGCATTTCACGAGGCTTTTGATAGGTTAAAAGAATTGATGAGGTCGTGCCCACATCATGATATCCCAAAATGGCAGCTGGTGAAGCTATTTTTTGAAGGGGTGGACCTGACCAACCAAGCGATGATCAACGCATCATCCAGCAGGACCATTATGATGCAAGACCTTGATGATGCCTGGCGATTTCTCGAACAACTCAGCAATGGATTAAAGGCAAATTTCTCCACCAGGAAACCCGTAAGTATAGCTGTAGCAGTAGGAGCGGATGCAGATTGGATGAAAGATGTGAAGAAGGAGATTGGTGAGTTGAATAGAAAGTTCGATAGGTTAATGTCCACTTTGCAGAATAGGCCCCAGAATCAGCAACAAAGTGGTCAACAAGGACAAAGAACATAAGATGTCAATCAAGTTCACGGCCAAGGTCAAGGATAGTACAACAACGGACGACCTTACAGGCCTTACAATCAGGGAACCCAAAATTCCTACAACAATAGGCAGAATAATTATCAAGGACAATCCTCAAACCAACCTAGACAATTCCAGCCTGGAAACAATAGCGGTCCGAATGGGAATATCAATATCAACAGGGGTTCAACTAGCACTAGCAACAATGCTCCACAAAGCCAAGAAAATATGATTGCTAAGATGTATGATTTGTTCAACGCCAGTCAGCAGCAAACTCAAGCAAATACCAAGGCCATTGCCAATATAGAAAGGCAAATAGCTCAAATGGCCGAGGACCAAAGGAAAAGGGACAGCAACAAGTTACCAAGCAGTATAGAAATAAACCCAAATCATACACAAAGGGCTGGGAAAGAGCATGTGAATGCTGTTGAAGCAGAATGTAGCAAAATCACCAAAGAGGATTTATTAGGAAAGGAAGAAGAGTCTAAGACTGAGGAGAGTAACGAAAAGGATGAGGAAAGTGATCAAGTTAAAGAGGACAAGGAAGTCCCGATGGATGAGCAGCCAGTGGTAGCTGGTATTAAGAAAAAGAAGGATAAGAAAGTGAAGAAGAGGCAGGAGGAGCCCAGCAGCCCAACCGGGCCATCGATAAATCAACCTTTATGGGATGAGCTGAAGAACGCTCCTGAAGATACAAAGATTCTTCAGGAGATGTCTGAAAAGAATGGGAAGTGTAAGACGCCTACACCAGACATGGTAAGACTGACTGTTAAGGCTAGCGAGGCTTTGTTAGGGACACTGCCTAAGAAGGAAAGGGACCCCGGTTCACCGCTGATTACTGTGACGATAGGGGATGTTATCATTAGGAACACGTTGCTGGATTTAGGAGCAAGTGTTAATATTTTGCCAAGATACTTGTATGACAAGAATAAGAATGAGGAGCTGGAACCTGCAAAGACGGTATTGCAGCTGGCAGATCAGTCAACGAAGGTTTCCCGGGGTAAGCTAACCAACGTGATAGTCAAAGTTGGTGACTTCTTTTATCCCGTTGATTTCTTGGTAATGGAGTATGAGAGTTTAGAAGATGCACCCTGCATTAATTTTGGGACGTCCATTCTTAGCCACAGCTGGGGCTGTAATGGATTATAAGACTGGAGACTTAGATATCTCTTTTGGAACGAGGAAACGCATGTTGAACATGTTCGGATTCCCGATATCATTGCCACCAGGGTATAATGACAAGTTCTTGCGCAACAACCCGCTCATGGCACCTAAAGAAAAGGATAAAGGTGGAAATCAAAGTCAAGGAAGTGGAAGTGATGGAGAAGAAATATTGTGGGAAGCGAAGCGACATCCATTGTCCACAGTGGACAAAATACAACTTCTCGACATGCTCGAGATGATGGAGTTAAAGCATCAACAATATGAAAAAGACACATGATGCAGGAAGGAGAAAGTCTTCCAGATTCTGGATGCTCAGCAACAATGGATCAGCCAAGTAAGCGATCGCATGACACAGCTTACCATATTACTAGCAACACTGGTACACAACTTCGCACCCGAAATGAAGAAAATGATGCCACCAAAAGAGAACGAGGAATAAGAAGCCGCACGTCTAGCTGAAGACGTTAAACTTAGCGCTTGTAGGGAGGCAACCCATCCTTTATAGGTTAGGTATAGTGCTTTTAGGAGTAATTTGGAGAATATTATCATCATCATTGCAGGTACTAGTGGTATGAATCAAGTGTAGGGTCACACAAAGGACTTTGGAGAATTTTGAAAGCCATGACGCGGTAAGGAGAAGGGCGTGATGCGGGGTCGCGAAGTAACCTGACGTGCAGGGGCTACTTTGGCGACACGGGCGACGCACGATGCATCCAGGGAGCGTCGCGGGAAACGATAGGTCAGAAAACTCTTTATAAGGTACGTCTCCCTCATCGCACACACATACCACCCACTCCGCACTACAGAGCGTCGATCGACCAAGGATTTTCTCGTATTTTTCTCGTGTTTCTGATTACTACGATCGATGTATGTTGTTTTAATTCATTTGTATTAGTTATTACAAGCATTTAGCCCACGAATTTGAGTGATTTCTTCAAAAACTAGAAAACTTAGAAATCGGCAATGTTGGCTCGTAGGGTGTTTTATTTGCAAAATCACCACCCTAGAGGGGCTCGGCAGTTAGGCTACCTTGTAGAAGCATTAGATTGAGTTTAGCAGGTGAAATCACGATTTTAGGAATTTGTTTTCGAACCAGACCTACGGCACGACGCGCCTGGTTCATGGGCCGCGTCGCACGTGTCTTGAGAAGATGAGGATTAATTTTGCAAAAATATTTTCGTGTGTGGTTTCTTTTGTGTAGATGGATTTCAGGCATGATCATCCATTTCTTCGGTTCCCTGAGGTTTTAGACGATACTCCACAGTATGTGGCACGGCGAGACGAGTTGAGTACCCGCCGGGCACTCAAGGCCATTGTATTGGGTCAATCAGTTTTGACACAGGCAGGACTTTGGGCCGAGTTGGAGACTTTTATCCATCGCACCTGGTCTCATGGAGAGTATACTTTCACATGCCACGGCTGGGATAGGCTGATGGCCAACGATGATGATGTAGTCTACAAGGAGCTCCTTTTCGAGTTCCTTTCGACTGTTAGATACTCACCAGCCTCACGGGAGGCACGTTCTGAGATGGTCTGATTCAGATTGGGGGGAGAGAGTCGGGAGTGCAATCTCCGCGAGTTCGGCAGATGTACGGGGATCTATACGGAGGAGGAGCTACAGAGTCTTCATTTTGTGCCATTCCTTCGGGCGTGCGTCAGGGGATAGCCCCAACATGATGCCAACGCGGTTGTTTGGGCAGCGATGTCCAACACCTGATTTGAGGCCGGGGCGGCCAAGGAGAGTTAGCTTCCCGACCCGCTACACTGATTGATACATCGTATCATATCCACGTCTGTCATACAGAGACGGGGATGTGAGAATGTGTCGGGAGATGACATCACCTTCATGTGGGCGACCTCTGATCCCACCAGATTCCTCCATCTACCATACGCACTGGCGATCTCTCTGACGACCCGAGCAGCGGGTATAGCCGAAAGCAGCCCCATGGCCGGTGGGCATTTCGTTACTCGCTTCGCGAGATCATATGGCCTCTTGACAACACAGACTGTGACGACTCTGACACCGATACTACCCTCTAGGACATCAGGCTGTTACCTGGAGAACATGAGGCTGATCCACCAGCCATAGGCGGACGTATACATGAGGGTAACGACAGAGGCACCATAGGGTCCCCAGGCCCAGCCAGACCCAGAGCCAGCCCAGCCAGCAGAGGACCAGCCCCAGCCGCAGTTATCAGATGTGATGACTACCATTCGAGAGCTGAACGAGAGAGTTACCAGGGTGGACGATCAGCTGACATGGATCGGGGAGGTATTACTGGATACAACCTCCCAGTCTGGACGACGCCCACGACCCTTCCCAGCTAGAGCTCACTATGATGAGGCGGGCCCTTCCCGGGCACGCCAGGATGATTGATGTATTTTCTTTTTCACCTTATTGGAGATATTGTACCAAACTTATGACTTTTTATGTTTCTGTATTTGGTTTATATGTTTTGTTTAGTTCTTTGTTTGCTTTTTGCATTTAATGTGTTTGTGAGTGTGCATGTGAATACCAAATGGGGAATCACTTGAGGAGTTGTTTCATGCAAGTGTCATTGTGCCCCCTCCACTTGTCATTTCACCGGCGTGTTTACTGTTGCGCCATAACTCCTGGAATTCTGAAGCGTGAGATGTTCGTGTATTTTGTTTCTGTGACAACCAAGTTCCATCAAGCAGTCAACCATATAAGGGGTAACTCTTTCTCCATTGTTTTGAAATAATTTTTTGTACAACGGGGACGTTGTTTTAAGTGTGGGGTGTGGACGGTCGAAAGAGTGTTTTTTGAAATTTTTGCGGGAAATGATCAATTTTCAAAAAAAAATTAGCAATTTTTCAAAATTTTTAATAGATTGTAATTTTGAAATGAATAGTTTGTGAATGTTATAGCTTTGGTATTTTCCAAGAAATACCGTTTAGTTGTTATCATGCTATGAGTTTAGTCAAATAAGTTGAGTTTTACGAGTTAGAAGATTGGAGTATTTTAGGATTGGAATTTAGGAAGGGACTGTCAATCAGTGGAATTTATTGTTAGAGCCGGTAGGTCCGAAAAGGGTGGCCTCGAAAAAGGCACTTATGCACCTTACCACCTAAGATCGTCTTGTTTGGGATGGTATTTCTGAAAGCTCGTTACATGGACAAAATCGAAAGTCATGGATAGTTCTTTAATGGCCTTTAGAATCTGAATGAGTACGTACACTTCACTGTGGACAGAAATTTTATAATCAAGGGTTCTTTAGAAGTCATGAATTCCAAAGAATATTCTGGGTATGTTTGCAAAAACTATTTCAATCTAACTCTGGAGACAATAAGCTTTGAAATTGAACACGTTCAAAAATTATTTGAGTCTTAGTTAAAATCTATTAAAAACTCTCTTGCTTGGGGACAACCAAGGCACAAGTGTGGGGTGTTTGACAACGCCTAGTAATAGCAAGTATTTTAGTCGTTGTTAGGCCCTATTCTTGGTGAAATTATATCATATATACATTGGTATTTCTCACTTTTTGTGCTAGTGCTTGTTTGCAAAAAAATGTTATAATCAGGGACTAAATGCGGACAATTGAAGAAGTTTTGAGGATAAAACCAAAATCAGTCGAATGAACACGCGTGCTGCGGAAATGAAGCCATGCGCGACGATCCACGTTAAAAGTTAAGGCGGTGAAGAGAATTCAAATGACGAAAAAACGGGGATAAGGCTCTACGCGCGACGCGGCTAGAGGCCTTACGCGTCGCGGGTTCTAATTTTCCACAAGTATAAATAGAGGGTTTTAGGTCGAATCCTGGAGGCGAATATCAGACCCTAAGGTGGACTTACGACGACTTTGACTCAAGTTTTGAGATTCCAGCAACCCTTTGTGGTATTTTTATGTTTTCACTTTACTTTCAATATTAGTTTAGTTGTTTTAGCTTATACCTTGGTGTTTCTGGAGTGTGACAGCCAATAGCAGTAGGTTAAAGCTCTTTAATTTCGTATTTGAATGTTTTGGATCTTCTATTTTTGAGTTTAATATAGTTAATCATTCGGTTCATGTTTTATTGCACTTTTTACCTTTTATTGTCTTTGGATGCTTTTGAATGCTTTTGGTTTGTGTTATTGTTTCTGGATTCTGAATATAACTTCTGATTTCAGTAAGCAATATAGGATTAGACTTTGGTTTGGTTTCATTTAGTTTATG
The DNA here is from genome assembly GCA_023525715.1 of Cichorium intybus. Lineage (NCBI taxonomy): Eukaryota > Viridiplantae > Streptophyta > Magnoliopsida > Asterales > Asteraceae > Cichorium > Cichorium intybus. The sequence continues at coordinate 48,405,168 of CM042017.1, forward strand.
TTTGGTTTTGATTTTGGATTTGAGATTTCTGTGTGTTTTGGGAAAGTAGAAGTTAGTCCCTCTGGCTGTAGCGTGACACTACAGTTGGTAAGCTATCGTCTTGTCTTGACCACCAAACTCCCGTGTATCGACCCTTACTACCACTATACTAGTGTGTGTGAGGTTTTATTTTCTTATTTTTGACCGCACGACGCCTAGGTGTGTCACCTGTTGTTTTGGAGAAGCCTCACTTTCCGAAACACCCTTGATCTGGCTTAACATATTGAAGACCGGATGAAGCTTGTGGGTGATGTGATAACGAACGACGGGTGTGAGAACCGAATCACCCATTTCGACCATTCGGCATAAAAATGCGTCAACATCGGAGACACAACCTTTTATGAGGGTGTTCTGAGTTGTCACGGTGGCTAGTTTCTCGGATGTGTGTTTGAGTTTGGGCAGAGAGAACCTTCACTTTTTCCGTTTTCTCCGCAAGCTTGTCCATGATGGAGTTTTCCATGGCAAGGTCTTCCTGCAACTTGTCAACCTTTAAGAGAGGAGACAAGATGAACATTCTCCTTCTTGACCTCAGCACGAAGGCAAGAGAGAGCTTCTTTCTCTGCCTTCAAAGACTCCCGAAACCTTCCAATCATGTTGTTGACATTATCTGTATTTTCATCAGTAGCAGTTCGGAACTCTTTCATAAAGTCGACAACATCTGTCTGTAGTTTATCGACTTTTTCGGTCGTTTCCTTCACCAGCTTTTTTGAAGCTCTGATTGCCTTGACAACGTTTTCAAGGACTTTTGAGTTCTCTCTGTGAAGGTCTTCACTGTGGTCTTGTGAGCATCGAACTGGGATTGCCAGTTGGAAGAAGTTGAGGTCTTGGAGGATTCGAGAAGCGAATCCAACTTCTCAGTCAACTCTTTAAATTGACCCTTCGTCATCGGAGCCTTATCATCGTCACTTCTCGCTCTGCAATAAGAGGGGTCGGAATAAACCCTGTGATGTCCTCCTGTTCATCGTAGAACAACATGTCTTCATCGTCGGATGGCGGAGGGGATGTTCGTTTTAAAGAAGAGGTGGAAGTTCGTTTTGGTGAGGGAGAGGGAGTACGTTTCGGAGAGGCTTTAGGTTTCGGAGGTGGTGAGAAAGGATGTGTCTGTGAGTGTTTCGGAGGAGATTTCGGAGGAAGGGAAGGTGGATCCTGACCTGTATTTCCTGTGTCCTCTGCTTCTTCATTGTGAGCTATAAAACATCATATGACAAAAATGTTTTATGACTATTTTAGTAAAAATGTATTTTCATGTTTTTTGTCAAAAGATCATATAGTGTACCATATTTATGACCATTTCACCAACAAAGTAAAATATGAAGTTTTGTTGGTGACAAAAATGTGTAAAAGTCTTGCATGTTATTTTCTTAAACTAAGTATGTATTTTAGTTTATTATAACCCATTTTTTGTGCCAAACACTTTTATAGTAAGATGACCAAACACATGAACAAGTCATATTTCAAGAACAAAACATATGAACACATCATGTTTCAAGAATAAAACGTATATCTTAAGACTTGTATTCTCCCCCCATGAAAACACTTAAAAAGAGTAGAAAAGTGGGGTATGAATTCACCCTTGAATCAAATCTTGAGTTGGAGAAGAAAAGATCAAAGCTTAGCAATTTGGAGATGGCTTGATCTTCAAGATGGTCTATGGTTCAAGATGAAGAATGTGAATAGAAGAACAACCAAGAATGATGGTAGAAATGATATTGAAAGCTTGGTATGGACATGAACTTACCAAGATCTTCTTGAAAACCCCTTGAAAAGTCTTGGAACCACTTGGAACTTCTTGATGATTTTAGAGAGAATGAGAGCAAATGAAGTTGGAGATCAAAGAAGGGTGTGAGAGGCCTTCCTTGGTCGAGATTTATGAAGGGAGGGGGAAGGAGACGGTGTCTTTACATGGGGAAGTGGAAGATATGGCAATCTACTTTATGGATTTTTTGTACAATTAATATAATTAAGTATTAGATCTTGTATCCTATAGAAAAGATGGGAGGTGGCTCTAGGGTGGCTTGGAGGCTTCATGGTCAGCCAAAGAGAGAAGGGGGGGGGGGGGGGGGGGAGGGTTCTAGCCTTTTATAAAATATACACTTAACTTATATAAATGTGGGTGTTTTTATAAAACGCGGTAAAACGTTTTGCGTATTTTTATAAGTTTCCGGAGATATAATTTCAAATAAATATGTAAATCAATATTATGCATAAAAATATTAGTAAACATCTATTTAGATTGATTCGCAATTCGTTAGGCTAAGATATACGCGTTTAAGCGCGGTATTCTTCCGAATACGCAGTATTTGGCATTTTACTGGAAAATAATCGGGCTATGAAATTAAATACCAGATAATATTGCGCTTCAGAATATGTGTTCCGTTACTTCATTTTTTATGTTTAAGGCACCACGTAATGTATTTTAGTGTCTGATTCCTGTATACGTTTATTGTTCTCGGCGTTTAAGCTGCCGTAACTTTTACATGCGAACTCCGTTTTCGACGTTCTATACGTCTATGGATTCGTGAGCACGAACACATCGTATTATGAATATTATTAATACCAAAATAATATTTGTGTGATTATCGAATTTTTATGCTACTGTAATTTATTATCCGTATTTACAACGTTTACCCGATAATTGATTTCAATTAGCATACGTAGTATTATAATATCCAATAATACATCGTTAAGGTTATGAAAATTACCTTTCATCATGTTGACCTAATGTACGCTTCAGTTGACTTATGTTGACTTTTGTTGACCAATTTTGACTATTGTCACACCCGTGGGTAGGCTGTCTCACCTCCTCATCCTCCGAGTCTGTTGACCAAACCTCAACAACACCATCTTCGTCATCTTCCTGGACTACGAAAGCAGGTTTCACATTTGAGAAGTCTTTCTTTCTCAGCTCCTCGATCTTCTGAGCGTAGTATGTCTCGTCCTTGACTTGCTCTTTCTTTTCATTCTGCTTTCAGAGCAGACATTCCTTTGCGAAATGGTTCTTGCCTTGGCAGTAGTGGCAATCGTAACCAGAATCATCAAGCAGTTTCTTCTCTTCCTCAGACTTATTCTTTTTGTAGCTTTCTTCCTTGGGTTTTTAGAAGGAAAGTTTCCTTGCTTGGCTCGGTTTCGGAATTTTGAAAAATTCTTCTTGAAGAACTTTTTCGGATTGGATATCATGAGGGCCTTGTCTTCTCTGGAAAGCTCTTCATCCGAGATGTCAGACTCGGAATCTTCTTCTATAGCCTTCTTTCCCTTTGCAACCAAAGCTAACGAACCCATGCTTGTCAGAAGCTTGTCTTCTTTAGTTACTTCATCTTCATGTGACTTCAGAATGTCAATAAGTTTGGCCAAAGTGTAAGTTTTAAACTGTTCATGTGCCTTCACGGTAGACACAACTCCTTTCCATTCCGAACGTAGGCCATTTAAGAAGGTGACCTTCTGCTAAATGACACTACTTTCGAGTCTATATTTCAGCATACGACTCAACAGATGGTTGTAGCGGTTGAAATTTTGTTGCAAGCTTTTCTTCGGATTTTTTTGATAATGCTCCGAATTCAGAAAGAAGAGTGGTTTGTACCGAATGCTCAAGATCGGTGTCTTTGGAATACAACTCCTTAAGTCTATCCCATATTCCTTTCGTCGTGTCACATGAACTGACTAATCGAAATGTGGCAGGAGGCAAAGCAAATCAGATGATTCTCATCGCCTTGATATTGCTCATGAGTTTGTTTTTCTCATCTTGAGGAGTGTTTGGATGATCAGTAAGGAGAATATTATAATCACCCAGGGTTTTGATCATTCTTCTTCAAAACGGTGTGAGCATACGTTTCAACAGTCATTGAATGCCATATTGTGGCACCATGCTCATCGATACCAAGAACATAGTCTTCAAAATGTAAAGCCCAAACTTCATAATCTTCTAGGAAAAGTATTGGGATTCTTGTGGTAGATCAAATACTACTTGATAGATTGAACAACAAAGAGTGAGGATCTTCATGAGCCATTTATCTTGTATTTGAAAAGAATCGGATGTGGAATTAATGGATCGAGTTAAACAAAACAAAGGATCAAGATCTGATGTCTAAAATCGATTAAAATGATATTGTGAGTATAAAAACAATTATCGATTGATTCTATTAATATGGAATACAGAAGAACAATATCAAAACGGCAAAACAGATGTCGAATGATTGTATTCAACACTCAAGAACAATTCAAAGAGAACTATTATGTATGAGTGCACCGTAAACGTAAGTTACGATAAAGAACAAATCAATGTTTGAACCTTAGTAAGAACTCGACAGAAGAGTGGTAAATAAATCACACAGTCTCCCGCTCTGATACCAATTATGAGTATAAAAACAATGATTGATTGATTCTATTAATGCAGAATAAAGAAGAACAATATCAAAATGGCAAAACAAATGTCGAATGATTGTATTCAACACTCAAGTACAATTCAAAGAGGACTATTCTGTATGAGTGTGCTGTGAACGTAAGTTACGATCAAGAATTACAAAAACGTTAACCCTAGCAAGGGTACGTGCATGCCTTATATAGTCTAAACTATTTACGGAATGGACAGACCCACCTGCTAACTAAAACGCTAATAACAAGGCGTAATTGACTCAACAATAAATGACTTAACATTATTAAATGTTAATATTTATATGTATAAGAATCAGTCAGTCAGATCGCTAGTATGCTTCATTAACGAAGCTGATCTATAAGGGGGTATAAGGAAACTGCCTATAAAATGGCGGTTGAATGGGAGTCCACTCTCACCCACCGCTTCCTTGATTAGTGGAGGGTCGTTAGCAGAATGGATTTGATAGGACACTTAATCTCATTAAAAGTATTATGTTATTAAAAGAAAGCACTAGAACCATTTTAATAATAAATCCCAAATCTAGTTACTTTAGGAAAAATGAGAAAAGTATGCTAACCCATGAAATTACACATTACACTTTATAAGTCGTTAGTGGAGCGTGTGTGGTTTACCAGCACACTAATAGGGACTAATAAAGAGTTGTAATGGGTATCTCATAATTATTATTGTTGATGGAGCGTGTGTGGTTTACCAGCACATCAATTGAGATGATAATGACATTAAGGTTACCAAGCACATTTGCATGGTTATTCACATATTGTTTGTGATCCTCGGTATCCCAGTCACAAATAGAATAGCATAATCCAAGAGTAAACATGTCATTGAATAGTTTCAATGAATCTCAAAAGACCTAGGAATTTCACTTAATTTCATTTCTTTCCGCGGTGGAATTGGTAAATCGTCATTTACCTACCTTTATAAAATTTACAATTAGATTACGGCATCCCTCTTCTAAGTTGTGAATTATATTGTTGAGTCCTAGCCTTAATATTTATTTTTTGGGTTAATATATTAAGTATTATTCTTATCTAATTAAAACTACCTTCCTTTTATAGATGTCTACTTCTGCTGATGCTTCTGCTCCCCCGTCTTCCTCCCATAATAACCATAACTTCTATTCAATCCTTTCGCTCTGCTCAAAGGTGACATTGGATGGTACCAACTATAATGACTGGATGCGAAACATCAAAATGTCTCTTAGATTTGAGTACAAGGAATATGTCCTCGAGAAAGAGCTCATAGAAATTGATGAAGAAAAATCTACTCCTGAAGAACTAGCCTCCTACAAGAAACATTGCGACGATGCAACCAGAGTGGCTTGCATCATGGTCGCCACTATGGTCCTTGAGTTGCAGAGATTTTATGAGGACTATTGGTCGTATGAGATGAACAAGGACCTTATGGAAAAGTTCCACAAGCGAGCTCGTCATGAAAAATACAAGGTATTCAAAGCCCTCAGGACATGCAAGTTAAAAGAGGGAAAGTCTGTCTACAACCACGTGCAGAGAATGCAACGATACGTGGAACGCCTCATTAATGTGCACTTTGATGAGGAGTTGGCTATTGATATAGTCCTAAACTCCTTACCAAGTTGTTATGATCAGTTCATATTGGCTTATCATTTGAAGAACAGTGGGACCACCTTGGCTCAGTTGCACAACCTACTACAGAATGCTGAAGCAGGAATGAAGGGAAAGGGTTTAGCATCTACTTCTTCTAGTGCTCCCGTTCTGGCCATTGGACATGGAAAGGGGAAGAAGAGGAAACGTCCTCTCAAGCAGAACTGGAAAGGCAAGACCCATGTCGGGTCATCTAGCAATGACCCAAAGGCCAGGTCCAGCTCGGACATTCCTCCCGACTCAAATCCCAAAGAGGCCGATTGGTTTTAGTACAACGAGAAATGACATTGGAAACGAAGTTGCCCAAAGTATATGCAAGACATCAAGGATGGCAAAGTGAAGCCATCGCCTGTAGGTATATACATTATTTCTAATAACTCATCATCTTCTCATTCTTGGGTCCTTGATAAAGGATGTGGTTTTCACATTTGTTCTGAATTGCAGGGATTAAAAGAAAGTGAGGAGGTGGAGCATGGAAGGATGAACCTGATCAAGGGGAATAGGCGATCTTCTCCTGTTACCAAGATTGGAGTTTATAGTCTAGTGCTTAGTATTGGTGTTAGTTTAGAATTAATAAATTAATGTTACTTGTCAAAAATGACACGGAATATTATTTCTTTTCATGCATTGTTCACACAAGGTTTTAGATATTCATTTGATGATATGAATGGTTCTATTTCTGCTTATAAAAATGATGTTCTTATTTTTGAAGCTTTACCTTGTAATGGTATGTATGAAACTGTGACGTGTGTAGGTAATTTGTAATATGTATTCCATATTGATTCGTCTAATGGTATAGACAAATCATGCTTGTGGCATTGCCGTCTTTGACACATTAACAAGAAACGTATCGCCCAACTCCAAAAGGATGGAGTGTTGGAATCATTTGGCTTAAGGTCGGATGAGGCATGCGAATCTTGTCTTTTGGGATAGATGACAAATCACATTTCACGGGATCTTGTGAAAGAGGTGAAGGTTTGTTGGATCTCAAACATACAGATGTGTGTGGACCCTTCAGATCATCCACAAGGGAAGCTAATCGATTCTTTGTGTCTTTCACGGATGATTACAACATATATGGTTATATCTACTTAATCAAGCATAAGCCAGAAACCTTTGAAAAATTCAAAGAGTTCAAGCATAAAGTCGAGAATCAATTAGGCAGGAAGATAAAGATGCTTAGATCCGATAGAGGCGGAGAGTATCTTAGTATCGACTTCCACAACTATCTTAAGAAATGTGCAATAGTTTCACAGTTGAATCCTCCTAGGACACATTTGGATTAGGTGTCTAAGCCACGACTAATAATTTGTATTTACCTAATTGATAGTAGCAAAGTCTATTTGGGTTGCCCTCATAGCTAGAGGTTTGAAAGAAATACGAGGAGAGAGAAAGATTGATTTATTATATGATTAATAAATTAATAGAAATAAAATAAAAGGTTTATTAATATATTATGTTGATAATATATGAATTAGAAACATTATTAATTAATTAGAAATTAATCTGGAATTAATTGGAATTAGTTTAGTGATTAATTTAATTAATTAAAGGTGTAGGGGTTGAATTGTAATTATTCAATAGTTGAGTAAGTGACAATTATGGCAGCTGAAGTAGCCAGCGAAATTATGGAGAGGATAATCCATAATTTCGATTATTTATAAGGATAAATAGATTTGAGTTAATTGATAAAGGTTTATCTTGTTTTGAATTCAAAAAGGTTTATCTCTAAGGCTTATCTGCTGGCCATCTAGAAACTCTAAATAGGGACCCCTGGGTACCTCATTTTCTACGCCATTCTTACCCTGACACTCTCTGGAATTTTCGTGACCTCTGTGCTTGGGTGTGATCTTATTTGAGGCAAGGTATTTTTGTTTCTTAGCTTGCAAGAAACTAAAGGTTAGATTTCTTATTCTTTATTTCTTTAGTAATTTTTGTTTGGCCTTTAGGATTTTATTATATGTTCAAAGTTAGAAAACATAGATCCTATCTAGGTTGCATGTGAACTTAGGGTTTAAGTTTATTGATTGCATAAAACCTTTCAGTGGTATCATAGCTTTTTGGTTTGTTTTCTAATTGAATAGCTATAATTGTTTTTCCTTATTTTTAGGGTTTATTGAATCTAAAACCTAAATAGTTGACCAAAATCGATTTAGGGTTAGGGTTTTCGAAACCCTATCCCCTCCCCCCTTGATTTGCGATTTTTGCTATTAGGGATTTAGAAGGTTTTCTATTTTTGGTAACTGTGATTATTTAATAATTGGATAACCTTAAACCCATTATCTGCTAATTTCGAAATCTAAGGGTTTAAGATAGGATTAAATTAATTTGATTCATTTCTGATGCCTATCTGATTTAATTATTTAATTAAAAGATTAAAATTAAATCATTTAAAGGTTTAAATTTAGTTTTAAAATTAATTGTTAATTTCCAAAAAATTAAAAGATTAAACCATTAATATTTTAAAATTTTAAATACATCTTATATATTTTATAATTAAAAGTTAATATTATATGTATAAGATAATTGGTTAGTCAAATCAATAGTAGGCCTCATTCACGAAGCTGATCTATAAGGAGGGTATAAGGAAACTGCCTATAAAATGGCGGTAAATGGGTGTCTACTCTCACCCACCGCTCTCTTGATCACTGGAGGGTCGTTAGCCGAACGGGTTTGATAGGACTGCTTAATCTCATTAAAAGTATAATGTTATTAATCAAAGTACTAGAACAATTTTTATAAAATCCCAATCTAGTTACTTTAGGAAAAATGTGAAAAGATGTTAATCCATGAAATTGCACATTGCACTTTATGAGACATTATTGGAGCGTGTGTGGTTTACCGACACACTAGTAGGGGCTCATAAAGAGTCGCAATGGGTATCTCAATCTTATCATTATTGATGGAGCGTGTGTGGTTTACAGGCACATCAATTAGAGATGATAATTGATTTTGTGGTTACTAAGCAAATTTGCATGGTTATTCACATCTAGTTTGTGATCCTCGGCATCCCAGTCACAAACAGTAGAGCATATCCGAGATTAAACATGCTATTGAACAGTTCAATAAATCTTAAAGATCTAGGAATTTTACTTAATATGATTATCTTCCGCGGTGGAATTGGTGAATCGTCATTCACCTACCTTTATAAAATTTACAATTAGATTACGGCATCCCTCTTCTAAGTTGTGAATTATATAGTTGGGTCCTAGCCTTAATTATTATTATTGGGTTAATATTAAGGAATATATTTATATCTAATTAAAACTACCTTCTTTTATAGATGTCTTCCGCTGACAACTCTGCTCCCCAATCCGCACGCCACTCCAACAACAGTAATGTCACTTCAATCCTCTCATTGTCTTCCAAAGTGACATTGGATGGCACGAACTACAATGACTGGATGAGGAATATAAAAATAGCTCTAAGGTTTGAGAACAAAGAGTATGTTCTTGACACCGAGCTCATTGAAGTTGACCCCGACACAGCTACTCCCGAGGAATATGCCTCGTACAAGAAGCACTATGATGATGCGACGAAAGTCGCCTGCATCATGATTTCTACCATGACTCCTGAATTGCAAAGATTCTAGGAAGACTACTGGCCTTATGAGATGTACAAGGACCTTGCGGAAAAGTTCCGCAAGCGAGCGCGTGTCGAGAAGTGTGAAGTAGTCCGAGCCCTCATGACCGGTATGCTAAAAGACGGAGAGTCCGTCTGCACTCACGTGCAAAGGATGCAAGGTTATGTGGAGAGGCTACAGAAGCTAGGTATGCAGGTCGATGAGGAGCTGGCCATTGATATGGTCCTTAAGTCGTTACCGAGTTCTTATGACCAGTTTATACTCGCGTATCATTTGAACAACACTCAGACCTCCTTGGCTGAGTTGCATAATATGTTGCAGACTGCAGAAGACAGGCTGAAGGCTAAAAGTGTACCTTCAGTGAGCACTCCTGTCTTGGCAATTGGTCAAGGCAAAGGATAGAAAAGGAAGGACCCTCCCAAGCATTGGATGGAAAAGGTTCATGTCGGGTCATCCAGTAATGGCCCGAGACCCAAGTCTTCCGGCATTCCTCATGTCTCGAACCCCAAATATGCCGACTGCTTCTATTGCAAAGAGAAGGGTCATTGGAAAAGGAGCTGCCTGAAGTACTTGAAGGACATCAAGAATGGCAAAGGGAAGCCATCGTCAGTAGGTATATACACTATCTCTAAAAACTCATCATCTTCCTGTTCTTGGGTCCTTGACACAGGATGTGGTTTTCACATTTGTTCTGATTTGCAGGGCCTAAAGGAAAGTAAGGAGGTGGAGCACGGTAGATTGAACCTGATCATGGGCAATAGGCGATCGTCACTTGTTACCAAGATCGGTGTCTATAGTTTAGTGCTCAGTAGTGGTGTTAGTTTAGACTTACTAAATTGTTGTTATTCGCCAGATATGGCAAGAAACATCATTTCATTTCATGCATTGTTCAGACAAGGTTTTTAATATTCTTTTAATAATTTGAATGGTTCAATTTCTGTTTATAAGAATGGTGTATTTATTTTTGAAGCTTTGCCTTGTGATGATGTGTATGAACAGTGACTCGTGTTGACAATTTAGGTAATAGTGTATTACATATTGATTCTTCTAGTGGTGTAGAAAAGGCGTGCTTGTGGTACTTTCGTCTTGGGCACATCAACAAGAAACGCATCGCCCAACTCCAAAAGGATGGAGTGTTGGAATCATTCGATCTCAAGTCGGATGATGTATGCGAATATTGTCTGTTGGGCAAGATGACAAAGTCACCTTTCACAGGGACTTGTGAAAGAGGCGAAGGTCTGTTGGATATCATACACACAGATGTGTGTGGACCCTTTAGATCAACCACAAGGGATACCACTCGTTTCTACGTGACTTTTACTGATGATTATAGTACATATGGATATATTTACTTGATCAAGCATAAGTCAGATACCTTTGAAAAGTTCAAAGAATTCAAGAATGAAGTAGAAAATCAATTGGGCGGGAACATAAAGATGCTTAGATCCAATAGAGGCGGTGAGTATCTTAGTATCAAATTCCTTGACTATCTTAAGGAATGTGGAATAGTTTCACAGTTAACACCTCCTAGAACACAACATTTGAACGGTGTTGCTGAGAGGCGTAATCGAACCCTGTTAGACATAGTACGTTCCATGATGAGTCGAGCTTCTCTTCCCATCCACTTCTAGGGGTATGCCTTAGAGACTGCCGCCCACATCCTCAATCTTGTCCCAACTAAAAAGGTTGCCAAAACACCTCACGAGATGTGGACGGGGAAAGTTCCCTCGTTAGCATATATCAAAGTCTGGGGTTGTGAAGCTTTCATGAGACGAGACACTCACCACAAACTCGTAGAAAGAAGTGAGAGGTGTATATTCATTGGATACCTGAAATAGTCTTTTGGATACTTGTTCTACAAACCAAGCGAGGAAGTGGTCTTTGTAGCTAGACGAGGAGTCTTTCGAGAGAGAGAGCTCATATTCAAAGAGGACAGTGGGAGTACCATTGACCTTGAAGAGATTCAAGAGTCATCCGACAATACAACCTTAGGAGAAACTAGCAACCAACAAGAGGAAGAAGTTTATGTTGGTCCGACAGACATTTCATTACCTCTTTGGCGCTCCGGTAGAGTTAGCATGCCACCTGAGTTTTATGGTTTCTATATAACTACGGATGGTGACACGTTTTCACTGATAGAACACTAATAAATTTGCATGAGCCAGCTAACTACAAGGAAGCAGCGGTGGGCCCTGAGTCTGCCAAGTGGAAAGAGGCAACGGATAGCGAGATCAAGTCCATGTATGACAATCAAGTTTGGAACTTGGTTGACAATGTACCAGCTCGAAAGACAGTTGGGTGCAAATGGATCTTCAAGAAGAAGACCGACATGGATGGAAATGTGCACACCTTTAAGGCTCGACTGGTTGCGAAAGGCTTTACTCAAACCCCGGGGGTTGACTATGATGAGACCTTCTCACCAGTGGCCAAGATTAAGTCTATTAGGATAATGCTTGTCATAGCTGCATTTCATGATTATGAAATTTGGCAAATGGATGTCAAAACTGCTATGCTTAACGGGAAGTTGGCAGAGGATGTTTACATGAGTCAGCCAGAGGGTTTTGTAGATAAAAAGCATCCTAATAAGGTGTGTAAGCTTGAGAAGTCGATCTACGGATTGAAACAAGCTTCTCGTAGCTGGAATCTGTGCTTCCATGAGAAAGTTAAAGAGTTTGGTTTCTCTAGGAGTGAAGATGAGTCCTGCGTGTATGTCAAGGCTACTGGGAGTATAGTCTTTTTTTGGTGCTGTATGTTGATGCAATACTGCTCATGGGAAACAACATTCCAACCTTGCAAGATGTTAAGTCTTGGCTTGGGAAGTGTTTTTCCATGAAAGACCTTGGAGAAGCTGTCTATATTCTCGGGATAAGAATATTGAGAGATAGGAAGAATAGACTAATAGGAATTAGTCAAAGTACATACTTGTAAAAGATACTAAAGAAGTTTAGTATGGAAAATTCCAAGAAGGGAGAGCTGCCTATCCAGAGCAATGCAAAGTTGAGTAAGACTCAAAGCCCGAGTACAATTGAGAAAATAGCTGACATGAGTCGGGTACCTTATGCTTCGGCAGTAGTTTGCTTTGAGCATGGTCAGTCGTTACCAGGGGAACCCTGGTAGAGCGCATTGGATAGTTGTTAAGAATATACTCAAGTATCTGCGGAGGACGAAGAACATGGTTCTAGTTCTTGGTGGCAGTGATACATTGAAAGTTAGCGGGTACACAGACGCCAGCTTCCAGACAGATAGAGATAACGGTCGGTCTCAGTCGGGCTGGGTATTTCTTTTGAATGCATAGCAGCGAGTGAAGCGTCAAAGTACATAGCAGCGAGTGAAGCGTCAAAGGAAGCGGCTTGGCTGAAGAACTTCGTCGGTGACCTTGGAGTAGTCCCGAGTATTCGGGTGCCTATGGAACTATTCTGTGATAACGAAGGAGCGGTTGCTTTGACAAAGGAACCGAGAGATCATGGAAAGTCTAGACATATTAATAGAAAGTACCACTACATCAGTCATAGAGTAGAAAAAGGTTACCTCCTTGTGAATAGGGTATCGTATGAAGATAATCCTGCAGATCCCTTGACAAAGGCTCTGAGTAGGATCAAGCACAATCAGCATGCTAGGAGCATTGGATTGCAAGATGATATTAGTTTTTGTAATTAGATAGGTTTTTGAAACTTGTAACAATGTAAATGTGATTGACTTTGGTGATTTAATAATAGAGATTTATTGATGAGTATTGTTTACTACTATTTGTCAATTGTTTATCATTGTGTTTCACTTTTCATGTTTTACTTCCTGAATAATATGATTATTCAAACATCCACATTCGCTCATACTTTAGGGAGTAAGTATGAATCAAGACTCTCATAAATTGGTTTGTAGATTCTCTAAGGAGTTAGACATAGCAACAGCATTGCTACAACATTCATGAGTACTTAGAAAATGGAGATTTGAATATTGGATAAACCCACGCTCAAAAGATTGCTTCATGGATTATATCATGAGAAATTTTGAGACGATAACATCTTATGATCTTGAAGCGGAGACATATGACTTATGATTTACAAGGCAATTGTTCATTGACTATGCGAAAACTCATCGGTAACTCGATGTTATAAAACGTGTTGTTGTGAGTGATTTGTCTAGTAAAATATATAAGCATATGAGTCAAAGCTTATTCGTTCCTTGACCCTGATGGGAAACAGATATTTGTAGGCCTCTCGATAATTTTGAAGTTGACTGAAAGTGTTGGCCAACCAGGACTGAATTGATGTGTTCAATTAGTAGTCTTAAAGTCATATGCAAATCAGAAATCGGGAAACAGAGTATCGGACTGATATTGATCTTAATCCATGCCTCAAGTCCGCAAATATCTTGTTAGACGGAGGATCATATGATCACTTATCTATGGACAGAACTGACTGGGTCAGAGTTCGGCAGCAGTTTCTAGGAAGCTACAGTTTTCTAATCAGTTAGAGGATAAATTAGAAATTATAGTTATAGACTTATCCAAGTGGGAGACTATTGGATTATGTGTCTAAGCCATGACTAATAATTTGTATTTACCTAATTGATAGTAGCAAAGTCCATTTGGGTTGCCCTCATAGCTAGAGGTTTGACAGAAATACCAGGAGAGAGAAAGATTGATTTATTATATGATTAATAAATCAATAGAAATAAAATAAAACGTTTATTAATATATTATGTTGATAATATATTAATTAGAGACATTATTAATTAATTAGAAATTAATCTGGAATTAGTTGGAATTAATTTGGTGATTAATTTAATTAATTAAAGGTGCAGGTGTTGAATTGCAATTATTCAATAGTTGAGTAAGTGACAATTATGGAAGCTAAAGTAGCTAGCGAAATTATGGAGAAGATAATCCATAATCTCGATTATATATATAAGGATAAATAGATTTGAATTAATTGATAAATGTTTATCTTGATTTGAATTCAAAAAGGTTTATCTCTAAGGCTTATATGCTGGTCATCTGGAAACTATAAATAGGGACCCCTAGCTACCTCATTTTCTGCGTCATTCTTACCCTGACTCTCTTTGGAATTTTTGTGACCTCTGTGCTTGGGTGTGATCTCATTTGAGGCAAGGTATTTTCGTTGCTTAGCTTGCAAGAAACAACTAAATGTTAGTTTTCTTATTGTTTATTTCTTTAGTGATTTTTGTTTGGCCTGTAGGATTTTATTATATGTTCAAAGTTAGAAAACATAGATCCTATCTATGTTGCATGTGAACTTAGGGTTTAAGTTTATTGATTGCATAGAACCTTTCGGACACCACAAATGAATGGTGTAGTTGAGAGGCGTAGTCGAACCTTATTAGATATGGTTCGTTCCATGATGAGTCGAGCTTCTCTTCCTATTCACTTCTGGGGGTATTCCTTAGAGACAGCGCCCACATCCTCAATCTTGTCCCTACAAAGTTTGAGGTTGTGAATATTTCATTGGTTACCCAAAGCAGTCCTTTCGATATTTGTTCTACAAACCTCACAAGATGTGGACGGGTATTCCTTAGAGACAGCGCCCACACCTCACAAGATGTGGACGGGGAAGGTTCCCTCGTTAGCACATATCAAAGTCTGAGGTTGTGAATATTTCATAAGACGAGAGACTCATGACAAGCTAGCAGCTACAAGTGAGAAGTGTATTTTCATTGGTTACCCAAAGCAGTCCTTTCGATATTTGTTCTACAAACCTAGTGAGAACGTGGTCTTTGTAGTACGAAGAGGAGTCTTTCGAGAGAGAGAGAGAGAGATAGAGAGAGAGCTCATATTCATATAGGACAGTGGGAGTACCATTGACCTTGAAGAAATTCAGGAGTCAACCAGTGAATGAACCTTAGATGATAATAGCACTCAACCAGAGGAAGAAGTTCCTATTAAGCCGATAAACAATTCATTACATCTTAGACGTACCAATAGACTTAGCATGCCACCTGAGTTCTATGGTTTCCATATTACTACATATGGTGACACGTTTGTCAATGATAGGACACTGATAAATCTGGATAAGCCAGCTAACTACAAGGAACCAGTGGCAGGCCCTGAGGCTGCTGAATGGAAAGAGGCAATGGACAGCTAGATCAAGTCAATGTATGACAACCAAGTTTGGAACTTGGTTGATAATGTACCAGGTCGAAAGACAATTAGGTGCAAATGGATCTTCAAGAAGAAGACTGACAATGATGGAAAGGTATACACTTTCAAGGCTCGGCTAGTTTCGAAATGATTCACTCAAACCCCCGGGGTTGACTATGATGAGACCTTCTCACCGGTAGCCAAGATAAAATCTATTAGGATAATGCTCGCCATAGATGCATTTCATGATTATGAAATTTCACAGATGGATGTCAAAACCGCTTTCCTTAACGGGAACTTGGCTGAGGATTTTTACATGAATCAGCCAGAGGGTTTTGTAGATGCAAAGTTCCCCAATAGAGTGTGCAAGCTTGAGAAATCCATCTATGGATTGAAACAAGCATCTCGCAGATGGAATCTTTGCTTCCATGAGAAAGTCAAAGAGTTTGGTTTCTCTAGGAGTGAAGATGAGTCCTGCGTGTATATCAAGGCTAGTAGGAGTATAGTAACTTTTATGGTATTGTATGTCAACGACATACTGCTCATGGGAAACGACATTCCAACCTTGCAAGATGTTAAGTCTTGGCTTGGAAAGTGTTTTCCCATGAAAGACCTTGGAGAAGCAGCCTATATTCTCGGGATAAGAATTTTGATAGATAGAAAGAAGAGACTAATTGGACTTAGTCAAAGCACATATTTGATAAGATACTAAAGAGGTTTAGTATAGAAAATTCCAAGAAAGGAGATCTACCTATCCAGAGAAATGCCAAATTGAGTAAGACTCAAAGTCTTAGTATAGATGAAGAGATAGCTTATATGAGTCGGGTACCTTACGTCTCGGCTGTAGGGTCGATCATGTACGCTATGACATGTACTCGCCCAGATGTGTCCTTTGCTTTGAGCATGGTCAGTCGCTATCAGGGAAATCCAGGCAAAGCTCATTGGACAGCGGTTAAGAACATTCTCAAGTATTTGCAGAGGACGAAGGACATGCTTCTAGTCCTTGGTGGCAGTGATACATTGAGAGTGAGTGCATACAGTGACGCCAGCTTTTAGACAGATAGAGACAACTTTCATTCTTAGTCGGGCTGGGTGTTTCTTCTAAACGGTGGAGCGGTAACTTGGAAGAGTTCCAAACAAAAAACGGTGTCTGATTCATCTTGTGAATCAGAGTACATAGTTGCAAGTGAAACATCAAAGGAAGCGGCTTGACTGAATAACTTCATGGTGACCTCGGAGTAGTCTCGACCATTCAGGAGCCAATGGAACTTTTCTACAATAATGAAAGAGTGGTTGCCTTGACTAAGGAACCAAGAGATCATGGAAAGTCCAGACACATCGATAGAAAGTACCATTACATCAGACATATAGTAGAAGAAGGTCACCTCATTGTGAATAGGGTATCATCTGAAGAGAACCCTGCAGATCCTTTGACGAATGCTCTAAGTAGGGTCAAGCACAGTCAGCATGCTAGGAGCGTTGGTCTAAGAGATTATATTAGTTTTAGTAGTTAGATAGTTATATTGAAATTTGTAACAAAGTAAATGTAATTGAATTTTGGTGATTAAATAATAGATAATTATTTATGAGTATTGTTTACAGCCTTTTGTCAATTGTTTATTCTAGTGTTTCATTTTGCATGTTTTACTTCCCGAATAATATGATGATTCAATTTCCACAGTCGCTCATACTTTTGGAAGTAAGTAGTGAATTAAGACTGTCATGAATTGAATTGTAGATTTTCTGAGCATGTTAGACATAGCAATAGTATTGCTGCAATGTCCATGAGTACTTAGAAATAGGGATTTGAGTATTGGATAAATCCACACTCAGACAATTACTACATGGATTCTATCACGAGTAATTCTGAGATGATAATATCTTATGATCTTAAAACGGAGATATATGAGTTGTAATTTACAAGTCAGTTGTACATTGGTAGTACGTAAACGCATTAGTAACTTGAAGTTATAAAATGTATTGTCATGCGTAATTTGATGAGTAAAGGATACAAGCATATGAGTCAAAGTTTATTCGTTCCTTCTCCTAAGGGCAAAAGCGATATCTTTGGGACCCTTGGTGCTTTGGTGTTGACTTATAGTGATGGGCCCAGCCAGGACTAAATTGATGTGTTCAATTAGAAGTCCTGTATCATCACAAATTAGAAATTAGGAAATAAAGACTTGGACAATGAGATTGACTTCAATCCATGTCTCATGTCTGAATGATATTTTGCAGAACGGAGGATTATATGATCACTTATCTTAGGACGCATAACGGACTGGATCAAATTTCGGCAGCGGCTTTTGGAAGCTACAATTTGCTAATCGATTTAGAAGTTATATCAGTAGTTATAGTTATAGACTTATCCAAGTGGAAGACTGTTGGATTAGGTGTCTAAGTCATAACTATAATTGGTAATTAGGGGTGGCAATTGGGTCGGGTTCGGGTTGGAGGGTCGTGGGTTGGCAGGTTTGTGGGTCAGAAAGGCCAACCCAAACACGACCCATATAAATATGCGGGTTGGCGGGTTGACAGGTAACCCCGACACGACCCACTTAACCCGTTTAATTATATGGGTTGGCGGGTTGCCAGGTCGGATTCGGGTTCGTAGGTCATAAATGGGTTGGCATATCATAAATGGGTTGGCGGGTCATATACGGGTTTGTGGGTCATGACATCTTTAAACAGGAAATTTTTAGAGAAAACCTATTTTAACACAACCAAAACTTCAAATAAACATATCCAAACAACTAACCATGTCCAATTAAACATATCCATGCAAAATAAACATATTCAAGCAAATTAAACAAAACGAGTAAACACATCCACACAAATAAACATAACAAGTTTGTAAAAATATCCGAGACATTTCTTCAACCCAAAAATTGTCGTCCAACAAGCTTTGTATCAAAAGCTTTCTTCTTCATAACAAGCTACAAATAGGAACACAATATGAAAGTTAAATTTATGACGTCTTGAAAGCTATATAAATAAAAAATCTACTATTGGTATTAAATAAAACTTATCAAACGTCAACTTAAAGTTTATTAGAATTGGTAACCTCTATTTTCTCTTCGCCAATCTTCATACCTATTACATTTTGAATTAATTTCTCAATACCAACCTGTGAGTCAACTGCATAAAAAACCAATAATCAATACTAAATTTTAGGTAAAATAAGTAATTGGAAAGTATAAAACATAAAAATATTACGTTTTTCTCCAAATAACCAATCCCTCGTACAAACTAAAGCTTCAACCACATCAGCCGTCATGGAACTTCGATACTCATTCAATATTCTTCCACCAAGGCTAAAAGCAGATTCAGATGCTACCGTTGAAACAGGAACACAAAGTACATCCATAGCTAGTTTAGCTAAATCTGGATACTTATAATGTTGTGCTTTCCAAAACTCAAGTACGTTAATGGAACTAGTTCTTTTAGCTCTTGGCTCCAATAGGTATACTTGCAATTGACTTGTTTTAGTTGAACCAGAATCATCATTATCATATTGGTCAAAATCCTATTTTATTAGATAAAATATGAAAACAATTAGTGCATTTATAAACTTAAAATGCATAAAGAAAATGTAAAAAAAAAACTATGATTTACCTCGAGGATGCTATGACTAGGGCCTCCACCATCATTGCCAGGTCGAAAACTAGCATCATTACTACTTTGAAATGATGTCGATTCTGTTGTACTTTTAGAAGCAAGCATGTACTCATCATAAAGTGCAAAAAGAGCATTCTCAACCAACTTTAGTTGTGAAGAACCTTCGCCATAGAGCTTTTTATAGCTAAACTCAACAAATGTGAACTTGTATCGGGGATCAAACACAACAGCTATAGCTAACAAAATATTGAATTCAGCCCAATATTTTTTAAACTTATTCCACATTTGAGTAGCTATTTTTTCATGTAAGGATTGGGACTTTCCATCTCTTCAACCAACTTCAAATGTATTCCAAAGATTTGAGGGAAATACAAGTTTGAAGTAGGATAAAGAGACCCTGAAAATTGAAGAGTCGCTTCATAAAACACCATCAGAAAGCTACACATTCTTTCAATTCTTTCCCATTCATCACTGGACGGACAAGTTTGAAAGTTGGAATCACTCAAGCTAAGATGTGAAAAGGCTGGACGATAATAAAGTGCAGAAGAAAGCATCCTATAAGTGGAATTCCACCTAGTAGGCACATCTTGCATCAAAGCTTTTTTTGAGTCTAGAAGATTTTGTGCGCAACATTGAGCAAACCGGTCTTTTCTTCTTGAAGATCCCTTGACATGTTTCACACATTCTCTAACTTTCTCCACAGCAACATCAATTTCTTTCAACCCATCTTGAACTATCAAATTAAGAATGTGGGCACAACATCGAAGATGAAATAATTTACCATCGTATACCAAAGAATTCATCAAACGAAATTGATTTTTAAGCAGCTCAACACAAACATCATTGGAGGAAGCGTTATCCAAAGTGATAGAAAACAACTTCTTTTCAATTCCCCAACTTTTGATCAAACCAGTGAGCTTCTCGGCAATAGCAACACCCGTATGTGGAGGAGGGAATTCAAAAAAATTTAAGATTCTCTTTTGTAAGACCCAATTGCTATCAATAAAGTGGGCAGTCAAACTCAAATAACCATCTGTAACAATAGAGGTCCAAGCATCAGAAGTTAAGCATATTCTACTAGGACATCTAAGCAACTCATCACGAAGTTTGCTACTTTGACTTCCATATAACTTTTTAATATTAGCCTTTGTTGTGTTCCTACAAATATGGTTGACCTTTGGTTCCAAGAATGTGCACATATTTCTAATTCCTTCATACTCCACAAAAGAGAATGGCAAGTCATGTCTAACCACCGCTTGAATCAACAATTCCCTAAATTGTTCTTGAGTAAACTTGGGATTTCTTATATCCATAACACCCTTGCTAGAAGAAATCATATATTGATCGATATCTCTTATGCTTGTAATGGAACATGCCTTTCGATGACGGATTAGATTACCCGTACCATGTTTGCTTGCTGCCAAGTATTTGTTACCACATTTTATGCACTCATAATATAGTTCCTCATTTGGTTTTTTTGGGAGCATATTAAAACTCTTCCACACATCTGAAGTTAGTTTTCTTTTTTTCCTTTGTTTTGTAGAAGTACTTTCAACAAGGTGTGCGCCACTTTCAGGTGTAACTTCTTCAATTGAATCATCACTGACATTACCATCTTCAACAGGTTTGGAAGTATATCACCATCCATACTTCACCTACAAAATACATACTAACAATTAACAAATCAGATTATCACTCACAAAAAATTATCACTGACTGACAACAGAAGCTTTTGGTTTTTGTGGATGAGAAATGTGATGTTGGCTCTAAGACAACATACTCTAAAACAACAGATGCTAGGTTAAACGACACATGCCAACAGTCAACAAATGCTTCTTATTCTTAAGATTGCTTGCTTCTGTACCATGGATAATCCGAAAGAAAGACCCAACAGTAAAGATGCTAGGTTGATGTTGGCTCAGATCAAGCATTAAGTGTCCAATGTGGAAATTAGTATGAAAATGTGTTAATTTCTGTATTAAATGTTTATAGTTTTTTAAGGTACCAAGAAGTGGCAAGTGTCGAATATGTAACAGGTTCTATTTCAAATGAATAATCAAATACTAAATGTCTAAATTGATCAGAAATTCAATGCTAGAAGGGTACTGACTTACCGGAGCAGACGGTGGGGTCACGTCAGGAGGACCTGCAAGACCGGCGACGAACAAGGTCATGTCGGGAGGACCTGCAAGATCGGCAATGCTGCCTGTGGACGTGGGGCGGAGGCTCGAACGAGGTGGCGTCGTGGCAGTGTGAAGCAAGTGAAGCGAGTGAAGAGTGGAACCGTGGAAGCCTGGAAGGGACGAAGGGTTGAACTGTCGAACTTGTGGAAGGGACGAACACGAGACGGAGTCTTTCTCAAACAGTCAAACGAAGAGAAGTCTGATTAGGTTTAGGGCAATTGGGTAAACTTGTTTCATTTTCATTTGTCAGCAATTCGCCAATTTCTTATTAATTTTTTATTGTAGATAAAAAATGAAAATTAATAAATGCATATATATACGGGTTGGCGGGTCAACCAGTAAACCCAACTAATGACCCGAACACGACCCGTATAATTGGCGGGTTGGCGGGTTGGTGGGTCAAAAATCTCAACCCAAACCCGTTTATTTTCATGTCGGGTGCATGTCGTGTCGCGGGTCGTGTCGAGTATTGCCACCCCTAATTGGTATGTACTTGAATTGATAGTAGCACAGTCCTTTTGGATTGCCCTCAAAACTAGCAATTGAATAGGATGACTTTTAGAGAGAGAGACTGATTTATTATATGATTAATAAATCAAGATATATAGTTTGTTAATATATTATGAGAATAATATATTAATTAGAAATAGTAATATTTAATTAAGAATTAATCAGAAATTAATTAGAATTAATTTTGGGATTAATTGGATTAATTAAAAGTGTAGTGGCTGAATTGTAATTGTTCAATTGTTGAGCAATGGACAATTATTGAAGGATAATCTTGGATGAAAATATAAGGATTTATCCTTATTATTTTCGCCAATTATATAGTAGGTGATAGGGTTATGAATTTAAGATAAAAAGTTTATCTTGTTTAAATTCAAATAAGGCTTATCTCTAAGGCTTATCCCCTATCACCCTTGAGGATAAATATGCATCCTTAGCTCCCCATTCTCTTCGTCATTTTTTGAGAACCCTCTCCTCTCTCTGTTGTCTTCTTGCTTGCTACCTTGGGTGTGAACCATTTGAGGCACGACAATTGTGGTGCTTGCTTTCCAAAAGATCAACAAAAGGTATGTAATCTTAAAACTCTCCTTTACTGATTTTTGAATTATCCTTAGGGTTTCTTATGATGTTCTTAGTTATAGATTCAATTAGAGAAAACATAGATGCTTTAGTTTGCATGTGAACTTAAGAGTTTAAGTTTATTTGTTTGCCTATTTTCTATCAGAAGCAACCAAAGAAAATAGAAAGTCAAGTCGAGTTTGAAGAGATCTCTGAATATGATGTTGTGAAACATGTCAGTACTCTAGAGATAGGTGACATTTCATGAAGCAGTGGTAGCTCTGATGTATATAGATATAATGGGAGTACATAAGACATTAGTTCTGAGGATGAGGTTATAGATGATGCAGAGACCGCAACTCCTACTGTTCGTAGATCCACTAGAGTACGAAGACATCCAATCAGGCATTCTCCTTTAGCAAATTACTTATTGTTAACAAAGAATGGTGAACCTGAGTCTTATCCAGAGGCCTTGAGGATGAAATATTCCATATAATGGAATATGAGTTGAGCTCACTTGATAAGAACCATACTTGGTCCTTGATCAAGCTCCCAACAGGGAAAGAAGCATTATAGAATAAGTGGGTGTTCCGGGTTAAGGATGAGATTGATGGCAGTAAAAGATACAAGGTATGATTGGTGGTCAAGGGGTTCTAACAAAAAAAGGGTTTATTATAATGAGATATTCTCCCCAGTTGTGAAGATGACTACAATCAAAATGGTCTTGGGTGTTGTATCCTCAAAAGATCTCCATCTAGAGCAGCTAGATGTGAAACGGCTTTTCTCCCTCACAACTTGGAAGTAGACATCTACATGGTATAAGTAGAAGGTTTCCCGAAAGCTGGTAAGGAAAATCTAGTGTGCAAGTTGAAGAAAAGTATGTATGGATTAAAGCAAGCTCCAAGACAGTGGTACTTGAAGTTTGATAGCTTCATGCAAAGGAGTGGGTATCGCATATGTGAGATGGATCACTATTGTTACTTGAAGAAATTAAACTCCTCATACAACATCTTGTTACTATATGTTGATGACATGATATTCGTTGGATCCAACATGCAAGATATCAACAAGCTTAAGAAGCAGTTATCCAGAAAGTTCGAGATAAATGACCTAGGGGATGTGAAGCAGATATTAGGCATGAGCATAACCAAAAATAAAGTTACTGGTACATTAGAACTTTTGCAAACTAAGTACATCAAAAAAGTTTTAGAAAAGTTTAGCATGGTAGATGTCGAGGCCAGAAGGACACTTTTGGGAAGTCAGTTGAGACTCTCAAAGAAGCAATTCCCAAATATGGAAGAAGACAGGGAACAGATGGCTAAAGCTCCTTACGTATTTGCAGTTGGTAGTTTGATGCATGCATTGGTATGCACCAGACCGAATATTGCTCATGCAGTGGTAGTTGTGAGCAGGTTCATGTCAAATCCAGGAATAAAGCATTGGGAGGGAGTAAAGTGGCTGTTACGATACTTGAAAGGAATGGCTGATGTTGCCCCATTTTTTTTAAAAAAGGTGGTCTTAGAAGGGTCCGCCGATGCATATTGGTTGATGTGCGGATTCGAGTAAAAGCACAACAGGTTATGTGTTCACAATCAAAGGTACAACATTCAGTTGAATGCCCATTTTATAGAAGAGCGTTGCTCTTTCAACCACAAAAGTAAAGTATATGACTATTGCAGAAGCAAGCAAAGAGCTTATATGTTGAAGACTTTCTTATCAGAACTTGGAATGCAACAGAAGGATTGTGTATTGTCATGTGACAACCAGAGTGCAGTTCACCTGGTAAAAAATCTAGTGTTTCATAGTAGAACGAAACACATTCAGATGAGGTACCATTTCCTTCAAGAGTTAATAAATGATGGAACTCTGAATCTGAAGAAAATCATTAAAACGAAGAATCCATCAGACCAAGGTGGTTACCACATAGAAGTTGAAGTTTTTTTATGACTTCAATTGGCTTTCTTGAAGTTTGAGAAAAGGGAGCATGGCAGAAACACAGAGAGTGATTATTCTTTCAAGTGGGAGATTCTTAAGAAATATTATTAAACTAATATATCTTTATTAAAAGCGTAATCATGAAAAGCGTAATCATAAAGAACATAATCATTAAATCAAAAGTGGATAATGATTATTGACACGACTAGGTCGTTATGCGGTTAAAAATAGAAGAATTATACCTTACACGAACATTAGAAAAGTGGCAGTAAGGGTCGATCCGTGGGAGTCAAGTGGTTGAAATATGTGTCAGAATAAACCAAACTATAGTGTCACTCTATAGCTGGTGGCGTTCCATACACTTCCCGAAAACCGATAAATTTAAAATACCGAAAACTAAAACTAGCATTAACCAACAAAACGAATCCAAACCAAACTTACTTTCTGATTCCAGAAGTATATTCCAGAAAATCATAAACAATCAATCCCAGCAAATAACCAAACAAACAATTAAACGGAAAACGGAAATTGAAAACGCGAATTAACGAGAACCGAATGATTGCATAAACTAAAACCGAAAACAGAAGCCAGATGGTTCTAACTTCTGAAATAATCCAAATCCAACTTGTCCAAACAGATTCTACAATTTAGAATCGTTGAAACAAGCAATAAACAAAAACTAAAAAATACGAAAAATAAACTAAAACATGAAAATACCAACCTATGACTATTGAAATCCGAAATCACGAGTCAAATAAGCCTATGTTCAACCTTTTGGTCAGTTCTTCGCTCCCGAAACTCGACCTAGATGCCTCTATTTATAGTTGCAAAATTGAGCAATCCGCGTCGCGCAAGGGTGAAAACCGCGGTGCACCCTTATCTCTAACCCCGTTTGTCGTTGTTTGAATTTCAAGTCGTCATCTGATCCTTGACTTTCTGCGACATGCGTGCTCTCTGTCCGCGGCGTGCGTGTCTTTTCGACTGAAAGTGAACTTCCTCTCAAACTTCTTCATTTTGTATGCGTTTAACCCCTGTTTTTATTCCTTTTTCACACACAAGCACTAGACACGAAAAGTGAGTAATACCAAAGTTTACAAGATATAATCCACTAAGAATATGGCTCAACGACGACTAAAATACTTGATATTACTAGGCGTCGTCAAACACCCCACACTTGTGCCTTGCTTATCCCTAAGCAAGAGAGTTTTTAACAAATTTTAACTCAGACTCAAACATTTTTGAATGCTTTCAGTTTGAATGTTTATTGCTTCCAGAAGTTAGATTGAAAAATAGTTTAAAGAAAATTGACCAGAATATCCTTTGGAATTCACGACTTTCTAGAGAACCCTTGATTACAAATTTTCAGTTCACAAAAGTGCCCCTACTCATTCAGATTCTAAAGGTCGTTAAGGAGCTATCCATGACTTTCGATGTTGTCCGTGTAACGAGCTTTCCGAAATACTATCCCAGACCAGACGATCTTAGGTAGTAAGGTGCATAAATGCCCCTTCAGGGTCACCCGTTTCAGACCTACCGGCTCGAACAACAAAGGCCATTGATTGACATTTCCCTCCTAAATTCCAATCCTCAAAAATTCCACATCTAAAAAATTTTCTAACTTCTAAATACTCAACTTATTTGACTAAACCATAGCATGATAACAACTAAACAGTATTTCTTGAAAAATACCAGATTGCTACAACACTCAAAAGCTATTCGTTTCTAAGTTACAACTTCTTAAAAATTTTGAAAAATTGCTAAAAATTTTTGAAAATTACTTGTTTCCGCAAAAATTTCAAAAATACTATTTCGACCATCCTACGCCCCACACTTAAAACCTTACAACGTCCCCGTTGTACAAAAATAAAATCAAAACAAGGGAGAAAGAGTTACCCATTTAGGAACGGTATACTTGCTTGTTAGAACCAATTGTCATAGGATAAAATTCGCACATCATGATTCGACTTTCCGGAGTTATGGCGCAACAGTGAACACGCCGGTAATTGACAAGTGTAGGGGTACGGTGACGCCACACTTGCGTGAAACAACCCCTCGGTGGATCTTGTTGGTACTTGCATACAAAAACACTCACAAACAAATTAAACACAAAAAGCACACAAAAGATAGTAATAGTAATAATAGGTTATGTACACTTTTTTCAAAAGATAAAAAGGCAAAAAATACAATCAATCATGCTATGTCCCTGATGGACAAGCCTCGTCATCATGAAATCCAGAAAGGAATGGTGGTATATCCTCAATGTGTAGCTGGAGCATGATCAACCGCTGGGTCTCCGCCATCCAGCGCTGTCGAGCCTCCATGCGTGCCATCCTCGCATCAAGATTCCGCAAGGCAGCCTGCACGTCTACAGGCTGGGGTACTGGCTGTGGCTGCGGTGGTGGTCAAATGGTGCCTCCACTCTCTTCTGCTGTGCGGGTCGGTGCAAAAGCTGCTCCTCCTCCTCCTCATCCTCATGCTCCTGCTCTACCTACGGACCAGTTGGGCGTGGAATCGGCTCAATACTCAGCCGCACCTGGTATAGACCCCGTCTCGGCTGCAGGAGAACCCCCATGTTCTCAAAATATCATCCCTCCGCATGAGTGGGTGGTGTCGGGGCCTGGTGGGCCAGAACACCGGCAGTGAGAATGCCTTAGGATCGGGCCAAGTGGGTGATGTAATGCCCACCGGCCATGGGGCTCCTGGCAGTCGAGCCCGTGGCTCGGGTCGTCAAAGAAACCACCGTTGCAAATGGCAGGTTGAGGAACCTGCTGGGGTTAGAGAGGACCCACATTTAGTACATGTCGTCATGCGACACCTTCTCACATCCCCTCCTCTGCATAATAGAGGTGGATATGATCCGGTGCATAAGTCGGTGAAGCGGGGAGCGAAATTGGCTCTCCTTGGCGCCCCTAGCATCGAAGTGCTCATTGGACATCGCTACCCAAAGAACCTCATCTACCTCTCGCTGCGGATGGTCGCTGAAACAGGCAGTAAAGAAAGGTGGGAAGTGGATGCTGCCGGTCTCCGCCTCCGTGTAGATCCCTATATGCCTAGAGAAGTCTCGTAGGGTGCACTCCCGACTCTGTCCTCCCAGTCAATCGGACCAGTTGGGCGCTGGGCTCCTGCGACGATGGGGTGTACCGGCAGGTAGATAAAAACTCGAGCACCAGCTCCTTGTACGTGATATCGTCCCCTGTGGCGATCAGTCGGTCCTAACCCTGGCAGGTGAAGGTAAATGCCCCCTCGGGGTGGGTCCATGTGTGGTGGGGGAAGGACAGCAACTGGTCCCAGAGTCCTACCTGGGTCAACAGGGCTCGATCAAAATGAATTGCTGGAAGAATCGGCCGTGTGCTAATCTCCCAGAGACAAGACCGCTAGAGAGGGGTCTCCTCGAGCACGTCTTGGAACTAAAGAAACTCGTGCTCAAGCATGTAGTCAACCTGCTCAGCCATCTACACACAAATCACAACAGAAAAATATTTTGCAAAATTAGTCATGGTCGTGCGCCGCGGTTTCTCGCGCGTCGCCTCAACACGCGCGGCGCGGCATATGAATTACCGCGTCGCGCCATATGACTGTTGCGAAAAAATCTCCAAAAATCACCTAAAATTACCTGTTTAATCCAATCCAGTGCATACACAAGGCAACCTATCCATCGACTAGCCTCCCTAGGGTGAGAATTTTGAGAAAAACTCACCATACGAGTCGGCATTGCCGATTTTCTAAGTTTTTCTATTTTTCGACTATTCCGATCCGATTTCTACTTCAAATGCAAGTAATAACTTGAAAGAACGAGTTTTAAGTGACATACCTTGGTAGTGGATACGAGAAAACACGAGAAATTGCGAAAAATACGTGATCACTCGGTACTCTGTTTTTTGCGTCGTAGGTGAGTGGTGGTGCGACGAAGGAGAGGCATACCTTATATGGCGGTTTTTCTGACCGATCAAATTCCGCGGTGCGGATGAAGGTTTGCGCGCGGCGCGTGTGTCGAAAAACGAACCCTTGTGCATCGGGTTAGTTTGCGTACGCCCGGCGTGGTTTCTCCCTTACCGCGTCGTGTAACACCCGGTTTCTCACAGAAAGTACACCCAAAAATTTTCAACAATTTACACAACAAAATGGGTATACTTGTAATCAAAGCACGGATCAAGATGTTATCATCACAATAATTACATAAAAGGTCCTTACAATCTTAACCAGGCATTACAAATAAATCTACTTCAATTAAAAGGACAGGCTCTAAGTTGTCCATCTTTCTTTATCACATGCCTTCCCCTATCACAGCTACAGATACCTATAAAACAACAAACAACTCAAGTGTAAGCTATTAAAGCTTAGTGAGTAATCTCAATCACACTCTACAATCTCTCTCAGTAAACTCTCTCATCATTCTCATTTGCTAGTCTCATTAGCAATTATTCACGTCCTCTTACTCTGAAATCTGCAAACTTATTGGCTTTACAAACACCAGCTAATTAGTAATAATGTTAAATCAAGAATAAGTATCACAACTGATACTACTCGTAAACTCAATCACACACACACTCAGATATACTGATTTCACAATCAATTATACTCAATTATAACACCAATCATGTTTGTAGCAATCAAACTCAAAGACTCTTTAACTCACTCATTCTAGCATATACTCTACTTTTATACTCAGTATAGATTATAACTCGTCTCTTGTTATCCATAGGTAACAGAAGCACTCTAACTCTAAGCTAACACAATATCAAAATAACACACATATATGTTCAACATGTATATACAACAAGGTATAACTCTTACTCAAGTATTCAGAAGTACTTATCTGATATCGGCTTAGTACATGGAACCCCCAATTTACACGTACCGGGCTCCTATCCTCTAGACTTGGTTATATTACCAAAGTCTAAATCAATTCTCCAAACATTCACAATCATCTCAATAACATCTACCTCAAAGATGTATGAATAAAAAGAGGAGAAAGGAGTATAAACGGTAAATATCAACTCTATATTTACCGAAACCCCAAATTTCACGATTCTACTCATCCAACCGTGGAAACTCGACAATACTCTCACCAATAACTCTAAAGGCATCCACTAACAATCTACTATCAACATATATAACAATATATAACAAAATCATGAAATCAAAGTTAGGGTTTCAAAAACCCCAAAACGAAGAAATCACTCACCTCGATGAATTAGGAATCAAGAGCGCATTTGCGGGGTTAGATTCGAGTCTCTTTATGTTTCCCCACGAATCTCTAGCTTCAATTTGACAGAAAATCGCCTCTTAATGCTCTGAAATCGAATTAGGATCTATTTTTCCCGAAATGAGGTTTTCTGCACATTTAAAGGGTCTGCACGCGTAACACGGCCCGGGTTGGATAAACCCGGCCTGGGTTTTTCCACAATAAAATCCTCTGTTTGTCTCTATTGACACAACACGGTCCGGGTTCATAGAACACGGCCCGTGTTTATCCTACTAAATGCTTTCTGAAGTTGATCTGCAGGAAACACGGCCCGTGTTAGTAGAACACGGCCCGTGTCAGCTACTAAATGCCCAAAACAGCCCTAACAATCCTTTACACGACCCGTGTGACTTCGACACGACCCGTGTACTCTATTTTAGCAATTTTTAAGGCTCAAACTTCTTCCAAATGGGTTTCTAATCACCCAAACTCATACATCAACTTAACTAATCTTAATCACACCAAGATTAGTGCATAAGAAAGGTTTTAACCTCTTCTCACTAATCAAACAACTCATAACTCAAAGATAATAACTCTACTTACCTTAGTAAGCATCTTAAAATGAAAATGGGTCTTAAAAGTTCTCTCCTCCTTCAAAAGATTCCGTCCTCGGAATCTCTTAGAATAGGTGTGGCCTCTATAACCACCTCACCACTGCAAACACATATCGCATACAACAATGACATTATCATCTCGTCATCTCACATGACATATACACACTGTCACACCTCATTTACTTATAATATATCATCTTCATAAGATGATCTCTATAGTCATATTGATTATCATCATTGCCACGTAGGTAATTACTTACTTTTTTTAGAACACACCTTTCGTTTTAGCTTTGTCGACAACCAGGTGTCTCACCTTACTCCTCAAGTGATACTCCAATAACTATCCTCATTTATATACACTCATATTTATGGCTCACATCGAGCCATATTCTCAGCAGACCATCCATTCCATTTGTAACATTAATCTCAATTAACTATTTAGGATTCAACTTCCATTTCAAATCTCATTGAAATGATTTATTCTAACTCAATAAGAAAAACGGTCTCACCGTTTACAACTCATACTCTCTCAATTCATTCCTCCGATGCTAACATACCAGTACAATTTCTCCTACTAACACAGCTCACAAAACCCGTTTCAGTTGTCTTATCTCTACAATCGATTACAACTTCTCCAAAGGCTCATTTATATCTGCTCCCATGTCAGCACACATATTAGGTTTTCACCTAATACACAACTCATAATCCTCAACCAAATGGTTCCTCTTTATCTCAGTTCAACAACATACCTCATGTTGTTTCTCTCGATGTACTCACTTATTATATCCTCTCTTATGTGGACAATCCACATCACATTCTCACTAAATCATTAGCTCAATTAAATTCGATAATTTATTATTAAATAAATTCTCCATCATTATCATCTCAATCTCCAATTCATCAGAATGACACAGAATAGGTGATATATATACAACTCATCACAATCTCTACACATGACTAAAAATAATAAAATCTGACACCGCAATCTCTACGGTGAGATCATATCTCATTATCCGATTAACTCATTAATCTCAAGAAAATAACTCAAGATTATTATAGTAAAATCTATTATCTATCGTCTTATATGACTAAATAGTTTTGTCATCTCGACACTCACGAACTGAAACTCTGACAGTGGGGGAATAGAAAACATCCCCGTTGCCTCACCAGATGGTTCCTGGGCAACACTTACTGGACTACTACTAACCTGACTAAAATTCATGATATTTGAACGCCTACGAGCACGGATTTTGCGCGCAGTACGCTAAATCTCAGGATCAAAATGCAACGGGGATAATTGCTCACCCCTGCGGGTACGCATTCACTAGTGCAACACGCCCACAAAAAAAAAATCAAAAACCAAAACTAACCAAATGAAATTTCCAAAAACAAGAAACAAGTTCCTACTAATCACCTAATCTAAGCTCACAGCTCCCCGGCAACGGCGCCAAAATTTGACACACAGCGGTCGTCGTGCGGTCAAAAATAAAGAAAACCTAACACACACACTAGTACAGTGGTAGTCAGGGTCGATCCGCAGGAGCTTCGTGGTTAGACCAGATGACAGATTACCAACTAGTAGTGTCACGCTACAGTCGGAGGACCTGATTTCTAAGTTCTCAACTACCCAAAAACAATAGTCAAACAAAGTCAAGCTAAGCATAAGCTAACTCAACTCAAAATAACCTAGTCACTTTCTGAAATCAGAAGTGCATCTCTGAATTAGAAGGAAACAAAGGCATCCAAACCAAACAAAGCATAACCTAACTAATAACTAGGGTTCTGAATGAACAGCTACTAGCTAAAGTTCAATGCCTAAAGCTAACCAAATTGGCTACTGATTTCAGCAAAGGAAATAGTCCCAAACAAGGTTAAAATAACATTCAACACAAACCAATAACTAAAACCAAACACAAACATCCAAAACATCTAAAAATCGATATTAATTGTAACCAAATGATTTCATTAACCAAAAACCGAATCCAAACATCCAAACAGTAACTAATGATGCTAAAACAGAAGCCTAAAGTGCTCAAAGTCAGTGGTTGTCACTCCCAAAGACTTTAGCTACAAATACTACTTGCTACTAAAAGGAAATTAAATTCAAAAACATAAAATACCAATTGAGATGTTGCTGGAAAGAAATCCTGGAGTCAAAGAGCTTCAAGGTCGATTTTACACCCGGTCTTTGCTAGGGTTTTCGGCTAGGAATGCCTCTATTTATAGTTGCAAATTTCCCACAGCCGCGCCGCGCAAATGAAGAATCCGCGGCGCGCATACTTATCAGATCCCGTTTTTTTCATTATTTGAATGTGTTACACCGTTTTTTTCTTGATTTTTCATTCTTTCCCAAACTTCTTCCTTTTGCACGATTTTAGTCCCTGTTTCCATTCTTTTCCTCCAAACAAGTCCTGGCACGAAAAGTGAGAATATCCAGACATATCTGATATAATTTCATCAAGAACAGGGCTCAACAACACCTAAAATACTTGATATCACTAGGCGTTGTCAAACACCCCACACTTGTGCCTTGCTTGTCCCCAAGCAAGAGAGTTTTTAACAAATTATAATAAGGACTCAAACAATTTTTGACTGTGTTCAGTTTCAAAGTTTATTACTCTATGAGTTAGAGTGGAATAGTTTGTGAAAACATAATTGAATTGTTCTTTGGAATTCATGGCTTTCTAGAGAACCCTTGATTACAAACTTTCTGTCCACAATGAAGTGTACTTACTCATTCAGATTCTAAAGGCCATTGAGGAATTGTCCATGACTTTCGATATTGTCCGTGTAACGAGCTTTCAGAAATACCATCCCAGACCAGACGATCTTAGGTGGTAAGGTGCATAAGTCCCACCCATTTTAGACTTACCGGCTCGAACAACAAAGGCCACAGATTGACATTTCCTTCCTAAATTCCAATCCTAAAACAGCTCAATCTTCTAATCTCGTAAAACTCAACTTATTTGACTAACTAATAGCATAATCACAAATAACAGTATCTCTTGAAAAATACTAATGCTATCACAATCACAAACCATTCGTTTCAAAATTGCAATTTATTAAAAATTTTGAAAAATATTGCTAAAAAATTGAAAATTGATCATTTCTGCAAAAATTTCAAAAAAAATTTATTTCGACCGTCCACACCCCACACTTAAAATCGTACAACGTCCCCGTTGTACAAAATTATTTCAAAACAAGGGAGAAAGAGTTACCCCTTTTGGACGATAGATTGCTCGGTTGGTACTCAGTATTACAGGTATAATTGCGAACAACGGATCCCTGATTTCGTATTCCGGAGTTGTAGCGCTACAGTGAACACGCCGGTGGTCGAGACAAGTGGAGGGGGCACGGTGACCCCACAATTGTCTAAGACAACTCCTTCTCATTTGGTATATCATGCATGACTCAACAAACAAATTAAAACAAACATGATAAAATATAAACAGAATACAGTTAAAGGTGTCATAAGTTTTGTACATATATCCCAAAAAAAATAAATAAAAGAAA
Source organism: Cichorium intybus (assembly GCA_023525715.1). Classification (NCBI taxonomy): domain Eukaryota; kingdom Viridiplantae; phylum Streptophyta; class Magnoliopsida; order Asterales; family Asteraceae; genus Cichorium; species Cichorium intybus. The sequence goes on from CM042017.1 coordinate 48,439,009, forward strand.
AGAAAAGAAAAAAAAAGAAAAAATACATCAACTGCCACCTGGTGGCCTGGAGGATCCAGCCTCGTGATCGTGGGCTCTGACTGGGAATGGTCGGGGGTGCTGACCCTGCTGGGTGGCCAAATCTAGGAGTACCTCCCCTATCCATGCCAACTGTTCTTCGATTCGAGCGACTCTGACCACCAATCGGTGGAGGGCAGATGGGTCATCCTGCTGTGGCTGTGGTGCTGCTGGGGCTGGCTCTGGTCTCCGACGTCTCCTGCCAGGCTGAGCGTATGCCGGCTGGGGATCCTGGAGTGGCTCTGTCGGTGCCCGGATAAACTGGCCCGGGCGCTGCTGCTCGATCAGCCTCATCTTCTCCAGAGCTCGCGCCGTAGTGCGAGATGGAGGTAAAGCGGTCAAGGAGGCAGCAACCGGAGCGGTGAGGATCCCGTATGAGCAGGCCAGACGGGTGATGAAATACCCCTGGGCCAATGGACTGCTGGTGGAGGCTCCCGTCGAGTGAGTGGATAGGGCAACGGCGAGGGCGAAGGGGAGGTGGAGAAATCTGGAGGGGTCGAGGAGAACCCAGAGATAGGTCATGTCATCGCCGGACACCTTCTCGCCCCCTCCCGCTGCATAATGGAGGTGGAGACGATACGGTGCATGAGGCGGTGGAGTGGGTCTCGGAGGTGGCTCTCCCGGGAGGTCCCCGCCTCTTAGATAACGTTGGACAGTGGTGCCCAAACCTCCATGTTGCTGGACCTATCCGGCTGGCCCTGAATATAGGCCCCAAAAAACTGAGTGAAGTAGCGGTGTTGGAGATCCGCCGGAGTGTTTAAGCCGACTCACCTCCCGAACTCGCGGAGGTTACACTCCCTCTGCTCACCCCCCAAGAAAAATCGAACTATCCTAGACCGCGGGTCTGACGCCCGAGGTGCAAAATGGATAGTGGAGAGAAACTCCAGCAGCAGCTCGGTGTAGACCACGTCCTCGTCCGTGGCCATAATCCTGTCCCAGCCACGGCATGTGAACGATGCCTCCCCCAGAGTCCAGGTGTGATGTAAATATGGCTCAATCGCACCCCAAAGTCCTGCGTCTCTCAAAATATCCCGGTAGATAACTGTCGCCTCGAGGACCCGGCGACTGGTCAGTGCGTCTCTCCGCGAGATGTACTCCGCGGAGCTAGCAAGTCCCTCGGGGAACTGGAGGAAAGGGTGATCTAACCTGAACATCATCTGCAAAAAGATACATAGCCACAAAAGAAAATTTTTTTGCAAAATTAGTCCTTTTCTTCCCCACCGCACCGCGGCGCGGCCCAAGAGCAAGGCGCGTCGCGGCGAGCGGCTGTTTGCAAAACCCCGAATCAAACTCACTTTTTAACCTGCTAAAACTCGATCAAATCACACCACAAGGTAGCCTAAGTGCTGACTAACTCATCTAGGGTCTCTATTTGGCAAAACAAACACCCTATGAGTTAGCATTGGCGATTCTAAGTTTTGAACTTTTTTGGATAAATCACTAAAATTAACCACCTAATCGCTAGTTTTAACAAGTAATAGGTAGTTAGAATAGCGTACCTTGATAGCAGAAACAAAATGAGCAAGAAAAAATGCGAGAAAAATTCGTCGATCAGAGCTCCGAGTCGTGTGATGTTTGGTTGAGTCGCGGGTTACCTTAATATAGAAAGAAAACCGACTGATCATTTCCCGCGTCGCGCGTTTACGCTTTGCGCGTCGCGCGTGTCACCAAATCAACCCCTGCGCATCGGGTTGGTTTACGACCCCGCGTCGCGTAATTCAAAAACCCACGGCGTGGTCTTCAAATTTTTAAAAACTTCTCACACGACCCCACACTTGTTTTAGACCACTAATACCTGCAAAAGATAGATGTATTTTCCTAACTAAATTCTAAGGAATATAAAACCGAACCTATGACACGATGGGTTGCCTCCCAACAAGCGCTAAGTTCAACGTCTTCAGCCAGACGTGCTATTCCTATGTCGAATCTTCTTCTTCTTTTTGAACCCTTGATGACATCTACTTGAATCCTGGCACGAAGTTGTTGGCCATCATTGACATGAGAGATGTAAGTTGTGTAATTCGATCACTCACACCGCTAATCCACTGTTGCTGAGATTCCAGGAGCTTAAAAACTTTTGCTTCTCGTTCTCTTGATTCCTTCTCATACTGCTGGTGTCTTGCCTCCATCATTTCTATCATGTCCAGCAGTTGCTCCTTATCGATAGTGGACAACGGGTGGTTCTTAGTGTCCTATAAAACTTCTTCTTTTCCTCCTTCTCCCGTACGTGTCCAAATTTTTTCCTTAATCTTGATCCCAGGCTCCATTAATATCCTTCTGTCCACTTGTTTGCCATTCCCTTCTGAAGGTAATGATACAGGATTTCCAAACATGTTCAGTCTTCTTTTCCTTGTCCCAAAGAAGATTTTCATGTCCCTTGTCTTGCAATCAATCACAGCACCAGCAGTAGCCAAGAATGGGCGTCCTAAAATAAGTGCAGGCGCGTCGTCCACGCTTTCATATTCCATTACTAAGAAGTCTACGGGATAGAAGAAGTCCCCAACCTTGACTATGACATTCGTCAGTTTTCCCCGAGATACCTTTGTTGATTGGTCAGCCAGCTGCAATACAACTTCTGCTGGCTCAATTTCTTTATTTTTGTACTTATCGTACAGGTATCCTGGCAGTATATTGACACTTGCTCCCAAATCTAACAAGGTGTTCCGAATGACCACATCTCCTACAGTAGTAGTGATCAATGGTGATCCAGGAACCTTTTCCTTTTTTGGCAGTGTTCCCAATAACGCCTCACTTGCTTTCACAGTCAACCTCACAGTATCTGGTGTGGGCACTCTACTCTTCCCATTTCTTTCACATATTTCCTGAAGAATTCTGGTATCCTCAGGGGCATCCTTAAGCTCATCCCACAGAGGTCGGTTCATCAAGGGCCCTATTGGTTTGGGTGCTTCCTGCTTCTTTTTCCCTTTCCTATCCTTTTTTCTCTGTTTGATTCCTGCTACCGTCGATTGTTCCTCTTCCTGGACCATTTTGTCTATTTCTGGTTGAGTTTCTTTTTCAACAGGAATTCTTTCTTCCTTACCTTCCTCACTTCCTAGAACTTCCTCTTCTTTCTCCAGTTTCACTTCACTTCCTACTTCAAACAAATCTTCCAAAGTGACTTTTCGCCATCCTGATTCGACAATGTTAACTTGCTCCTTTCCTGGTCGTTGATTATGGGTTGGATTGACCTCTGTAGCGCTTGGTAATTTTCTACTGTCCCTCTTTTGCCGATCCTCAACCATTTGTCCAATTTGTCGTTCCATGTTTGCAATGGCTTTTGCATTTGCTTGAGACTGTTGCTGCGTAGCAGTGACCATCTCGTACATCTTAGCAATCATTTCTTCTTGAGTCCTGATATCGCGTAAATTATACATATTTTCCGCACGATATCAGTGTGATTTTAGTTTAGTTTTATACATGTTATGAACTAAAAGATACCTAATATGCTTAAATATTCGTTTTGAAGCTAAAAAGACGCGTTTGGAGCGAAGGAACGAATTACACAAACATTTGAGCTTAAAAAGAAGCAAACTGAAAATCTGCCAGAAGCAAGGGCGCACCCCGCCCATATACAGGCGCACCGCGCCCAGGAGGAATCCAGATCACACTTTCGTCAGACTTTTGATTATAATATTCAAGTGTGCGTTCATCCAATGATTCAACGGACTTGCCGAGCATGTGCAAGGGCGCACCCCGCCTACTTTTTGGGCGCACCGCGCCTCAGATCCGACATTAAAAGCTGCAAACCCACGTGCTCCCTCGTGCGAAAGTTGGCCGCGTGCAGAGATTCCCTAGGCGCACCGCGCCCTCCCTTTAGGCGCACCGCGCCCAGCGCCAGTGCCGACTATAAATGCAAGCCGTTCAGCTCTTCTTTGGAACAACACATCTAACAACACCTACACCACCTTCAGACCAGATCACATCTCTGCACCTCCACACCACCAAACTCGGCCAGAAATCTGGTAGAATCAAAGGGGAACCTATGGAATCGAGAGCTTGAAGAATGTTCGGCCGGGACTTCATTCGGTTTGCTTTATATATATATTGCATTCTATTATGATTTCCTAAGCCGTATTCTTCAGATTATGTTATCTGTATTATTTATTACTTAGATTTGATTACTGTTTAGTTATGATTTGATTGTTATTTATCGGATATTGAACGTTTTATATTTTATCTCGCATGATTCATTTGACTATCAGATATGTTAAAGAACCTTCCTTTTGGACTTATTGCTGAGTTATTTTAGTCTAGAGGACCAATCTGACTATATGACTTTTATCATAACTGTGCTATGACCATTAGGCAGATATGACTAGTGATGGACCAAATCCTAGGATTAAGTCACGAAGGCAGAATCTTGTATGTATATGCAAAGTTTGTACTAGAGGGCCAATCTGTACAAACCAATTTGATTATCATGACCATTGAGATCAAAAGCTCGAATGAACCTTGTATGATACGAACCAATACATGATTATTTGGGATATATAATCGCATGACCATTGCCATTAATGACCTTACAATCATAGGATTAGGTAGTTGGACCAAAACATCTAATCACTTTAGAAATCGGTATTTAACGTTCAATATCCATTGCACTAATAACATATCAAACATAACTAGATGGTTTATTCAAATCTAAGTATTAATGTTTACTTTTATATTTTGTAATTTATATTTCCCGTAACTTTTGCCTAGGCGATGTTGATTCATTAATATAATATGTGTTGATCTAGTTCTTGATTCGAGTTTAATATCGGTTAGGATATATAACTTGCATGCTATACATATTAAATGTGGTTAAAGTTTGTATTCTTGATAGTCATCTTCATATGATTAAGTTTAATGGCCATTTAAACGTATTGATCACATGAACCGTCATGATGTATAATTGACAACTATATATCATTGGACTAGTTATTGACCATTTAACTAGGAAGGTTATCTAAGTTATAAACTTGATTAGTGAAATAAGACTTATATCACATTTAGTTGCAACTCATGACCATTGATTGTATGAACATATCACTTTGACCATTAGGATATGGGCTATGTTTGCATGCTAGATTGTATTAATACTTGATGATTATAAGTTAATTAGTTACATGACCATTGTGCTATTTTAACTTATTAGTCATAGAATTGGTGACTTGACCATACGATCCTACAACTTAATGCAACTTATTTAAACTCATTGCACATAATCAAAACTAGTCAACATAGGTTTATATGAATCAACAGATCCTAGACGAAAGTTTCCTTTGTTATTTTTGTTATGATCATTTATTATTTCGTCATTTATTTTATTATCAAAGTTTTACGAGTTTTCATTAAAACTCGCCCCTGAGTATTTGCTTGAATAAATTGTTAATTGATAATTGATTTTCTTAACTTAAAGATAGCCGTTTTCCCTTGGGTCGACAACCCGGATTTACCATTACTATACTACAATCGACTAGGTACACTTGCCTAATTGTGTTGTTCTATTCATACATGGTATTTCCCTGTTCATAAATGTAAAACTAATGTGAAATCATTTTCGAAAATCTTATAAACGCTAATAACACATCAAGTTTCTTGGTGCCGTTTTTGGGTGTTTTATATGTATGTTTGAAAGCACAACAAGTTTTTGGCGCCGTTGCCGGGGAATTCGGATTTATTTTTAGTATAGAAAATTAAATTATTAGTTAATATTTGTGTGATTGTACATTTGTTTTTGTGTGTTATGTATTTTTATTGCTTTGATTGACATATCACTAATCATAAAAATAGATATTTGCACACCTTAAGTATATTTTAAGTGTGGGGTGAATATTTTGGGAAAAATGAAGTAACAAAACCTTTGAAATCTTTTCTGCTCACGCAATGCGACGTGTATTCCATCCGGACGCGTCGCGTCGACAATCCGGATTACGTTGACAAAAAGACAACTTCAAAAATTACGCGACACGGAAACGTGCATGACGTGTAAACACCCGAGGCAGACACTGGTTGTACATAATGATACATGGCTAAAAAGCAGCTACTACTGAGAAGGGGGACGCTTCTTTACAGTGGGGGCAGCGATACTGACGACGGTCAAAAGTCGCACAGCCACACCACACCTGCAAACCAGTAGCCACGGATTTGAAACTTCAGGAACCACAAAATGAGTGATATTTTTCTTTCGTTGTTATTACTTTTGTGATTTAATTTTTGTGTGTTTATTTGTTTGTGAATAATTTTTGTCCGAGTGATGCATATACAGATTTTCTAAGATTCAATGCTGGCAGCATGTTCAACGAATTCTTTTTGTGGAAAGAGCCTCATATATGACGTCGACCGATACCCAAGGGGAGTCTGTTCCATTTTGCTCCCTTTACTGTTTTGAATTATATATACAATAGAATTATTGTATAATATAAGTGTAGGGTTAAGGCGTCATACTGCAATGATTAACTGAGCCAATTAAAATTTTTGTTATCTTAAACATCTTTTCCCAAAATTGAACGCTAAAAAGGTAATTGTTAAGAAAAATGTTTTGAAAATAAATTTGTAGGTTACATTTAATTTTATGTATGTATTTTTGTTTTTCATTGTTTTATCTAAAGTCTAGTTTTGTAGAGGACAAGTTTTTAGAATGGTAGTTACAAAATGTTTTGCATAAATAATGAAATAAACCCATTGGAATTTTATCAATTGTTAAAAATTGAGTTTTTGCCAAAACAGATTGAGTCAGTTTCCCTACTTGCAAAAATGTGCGAATTATATGCTGTTACTAAATTGAGGAAAATAAGCCTCGGTAAATGAACTTAAAATGAGAAAAATTCTCAAGAAATCTGATGTGTTAAAAAGCAGAAGTTAAGTAATGTTATACCATAAGAGTGAGACTCAGGAAGGAAAATTCAATCAGTGGCCTTTGACATTCGAGCAACTAGACATAAAATGGGGCCTACGGGCATTTCTACTCCTTATTACCTAAAACCATCTGGTTTGGGATAATATTGTCGAAAGCTCGCTACACGGGTGTCATCGAAAGTCATGGAATTTCCTTAGTGGCCTTTGGAATTTGAATTAGTAGACTCTGTACAGTCTTGAGTCGAAAATTTGTAATCAAGAGTTCCATAAAAAGTCACGAGTTTCAAAGGTACGGAAAAATGGATATAATAACTTAACTTGATAAATTTAGTCCAGCATGATTTTTATTCTAAATAAGGGAAATTTGACAAAAAGTCTTGAGGTAGAAGAATCTTTAATGGGTGTATTCGATGTTATGTAAAAATGAGTTTTTATCAATCTAAAAGACTTGTCGTTTATAGAAAGAGAGTTTATTTAAGATTTTGGAAAGTTAAAAACATGTACATAGGACTAGGTATAATCTACTATGTTTATTCTTAATTCTTTATTCTTAACATCGGTAATAAACGCTAGATCTGTGGTAGCGTATGAAAAGTTGTTTGGGAATCAAAACGTTTTGGCTTGGTTATAAATTGTAGTTTGCTTGAGGACAAGCAAAGTTCAAGTGTGGGGTATTTTGATATCGCGTAAATTATACATATTTTCCGCACGATATCAGTGTGATTTTAGTTTAGTTTTATACATGTTATGAACTAAAAGATACCTAATATGCTTAAATATTCGTTTTGAAGCTAAAAAGACGCGTTTGGAGCGAAGGAACGAATTACACAAACATTTGAGCTTAAAAAGAAGCAAACTGAAAATCTGCCAGAAGCAAGGGCGCACCCCGCCCATATACAGGCGCACCCAGGAGGAATCCAGATCGCACTTTCGTCAGACTTTTGATTATAATATTCAAGCGTGCGTTCATCCAATGATTCAACGGACTTGCCGAGCATGTGCAAGGGCGCACCCCGCCTACTTTTTGGGTGCACCGCGCCTCAGATCCGACATTAAAAGCTGCAAACCCACGTGCTCCCTCGTGCGAAAGTTGGTCGCGTGCAGAGATTCCCTAGGCGCACCGCGCCCTCCCTTTAGGCGCACCGCGCCCAGCGCCAGTGCCGACTATAAATGCAAGCCGTTCAGCTCTTCTTTGGAACAACACATCTAACAACACCTACACCACCTTCAGACCAGATCACATCTCTGCACCTCCACACCACCAAACTCGGCCAGAAAGCTGGTAGAATCAAAGGGGAACCTATGGAATCGAGAGCTTGAAGAATGTTCGGTCGGGACTTCATTCGGTTTGCTTTATATATATATTGCATTCTATTATGATTTCCTAAGCCGTATTCTTCAGATTATGTTATCTGTATTATTTATTACTTAGATTTGATTACTGTTTAGTTATGATTTGATTGTTATTTATCGGATATTGAACGTTTTATATTTTATCTCGCATGATTCATTTGACTATCAGATATGTTAAAGAACCTTCCTTTTGGACTTATTGCTGAGTTATTTTAGTCTAGAGGACCAATATGACTATATGACTTTTATCATAACTGTGCTATGACCATTAGGCAGATATGACTAGTGATGGACCAAATCCTAGGATTAAGTCACGAAGGCAGAATCTTGTATGTATATGCAAAGTTTGTACTAGAGGGCCAATCTGTACAAACCAATTTGATTATCATGACCATTGAGATCAAAAGCTCGAATGAACCTTGTATGATACGAACCAATACATGATTATTTGGGATATATAATCGCATGACCATTGCCATTAATGACCTTACAATCATAGGATTAGGTAGTTGGACCAAAACATCTAATCACTTTAGAAATCGGTATTTAACGTTCAATATCCATTGCACTAATAACATATCAAACATAACTAGATGGTTTATTCAAATCTAAGTATTAATGTTTACTTTTATATTTTGTAATTTATATTTCCCGTAACTTTTGCCTAGGCGATGTTGATTCATTAATATAATATGTGTTGATCTAGTTCTTGATTCGAGTTTAATATCGGTTAGGATATATAACTTGCATGCTATACATATTAAATGTGGTTAAAGTTTGTATTCTTGATAGTCATCTTCATATGATTAAGTTTAATGGCCATTTAAACGTATTGATCACATGAACCGTCATGATGTATAATTGACAACTATATATCATTGGACTAGTTATTGACCATTTAACTAGGAAGGTTATCTAAGTTATAAACTTGATTAGTGAAATAAGACTTATATCACATTTAGTTGCAACTCATGACCATTGATTGTATGAACATATCACTTTGACCATTAGGATATGGGCTATGTTTGCATGCTAGATTGTATTAATACTTGATGATTATAAGTTAATTAGTTACATGACCATTGTGCTATTTTAACTTATTAGTCATAGAATTGGTGACTTGACCATACGATCCTACAACTTAATGCAACTTATTTAAACTCATTGCACATAATCAAAACTAGTCAACATAGGTTTATATGAATCAACAGATCCTAGACGAAAGTTTCCTTTGTTATTTTTGTTATGATCATTTATTATTTCGTCATTTATTTTATTATCAAAGTTTTACGAGTTTTCATTAAAACTCGCCCCTGAGTATTTGCTTGAATAAATTGTTAATTGATAATTGATTTTCTTAACTTAAAGATAGCCGTTTTCCCTTGGGTCGACAACCCGGATTTACCATTACTATACTACAATCGACTAGGTACACTTGCCTAATTGTGTTGTTCTATTCATACATGGTATTTCCCTGTTCATAAATGTAAAACTAATGTGAAATCATTTTCGAAAATCTTATAAACGCTAATAACACATCAAGTTTCTTGGTGCCGTTTTTGGGTGTTTTATATGTATGTTTGAAAGCACAACAAGTCCCTGGGACGTTGTTGGTAACATTATTGGGCCCCCTGTTGTTGTTATTTCTACTATTTCCATTTGTATTTCCATTGTTGTTGTTGTTGTTATTTGTAGGCTGATATGTTTTAGGCTGATTGGTCGATTGACTTTGGTAATTGTTCTGCCTAAAATTCTGCTGCTGTCCTTGATTATATGGCCTGTAGGGTCGTCCATTATTATGCTGGCCTTGACCCTGGCCATAAACTTGATTCACCTCTTGAGTTTTAGGTCCTCCTTGACCTCCTTGTGATGGATTCTGCGGTCCATTCTGCAGCGTTGACATGAGCCTGTCAAACTTCTTATTCAGTTCACTAATTTCCTTATTTACTTCCTTCTTCCGGTCAGCATCGGCTCCCACTGCTGCTGCCGTACCTACAGTCTTCCTGGTAGAAAAATTTTCCTTGGAACCATTGCTTAATTGTTCCAAGTACTGCCAAGCTTCCTCTGGGTCCTGTCACATAAATGTCCCACTTGATGAGGCATTTATCATGGCCTGATGCGTCTCACTGACTCCTTCGAAGAATAACTTAACTAACTGCCACCTAGGAACTTCGTGATGCGGGCAGGATCGCAACAACTCCTTCAACCTATCAAAAGCTTCGTGAAAAGCTTCTCCTGGTTTTTGCTGGAAGTCCTGAATAACCCTTCTAATTTTAGTTGTCTTACTTGCTGGATAAAATTCCTATAGGAACTTTGCCTTGAGCTGATCCCATGTGGTAATGTTGTTCGATGGTAAAGATGTAAACCAGTATTTGGCCTTATCTTTGAGGGTGAATGGGAATAGTCTAAGCCTGAAGATGTTCCTATTGGTGTTCCTAGGGTTATTAGCATTGGCAATCGCTAAAAATTCGTATAGATGATTATATGGATCGTCTTGCTTATACCCTCTAAACTCTGGCAATATTCCTAACAACTGAGGTCTTATTTCTACTTGAGAATCAATGTTATCAGGAATATAAATTGGTGATGAATCATCATATTCCCGTGGTTGGAAATGTGATGCAACCGATTGCCTTCTCGGTTATGCGAAATGTAAAGGTTGAGCAGGATTACTGTAAAGATGATCGTTATATTCCTGCTGACCTGGTGGTTGTTGATACTGTGGTGCTCTTCTGGGAGGTCCCCGACCTCGGTTCCACTGTTGCTGTGGTGCTGGTGGCACCCATCCCTCGTCTTCCTCGTCATATCTCTCCTCTGTCTCTGGATAATGGTATTGTGGCTGAGGAGGTTGTTGATAGTGTATAGGTTGTGTAGGTTGGAATGTGGGTTGAGGTTTAAAAAGAACTGGTTGTGGTTGAGAAAATGGTTAAGAGGTTGGTGTCTGCTGTCTAGAAACTGGGGTGCCATCACGGGTCGGCTCTCCCCAAGACATTGCAGAGGTAAATGGGTTGGTAGATTGTGGTTGTGAAACGGGTGTAAATGATGGTACAGATGGCGGAGTGCATGATGGTATGGGTGCAGGGGCTGAAACTACACCACCAGAAGCACTCGTGCTCCCGAACTGAAACTCTGACAGTGGGGGAATAGAAAACATCCCCGTTGCCTCACCTGATGGTTCCTGGGCAACACTTACTGGACTACTACTAACCTGACTAAAACTCATGATATTTGAACGCCTACGAGCACGGATTTTGCGCGTAGTACGCTCAATCTCAGGATCAAAATGCAACAGGGATAATTGCTCACCCCTGCGGGTACGCATGCACTAGTGCAACACGCCCACAAACAAAAATCAAAAACCAAAACTAACCAAATGAAATTTCCAAAAACAAGAAACAAGTTCCTACTAATCACCTAATCTAAGCTCACAGCTCCCCGGCAACGGCGCCAAAATTTGACATGCAGCGGTCGTCGTGCGGTCAAAAATAAAGAAAACCTAACACACACACTAGTACAGTGGTAGTCAGGGTCGATCCGCAGGAGCTTCGTGGTTAGACCAGATGATAGATTACTAACTAGTAGTGTCATGCTACAGTCGGAGGACCTGATTTCTAAGTTCTCAACTACCCAAAAACAATAGTCAAACAAAGTCAAGCTAAGCATAAGCTAACTCAACTCAAAATAACCTAGTCACTTTCTGAAATCAGAAGTGCATCTCTGAATCAAAAGCAAACAAAGGCATCCAAACCAAACAAAGCATAACCTAACTAATAACTAGGGTTCTGAATGAACAGCTACTAGCTAAAGTTCAATGCCTAAAGCTAACCTAATCGGCTACTGATTTCAGCAAAGGAAATAGTCTCAAACAAGGTTAAAATAACATTCAACACAAACCAATAACTAAAACCAAACACAAACATCCAAAACACCGAAAAACCGATATTAATTGTAACCAAATGATTTCATTAACCAAAAACCGAATCCAAACATCCAAACAGTAACTAATGATGCTAAAACAGAAGCCTAAAGTGCTCAAAGTCAGTGGTTGTCACTCCCAAAGACTTTAGCTACAAATACTACTTGCTACTAAAAGGAAATTAAATTCAAAAACATAAAATACCAATTGAGATGTTACTGGAACGAAATCCTGGAGTCAAAGAGCTTCAAGGTCGATTTTACACCCGGTCTTTGCTAGAGTTTTCGGTTGGGAATGCCTCTATTTATAGTTGCAAATTTCCCGCAGCCGCACCGTGCAAATGAAGAATCCGCGGCGCGCGTACTTATCAGATCCCGTTTTTTTCGTTATTTGAATGTGTTACACCGCCTTAAGTCCGCGTCGCATATTTGAGAAACCCGCGGCGCGCGTATGTATTTTCTTGATTTTTCATTCTTTCCCAAACTTCTTCCTTTTGCACGCTTTTAGTCCCTGTTTCCATTCTTTTCCTCCAAACAAGTCCTGGCACGAAAAGTGAGAATATGCAGACATATCTGATATAATTTCATCAAGAACAGGGCTCAACAACGCCTAAAATACTTGATATCACTAGGCGTTGTCAATCAGCTGTCGTCAACAAACGTCCCTGCATTTTCCAGAGGATTTCTTCATCGTCGCTTTCACTTTCGTTCACCTTCATTCGATTTCTACCCTTGTCGTTCACTCTTGGTGCCATCAACGGTCTATTATTCAAATGATGGCTATCATACCCCGGTGGCAATGTCATTGGACACCCAAACATATTCAGTCTTCGTTTTCTCATACCAAAAGTGATGTCCATATCACCCGTTTTGCAATCCATCATAGCTCCAGCCGTAGCCAAAAACGGACGTCCCAAAATCAATGTCGGTGCATCCTCCTGGCTTTCGTATTCCATCACTAAGAAATCCACTGGGTAGAAAAATTCGCCCACTTTGACAATTACATTTGTCGATTTTCCCCGTGAAACCTTTGTGGATTGGTCTGCCAGTTGCAGAACTGTCTTTGCTGGCTCTAATTCTTCGTTCTTAGGTAAAATATTCATGTTGGCCCCCATGTCTAAGAATTTGCTTCGAATAATCACATCACCTACAGTGACAGTAATCGATGGCGAACCGGGATCTTTCTCCTTTTAAGGCAGCGTACCCAACAATGCCTCGCTTGCTTTGTCCGTGAGTCGCACTGTTTCTAGTGTCGGCGTCTTGATCTTTCCGTTTTCTTTGCACATGTCCCTGAGAATCCTTGTGTCTTCTAGAGCATTCTTTAATTCATCCCATAAAGGCTGATTAATGGACGGTCCACTTGGTGCACTTTGCTTCCTTTTCATCCTTGCGGTTTTCTTTTTCTTCTTGATGTCGGCCATAGTCGACTGTTCTTCTTTTTGGACTTCCTTGTCCTTGTTCTCCGTTCTTGCCAAATCTTCTACCGTGACCTTTCTACATACCTTTTCGGGCGTGCAATCCTCCACTGTATTGACGTGTTCTTTTCCAGCTCTTTGAGTATGATTCGGGTTCACTTCCATGTTACTCGGCAATTTGCCATTATCTCTTTGTCTTTGGTCTTCATCTATTTGTGTGATCTGTCTCTCCATGTTAGCAATGGCCTTAGTATTGGCTTGCGTTTGCTATTGACTTGTGTTCATGATTTCTTACATCTTTGCTATCATTTTTCCGAAGTCTCTGGATTGGTACGATTGTTATTAGCAGTAGTTGACCCGTTGTTGTTGTTGTTGTTGTTACCATTGTTGTTAACAGCTTGGAACTGTCTTTGCTGGTTGGAAGGTGGTCCATGATAATTATTTTGGTGGTATGCTTGGTTGTTGTTATTGTAGTTCTGATTCCCTTTATTATAAGGCCTATATGGTCGTCCATTATTATTGTACTGGCCTTGACCATATACCTGATTGACCTCCTGAGGTCTCTGCCCTTGCTGATGATTCTGTTGATTCTGCGGTCCCTATTGAAGAGTTGCCATTAATCGATCGAACTTCCGATTCAAATCTCCTATTTCCTTTTTGACCTCCTTCTTCCAATCATTGTCGGTTCCAACTGATGCTGCTGTATTGACTGGCTTCCTTGCAGAGTAATTCGTTTACCATTACTCAATTGTTCCAAAAATCTCCAAGCATCGTCTAGATCTTGCATCATGATCGTCCCACTAGATGACGCATTTATCATGGCTTGATTAGTCGTATCTGCCCCGTCATAAAAGAACTTCACAAGTTGCCACCGTGGGAATTCATGGTGCGGACAGGATTGCATTAACTCTTTCAATCTTTCAAATGCATCGTGAAACGCCTCGCCTGGTTTTGCTGAAAATCCTGTATTGCTCTCTTGATTTCTGATGTCTTGCTGGCAGGATAAAACTCTTGTAGGAATTTCGCCTTAAGTTGTTCCCATGTTGTGATACTATTTGGTTGCAGGGAAAACCAATACTTGGCCTTATCTTTTACAGTGAAAGGAAATAACCTTAACCTAAAGATGTTTCTATTAGCATTCCTAGGACTATTAGCATTTGCTATCACTAAGAATTCATATAAGTGATTGTATGAATCGTCCTGCTTGTATCCTCTAAACTCAGGTAATATTCCTAATAATTGAGGTCTAATTTCTACCTAACTTTCAGCATTATCTAGAAAGTAAATCGGTGAAGCATCGTCATACTCCCACGGTTGGAAGTGTGACGCCACCGACTGCCCAATCGGTTGTGCAAAGTACAAGGGTGGAACGAAATTACCATCGTTATACAACTCGTTGTTGTAATATCTTTGCGCTTGCTACTGATGTTGTTGTTTTCGTCTTCTCGGAGGTCCCTGACCTCGGTTTCATTGCTGATTTTGATTGACGGGATTGTTCGGCATCCACCCGTCATCCTCTTCATTGTAGATTGGCTCTTCAGCTTGATATTGGTATTGTTGCTACTATGGATGTTGTGGTTGTATTTGCGGTTGTGGTTGAGGTTGTTGTGGTATGTGTTGAAAAGGTGGTTGAGGTTTATAAATTGGTGGTTGCTGTTGTTGTGGTTACAGTTGAGAAACTTGCACCGGCTGATGTGGACGTGGGGTGCCATCGCAGGTTGGCGCTCCCCAAGTCAAAGCAGCAGATGCAGGATTTCCCACAGGGTTGGTAATAGGTTGACTCAAAGGTGGAACCATAGGTTGAGTGCATGATGGTGGCGTTCTATACACTTCCCAAAAACCGATAAAATTAAAATACCAAAAACTAAAACTAGCATTAACCAACGAAACTAATCCAAACCAAACTTACTTTCTGATTCCAAAAGTATATTCCAAAAAATTAGAAACAATCAATCCCAAAAAATAACCAAACAAACAATTAAACGGAAAACGAAAATCGAAAACGCGAATTAACGAAAATCGAATGATTGCATAAACTAAAACCGAAAGTAGAAGCCAAATGGTTCTAACTTCTGAAATAATCCAAATCTAACTTTTCCAAACAGATTCTACAATCCAGAATCGTTGAAACAAGCAATAAACAAAAACTAGAAAATACGAAAAATAAACTAAAACATGAAAATACCAACTTATGACTACTGAAATCCGAAATCACGAGTCGAAGAAGCCTAGGTTCAACCTTTGGGTCAGTTCTTCGCTCCCGAAACTCGACCTCGATGCCTCTATTTATAGTTGCAAAATCGAGCAATCCGTGCCGTGCAATGGTGAAAACCGCGGCGCACCCTTATCTCTAACCTCGTTTTTCGTTGTTTGAATTTCAAGTCGTCATCTGATCCTTGACTTTCTGCGACGCCCGTGGTCCTCTGTCTGCGGCGCGTGTGTCTTTTCGACTGAAAGTGAACTTCCTCTCAAACTTCTTCATGTTGTACGCGTTTAACCCCTGTTTTTATTCCTTTTCACACACAAGCACTAGACACGAAAAGTGAGTAATACCACAGTTTACGAGATATAATCCACTAAGAATAGGGCTCAACGACGATTAAAATACTTGATATTACTAGGCGTCATCAATTATGCTTTATAATGATTATGCTTCTAATAAATCGCTACATATATATCTGTTGTGACTTCAGACTCTAGGGTGAAGGGAGGTAGTAGCTCCGGCGGTCTTGTATGCCTGAAATCACAGCAAAGAGGGAAACGACCGTTAGTCGCGCTCCGAGAGGTGATCCCGGGAGGGCGCTCCGACGGTCAAGTCAGTGAGGTATTTTAGGGTGAGTATCTCTGGAAAGTATATTGCGTAAGTCTTGAGGGCTTGAGGGTTACCTGAAGGCCCCTTGGCCTTTTATACCTCAGGCTGGGCCTGCTTTTGGGGACATCGGTGTCAGTCTCCCAGCGGGCTTGGGGAATGATTGGATGATCGCCTGATACGCGATCGTGGTGCAGGAGGTGTATGGGAGGATCATGGATAGTGCGCCGTGTACACCTTTTGTCGCCTGCACTTGTCAGCCTTTCTCACAGGTTGTCGGCCTTGGCTCTGAGGGAAAGTTGTTATGGAGAGGGCAGCCCAGAGAAGTGGTTGCTGGCGCTGTGGGGTGCGTTTGAGTAAGTCCAGCGCTGCGGGGCAGCGCTCGAGGCTCTGGGCCGATGGAGCTCTGCCAGTCCGTATTCCATGATATGTTATCAAGTCCCCCCAGTCTAGTAGTTATTGCGTAAGCCCAGCGGAGCTGTAACGTTCTAGACTTATAGGAAGGACACGTGTAGGGCTGGGGTTTGTTCGGTCTGAGTTCCCGCCTTTGGTGACAATACACGTACAGTCTATCATCATTACGGCAGTTTTTGGTATCTGCGCCCGTCTTTTCAAATTATCCGGTTATTTATTTGGTTTCCTCGTTTTGAGAAAACCCTTCCTTTCCTGGTTATATATAACTTCCTTTGTGGTTTTCTCTTTTCCGGTTGCTAGATTTCTTTCGTGACTTTCCTTACTTCTCTCCCCCTCTTTTTCCTTTTCTCCGTCTGCGTTCTTTTAGTTTCATGGCCCCCGACGTTGGTGTTCCGCCGACTAACGAGCAGTGGTCGCAACTTGTCGATCGTTATAGGTTTTTCCATGACGACGGCTTGTTGTATCCTACTGACGGTGCCGGACTTTATCATCCCCCTCCGGGGAAGGTGGGTATTTTTGTTAAAACCTTCGATGATGGGTATCATCTTCCGACCAGCAATTTTATGGATGAGGTCTTGCGAAGGGATCGAGTAGGTATTACTCAACTCGCTCCCAACGCCGTCAACAACGTGGTTTCATTTGAGTTGTTATGTCGAGCTTTAGGGATTGCCCCCGATTATTTCGTCTTTAAGCACTATTTCCGTTTTTCACAAGCGAGTGAAGGATACACCTTTTATTCTCGCGGGCGATCGACCCACGTGTTGGTTGGGGAGAAGACTTCTCCTAAAAATTGGACATAGAAATGGTTTTGGGTCAATGAGAGCCGAGTCGGGAAGATATTTGTTCGTCGTGGAGGGGTTAAGGACCCGGCGCCGGCATTGTATGCCCACAACCGCAATACTGTTGCCATCCTGAACACTTTCCACGTAGTGCCTAACGATTACCCTGAGTACATCCTTGCTGGTGGAGGACTGAGTCCGTCGTGGAGGGCTAGGGGGAAAATGCCTGAGTTCTTCTCTATGGTGAAAGGTATGCCTTTAACTGTGCTCCTTTTCATATTTCGTTTCTTTCTCCCTTCCTTTTCGTATTGTGAGGGATGGAAACTATTTTCCTCAGGTGTCGCTCGTCCAATTGCCTTTACCGATGTGTTGGCTGACAAGTATCCTGGGACGCTGGAGTACTGGGAGGTGGATCTGGTGGACAAGGTGCCTAATCCGTTTACATTCCATGGATTTTCTAACGCTCATGTCGACGAGACTCCAAGCACTGGGGGACATGAGGAAGGTGACACTGCTGGGGGGTCCCCGTTTGTCGATGCAAGTGTAGGTACGTCCTCTTTCGCAGCCCCCGCTATTTCTGGTGAATCAGTGAAAGATAGTAAAGAGGGGATAGTTGAAGTTGTTATGAAGGTGGGTAAGCGTAAGGCTGGGGACGGTTCTGTAGGTTCGGTTGATGCATCGGCTAGTCTTGTGCTGGTTCGGCGTCTCAGCCGTCGTAAATTGTTATCTGGTTTGAGGAGTGTAGGAGTTTTTGGTGATAAAGAGGAGGTAATGCAAATCCCTGATGACGAGGTACAGGGTAAAGATGAGCCTGCTGGTGGGGCTAATGTTACCGGTGATGATGGAGGGTCGGCGGTTGATGTTAACAAGGGAGTCCTTCCTGAGGGTCCTGGTGGGGACGGTGGTGGTTCAGTTGGTGTTGGTGTGGCTGCAACGCAGGAGGGTTAAGTTGTTGGGCCGGGCGCTAATGTCGAGTCAGCGCTCGGTCGCCATGTTTTGACCGACTTCTCTTCCCTTCCTTTCTCCCCAACTTGGGGTTTAGTCAATGGTTCCCGGCTGACTGTCCGCTCTACAGCTTTAGACTTTGCTGCCCATGTCTTCCCTCCAGCGACTGAGAACGACATGGAGCTATATCCAAACGATGCCCTTGTTTCGGCCTTGCAATTTGCTTCTGCTCAGAGTGCGTACATGTTTGTTGCTGGGGCCAGGCGTCTGCAGAGGTTTATTTCCTCTGATCGAGATTTGGAGGCCCTCCGCACTTCTGAGCGAGAACTGAGGAGGCAGGTTGAGGTGTTGGAGAAGACTGCTGGAGAGCATGATGACAGGGTTAGGGTGGCGGTTTCGGAGAAGATGCTTGTTGATGAAAGGTTAAGTGCTTGCGAAGCTGAATTGGAGAAGGTTCAGCAGCTGAATGAGGGTCTAGCCATCCAGAACGAGAGCCTGGTTTGTGACGTCGTAGAGAAGGACAAAGCTTTGGAAGCCGGGAGTATGGAGCTTGCGAGGGTTAGAGGAGATTTGGAGTGGCTGTTATGGGAGGGTATTGTCCGGGTGATCGAGAAGGTGATTCTCCAGCCAGAGTTTATCCATGGCATTGGTGAAATCAAGCGCACATCCTATGCTGCCGGGGAAGAAGCCATGCGTCTTTGTCTTCGTGCTAATCCTTCTTTGGACCTTTCTGATGTTGCAGGTGGAAGTTCACTCCCTGATTATGAGGCGGAGATGGGTCGGGCAATCGAGGACTTTGCCTCTCTGGATTATGCAACCTTGTTGAAGCTTGGGCAAGTTAGTGTTGAGGAGTTGAAGGAGATGCTGAAGCCGGAGGAGGAGGAGTAACAATTTGGTGGTCTTGTTGGTGGTTTTTATTGAATTCGATATGGTTGTAACTCTCAAACAATATTTTCTGTTGTGTTGACAATATTTTGCTTGGGTGTTTGTGGTTATTTTTGCCACTTGTTGAACTGATGGGGCTGGATGGTATGTGTCTCCCCCCCCCCCCCCCCCTTCTTTTTTTTTTTGAATGAATGTTTGGGTTTGGTATCCTGCATTTCTTTACTTGTGTAGTTGTTGTTTTGTTATTGCTCTTATTCTGCGTTGCTTGGATTCCGGTAGACTTGTTTGGAAATGTTATTTTTCTTGCAGGTATACTTAGGCCAGTGTGAACACGCTCAAAATTTTGCTAAGGCACATGAAGTCCTGTGAGGGCAGCTGGGCCGCTGGGGGCGCCAGGCCAAGATAAAGGCACACGAAGTCCTGTTAGGGCCGCTGGGGGTGCCAGGCCAAGATAAAGGCACACGAAGTCCTGTTAGGGCAGCTGGGCCGCTGTGGGCGCCAGGCCAATTTGAAGCATGCATGCGAAAGATGATAGGCACTAGTGTTTTAAAGTTTTGTTGATAAAGTAAAAATGGTCTTCGACGGGGTGATCAGTCCCGTCGAAGCTTTAACATTTAACTAAAGTCATGATTTCATTACATTTTGGTGTGAGTTTTCCGAGAACAAATTCCAGGGGGTCTTTGCGTTGCCATCGTTATCTCATCCCTCTTCCCTAGAAATGGTACTTTCTTAGGTTTTGTATGTTCCAAGTTCTGGGGATTACTCGCCCTTCCATTGTCTCCAAAGTGTACGAGCCATTACGGTTTGCTTCGATGACCTTGTAAGGTTCTTCCCAGGTCGGGCTCAACTTGCCTTGGGGTTCTGCATGGGTAACTTCATTTTTCCTTAAGACCCAGTCATTCACCTTGAGGGCTCTCCCCCTTACTCGTTGGTTGTAGTACTTTTCTACCTTGTGTTTCAGAGCTGCTTGTCGTAGAAGGGAGACTTCCCTTCTTTCTTCCAATGAATCGAGATTCTGCCGGAGATCCACAGCAGTTTGTCCTGGGGAAAAATTGGTGACTCGCAGTGATGTTATCATCAGCTCTGGGGGAAAGACTGCTTCAGTTCCGTAGACTAGGCTAAAGGGTGTTTCTTGGGTGCCGGCCCTGGGAGTGGTTCTGTAGGACCATAGGACACTGGGCAGTTCTTCCGCCCAGTTCCCCTTTGCTTTACCTAGCCGTTTCTTGATCCCATTTACTATCGTTTTGTTGGATACTTCCGTCTGTCCGTCCGCTTGGGGATGGGCCACTGAGGAGAAGCGTTGGTGGATCTGCCTGTCGGCGCACCATCCTTTGAAAGGGTTTTCCGCGAACTGGAGGCCATTATCGCTGATTAGGGTTCTTGGCGTGCCGAATCGTGTGAGGATGGATTTCCACATGAATTTGATTATTGACCTTCCGGATATGTTGGCCACAGGTTCGGCCTCGATCCACTTTGTAAAATAGTCTACTGCCATAATTAGGAATTTTAATTTTCCCGACGCTTCTGGGAAAGGACCCACTATGTCTATTCCCCACTGGTGGAACGGCCAGGGAGCTGTTATGTTTGTTAGTTGTGCGGAGGGTAAGCTTTGTACTCGCGCGAATGTCTGGCACGCGACGCATTTCTTTGTGAGTTCCACTACGTCTTGTTGGATTTTCGGCCAGTACACCCCCATCCGTAGTATTCTTCCAGTCAGTGCCCTTACACCTTCGTGCGCCCCTGCGTCCCCTGAGTGCGTCTCTTGCAACAGCTCTTGTCCTTTCCGGCTCGTTATGCATTTTAGCCATGGGACAAGGTACCTTTTTTTGGTATAGCCTTCCGTCCATCATGGAGTATTGTGGGGCTTTGATTCTGATCCTTCTGGCCCGCGTTTCATCTTCTGGGAGAATTCCATGTTTGATGTATTCAATGATTGGGGTCATCCATGCCATTGTTTCGTTTGCTATTTCCTTCACATGGGTTTCTTCTATGCTTCGTTCTTTAAGTACTTCCACCAGTACTTTCTTTGTCAAGTGATCGAACGATGTCGATGCCAACTTGCTTAATGCATCAGCTCTCCGGTTTTCCGACCTTGGGATCTGCCTGATGGTGAATGAGTTGAACGCCTTGGCTGTATTACTGACCATATCCACGTACCGTTTTATCCTTGGGTCCCGGGCCACATACGTCCCATTTACTTGGTTTGTCACCAACATAGAGTCGCTGAGGACTTCCAGATCCTTGACCCCACTACTTGCTGCGAAACGCAGTCCAGCTATCAATGCTTCGTATTCCGCCTCATTGTTAGAAGTCTGGAAGTCGAATCTCAATGCGTACGTCATTTCATCATTCTGTGGGACTTGGAGGATTATCCCGGTGCCGCAGCCTTCTTTTCCGGCCGCGCCGTCTGTGTGCAGCTTCCATGTTGTGTTTTCTTTTTCGGGAGCTGTTAGAGCATTGCATTGCCGCCCCTCAGTTTCCGGTACTTCCAGCAAGAAGTCTGCCAATGCCTGCCCCTTAACACTTACTCGTGGGCGGTATTCTATGTCATGTTCTCCGAGTTCAATAGCCCGTTTTGCCAGCCTTCCTGATGTTTCTGGCTTCAGCATTATTTGCATTAGCGGCTGGTTCTTCCTTATTTCGATTTTGTGGGCTTGGAAGTACCGCCTCAACCGTCTTGCTGCGTATATTAATGCGAGTACCAATTTCTCCAAAGTCGGGTAATTGATTTCAGGTCCTTGAAGGGCTCTACTTACGAAGTATACCAGTGACTATCTGCCCCCCCCCCCCCCCCGGTTCCGTTACCAGCACGGCAGAGATGGCTTCTCTGGAGGTAGACAGGTACATCACCAGTGTTTCTCCAGCGATGGGGCTAGACAATGTTGGGAGGGTGGTCAGGACTTTCTTCAGTTTTTGTCATGCTTTGTCTACATCGGGGGTCCACTTAAAGTCGCCTTTGTTTACGTCACCTTTCAAGGTATCGAACAATGGAACTACTCTTTCAGCGGACTTTGCCACGAATCTTCCCAGCACTGTCAGCTTTCCGTTTAGGCCTTGCATGTCTTTCAGGGTGGCTGGGGTCGGCGTTTCTACCAGGTCTTTTACTTTTCTTGGGTTAGGCTGTATTCCATCGTTGGTGATGTAGTACCCGAGGAATTGCCCCTCTTCTACGGTGAAGGTACATTTGGATGGGTTTAGTTTCATTTTGGTTTTCTCCAAAGTGGCAAGCGTTTCTCGTATGTCTTCTAGTAAATCCGGGCCACTCCTGCTCTTGATCACCATGTCATCTACGTAGACTTCGATGTTCCGGCCAATCTGGGGGGCGAACACCCGGTCTACCAGCCGTTGGTATGTGGCGCCTGCGTTCTTCAATCCAAAGGGCATCTTTTGGTAACAGAAGGTTCCGTGGTCTGTGTAGAATGCTGTTTTTTCCTCATCGTCTTTTTATATCAAAATCTGGTGATAGCCTTTGTAGGCGTCCAAGAAACACTTCCAGCGAAACCCGTATAGGGATTCGATCTTCTGGTCTATCTCTGGAAGCGAATAGCTGTCCTTTGGACATGCCTTGTTGAGATCTTTATAATCAATACACATCCGCCAGCTGTCGTCGGATTTTTTGACCATTACGGGATTTGCGATCCACGTGGGGAATATTGCTTCCCGTAGGATCCCTGCCTGCACCAGCTTTGTTACCTCTTTGTTAATGGCGACATTGCGTTCTCCTGCTTGCCCCCTCTTTTTTTGTTTCACTGGGGCACTGCCTGGTTGGATGTTGAGCCCATGTTCGATGATTTCTCTGTCTATTCCCACCATGTCTATGGGCTTCCATGCAAAGACATGTTTGTACTGTTGCAGGAGGGCTATTATGTCACTGCGTGTTTCCTTTGGTAAGGCGGTGCCAATTTTGATCGGCTGCTCTGGATGGTCCGAGTTGATGACCACATTGGCGTCTGCCGTCTCCAGTTTTAGTCGCTTCTGGTTACGAGTGAGTTCTTCCGGTTGGAGTATCTGGCAGCACTTCAGTGGTTTGCATACGCTGGCGATCTCCGTGGCAGGTCCTTCTGGCGTTTGGAATTTTAGGGTGCCATGCACCGTCGATGCTACTTCCCCGAACTTCAGGAGGCCTGGTCTTCCCAGCAGGATATTGTGTTCTGAAGGTGTCCGTACGACGAAAAATTCGATCAGGACCGTTTTCTTAGTTTGGTCGTCATGGCTCCGTAATGTGAAGGGAACGGGAAGGATTCCCAGTGGCCAGATGCTATGTCCAGTAAATCCTACAAGTCTTCCCTTTGCTGGCTTAAGGCCATCTATGATTATCTGAGGGAGTTGTGTAAAACAGCTCTCATAGAGGATATCTGCAGCACTTCCTCCATCTATGTAGACTCTATGCACTTTGGTTTGCCCTATGTAGCCTGCTATCACCAGGGGATCATCGCCTTGCCATTGGTCTGGTTTGGGGTCGTTGTTCGAGAATTCCACGTTCAGTGCCCGCTGGACGGTCTGTCCTGCTAGAGGGATGGACGGTTGCGGTCTACTTTGCTGGAATAATCAGATGGCGAGGATCTCCTTTTCCGGTGCTTTGTGCTGGTGATCGCCCTTTTGTGGTTTGAGGGCGTGTTGCTCTTTCTCGCTTCGGTCTCGTAGAGTTCTTGCGAGTTCAACCAGGTTGCCTTTCAATTGTTTTTCTGCGACTTCTCTGCGCAGCATGGTGCAGTCGTGCGTGTTGTGAGTCTTGCTGCGGCGGTATTCATAGTACCTAGCTGTATCTCCCTGGTTTCGTCGGTTGTGGCCGTCTCTTATGGCATATACATCGTTGCGTCTGCCTCGTCCTCCTTCCTTGGGGTGTGTGTTGTACTTCCGGAATGGGCGGTTGCCTGGACCTGCATGTCGCTGGGCCGTCATGTTGTACAGGTGGATGGGGAATTTATCACCTCGTCTTTCTATGGCGGCACGGAGGTACGCTTGCTTTTCAACGTTGCCTTCTTCTTGTCGGAGGAATCGCTCGACCCTTTCCTTCATCTCGTGTCGTGATTGTGGCAGTCTCCCCAAGAATTTCTTTGAAAGTAATCCTGGCAGGAGACCCCATGTGAATACTCCTGTGATGAGTTTATCGTCTTGTCCTGGGACATCTAAGGTGGGTTTGTTAAATCTTTGGAAGTAGTCTTTCAGGGATTCGCCTTCTCGTTGCTTGTACCCCATGATTGCACTGTTGTCCCTTCTGTATTTTCGTAGCTGCATGAAGTTCGTTAAGAACGGTTGCTTTAACTGCTCGAAGTTGTGGATGCTGTTTGGGGCTAGGCTTCTGAACCAGGCTTCTGCGTTGTCGTCCAACGTTGTCGGGAAATATGTGCACCAAAACCTCTCGTCCAACTTCAGAGACTGCATGTGCCATTCGTACGTGTCTATGTAGCTATCGGGGTCAGTGGTTCCGTTGTAAGTTTTGAGGGTTGGTAGCTTGGCTGTGCTCGGTATCTCATAGTTTAGCAGTTCTTTTATGATTGGGGATTGGTTGCCTCTCGGCATTGGTATATATGGATGAAATGGTGTGTAGGGAAATGGTTGGGAGGTTAGGAATATAGGTATGGGGTGATGGCTTCCCATTGATGACGTTAGATAAGAATGAGAGAAAGGTGTTACCGGTGTCAAGGGCGGCATGGAGACTGTATATGGCATGGTGTACGCCGTCTTCGGCATTTGAGTTGTGGTAGTGAAGGCCGCCAATGGGGGGTTAGCGCTCATTATCGGTGCTAACATGGTTTGTGTTGTGGTGGGTAACGGCATGGGTACGTAGGGCGGCGGGAAATGCATGCTTTGTGACACCGGTGTGGTGGGTGTTGATAGTTACCATGGTAGAAATGGGAACGTTGTTAGCGGTGCCGTTGTTGCTACGGCGGAGGAGACCGTGGGTATTTCAACGTTGTCTAGTGAAGCCATGGGCCTAACCGGACTTGGTGAAGCACCACTACTTTCTCCGCCCGTCATGATCGTGTTGTTCAAGGGTTGGTTGTGTTAGTCACATAACGGATGGCGCCAAATGTTGTGACTTCATAAACTGGGGTGAAGGGAGGTAGTAGCTCCGGGGGTCTTATATGCCTGAAATCACAGCAAAGAGGGAAACAACCGTTAGTCGCGCTCCGGGAGGTGATCCCGGAAGGGCGCTCCGACGGTCAAGTCAGTGAGGTATTTTAGGGTGAGTGTCTCTGGAAAGTATATTGCGTAAGTCTTGAGGGCTTGAGGGTTACCTGAGGCTGGCCTGCTTTTGGGGACATCGGTGTCAGTCCCCCAACGGGCTTGGGGAATGATTGGATGATCGCCTGGTACGCGATCGTGGTGCAGGAGGTGTACGGGAGGAGCATGGATAGTGCGCCATGTACACCTTTTGTCGCCTGCACGTGTCAGCCTTTCTCGCAGGTTGTCGGCCTTGGCTCTGAGGGAAAGTTGTTATGGAGAGGGCAGCCCAGAGAAGTGGTTGCTGGCGCTGTGGGGCGCGTTTGAGTAAGTCCAGTGCTGCGGGGCAGCGCTCGAGGCTCTGGGCCGACGGAGCTCTGCCAGTTCGTATTCCATGATACGTTATCAATATCGATCGATTGTTTTAATTACAAAGCAACAACATAAACACATAAAGAATCACAGATAAATATTCGTGAGATAGCCTTTTGTGCAGAGTCCTTGTTTGACAGCCAAAAGTGCACATGATATCTTATAGTGGCGGTGATCAGATTACAAGTCCATATTAGCTTTGAATGATTGTAATTTATCGGTGTTAATAAAATCCTCTCTCTCGTTTGTCCGTGGATTAGCCTATCAGACAGATCGTGTTAACCACATTATATATCTTAGTTGGATCTTCGAGGTATGTGTAATGTAATAGTTTTTTATGTTAATATATATCGAAGAACTAAAAAGAAAGAAACTGATCATTGTTGATTTGTTGTTACAAGAAGCAAACTTGGAGGGGGTAACAAATGTTATTCCTTTAAACCTCAACAAATTAATAGTGGCTTTGTATGTTTGTGTGGTTATATGTGTGTTTGTATCGTTGTATATGTGTGTTACTTCCATGGAAGTTACATGATTTCCAAAATCAACGTATTTCCATATTTAGTTTATAGGATGCAACGTAATTAACATCTTTGTGATTAACTTCCTGGATTTTGTATGCGGCTAAATTTTGGATATCAAATTCCGTTACCCGAATCAACCCCCCCCCCCCCCCTCCCTCCCCCACCACCCAAATCATGCTAAATGTAATTATAGACATTTTAATATATGTAATATGTTAGAGAATGGGTAGGGTTTGAGTGGAGATCTGGATACCCCTTGGATCGTGGGAACATTTTCCGAACTGATATTTCTACCCTATGCTCAGGTTACAAGAAATTCAGCCTAGGATAATCCAAGAGGACACTCACGAATCTAGGCACAGAAAACGTGAGCCAAATTGCTATGGAGATCTGAGAGACCTTTGATGAAAAACGAGAGCTAAAAGGTGTACCTCTCCTTAATGAGGAGACCCGTATTTATAATAAACGAGTGGAGAAGGGTTTCATCTAGGGTTAGCCGTCATGGGCTTTAGGGTTACCGTCATTGGTTCCTTTGGTAACAAGTCACGAATTTATGAGGGATTTAATGGTTTCCAAAACTGACGAAATTAGTCAGTTTTACCATAATCACCCTCAAGAAATACGATTTTCCACTATGTACCCTCTTGGAAATTCCGAAGACCTTTTGGGGCTCGGCCCCTGGAACCCCCGCTAGGGGCGCTGCCCCTTTGGAAACCCCGAACCCAGGGGCGCTGCCCCGGACCCCCGACTTGTCGTCGAAACGGCTATTTATTCGATTTTATACATGCATGCAATCTGCACATACCCAAACATATATTAGAGTACAAGCTAAATAGCCCTTAGCTCACATGTGAGTTCCAATTACATAAAATGACCTGGTGACACTAAAATCACCAACATAATCTGAGCGTAAAAAATTTGAATCGTTATTTTAAAAAGTCATGCATTCTTATGACACTTAAAGGGTGCAATGAGGAAAATGTAATAGAAAAGCTATGATATTGAGCAGTAGCATTTATGGCCTAGAATCTTTATTTTACAGAAGACATGGCAAATACTGCTATTTATTTTTTGTTAGATGGATGAAAAGTTTCTATGGATGATAATATTGAATTTCAAATGTGTGCTCATTGAGGTTTGTATTCCTGAGATTGTTACTAAAAACGAAGTACCGTAGGTTTAATATTTTCTAAGCATCCATATATATTTTGCTATTTGTATAGAAAGCATTTTTATTTGGGAGTTTTTAATTGTTTTTTTTCGTATACCATATACAATTTATATAATAAAAAAAATTGTTAAAATCGATTTTATGAAAAAGAAAAAAATTATAAACATTATCTACAAACAACTTTGTAAAAAGAAATAATTAGATTTAAAAAAAAACATTTACCATCAAGTTAAAAGTAGTTTAAAATAATAAAAGAGGTATGCACAAAAATTAGTATAAAACAAATTTAAAAAAAAATAATGCAAAACCAATTTTTAGAGAAAAAAAAAACAGAACCTTATGACGCATGCAGATGGGTAAATAATAAGAATAAATTAGAATTTATTAATAAATGTCATCAAATTTAAAATTAAAATAATACTTATTTAGTTTCATTAAATAAAAGTTATTTGAAATGATAAATGTTAAACAAAATTATTGATTCCTGATAATTTAATTGAAAACAATATCTATTAATCCAAAATAAAATTGCATTTGGATTTATAAACCTAAACGGGAACATATTTTTGTTAACCAAAAAGAGCAATATAATTATATTTGTGGCACCACTCTCATCTTAAACCTTAAACTTTACCTGTCGAAATAAAACTATTCGACACCACTCGTAATTGTGATATTTTAATGTTTTTTGGAACACAGACATATTTCTAAGAGAAAAACAACTAACTATTCGCTAAAATAGACCGAAGGATTCAAATTTTAGGCAGGAAATAAATTCTATCATTGCATAATAGAATGATACCTGGCAAAAATAGACCTTAGAAAAAGGACATGTTGCATATTAGGAGTCTTTTGTTAGAATAGATTTGTTTCGATTTTCTATAACAACTACATCATACTATCATGTATCATTGGTTTTGTTATATTCGGTATATCAATTTGATCCTGGAAGGTATGTGTTATTTGTCACGTTTAAATAAAGGATTAATTAGTCATTTATTTAAATTCATTCAATGTATTCGGTCAAAAAAGAAACAGTACAACAACAGTTTTATCCACACGAATGTTATTCATTCAGTACACATTATCAATTAAGGATTTAAGAATAATAAAACCTTGAAAAAAATTCATTAATAGCATTGTATTTAAAAAAAATGACTTTTTCAGATTCTTTTTAGATGGTCTACGAAAACATTTAGGAGCATTGCAAGAAAGAAGCTATTCAAAATTGACTCCAATGTTAAGACCTTTTTATCACTCTTCTGAAAGAAAACGTCGGGTGACGATTCTTTGTTATTATCGACCACAAAACAATTAGAAAAAGATATAAAATGTTATAATATAAATAAATATCGGCAATTTCACATTATTCTATTACTTAAAATGCGTTGTTTTTGGCAATGTTACACGGTAGATTAACGTTACACGGTCGTTCTTATTTTTTTTAGCCTTCTTTTTGGGTTTGCTCATTTCGGGTTTACACGCGGGTTTCCGGTTCTTTTCGGATGTTTTTCACACGTGTTCTTCCAGCCTCCTTTCTTCTAGAATTCTTTCCGCTTCATCTTCTTCTCTTCGTTGTTCGCTTTCTTCCTGTGCTGCTGTGGTGAATATCCGTCGGCAACGGCTTCAAGTGGTTATGGTCTCTTTGGTTTCTGACTCCGAATAACTGCATCAATCGGCGGAGGAGGTAACATCATCTGTTCTCAATTTCATTCACTTTCACGTAATCGGTAATATGCAATCACAATCGAATTCCCGTTCAGCCGTTCAGCGATTGAGCCGTTCAGTGGCTTCCCGCTTTCTGTGACAACGATTTGGAGTTAGCAATTGCGACTTTCACTATTCCCGGCGTCGATAGAAGTGACTAATCACCATCACTTGTCGTCGACAGAAGTGAATCACCACCCCGATTGGTTGCTATAGGTGTTTTCTTGGAAATTGTTTCACGATTTCTAGATTTTCACCGAACTTCTAAAGTGTGGGAGTTTTTTGACTTTTGGTAACTCACCTCTCATGTATTCTTCAGGTAACGTCAGTCATCTCTCCTAACGTTGTATCTACAGTAAGTAGAAACAAGAACATTCTCCATCATAATCTTCTTTGATTTATGGGTTTTGTTTGTGCGCCTGGAAACTGTTCGATTATATGCCTCTACTCAATTGGTTATGCATTTACTCTTAACTTACACTTTTTGTTGTTTGTATATTTGTTTTAGATCAGAACAACATCTTCAGGGCTTAAATATATTAAATTTTGCCATCCTCGGAAAAATCCGATTTATTCTTCTAGATTCTTTGAATTTCTTTGATGATACGCATAGCTTTTAACGAATTATTCAAAATATTAACCCCCCTTCTTCAAAAATCAAGTGTAACACAATTGAGTTTTCTCAGATTTCATCCCCTTCAAGTTCCGTTTAGCAATTAGATTACCATGATTCCTGATTTGAAATTCCAGGTAAGTAACCATCAATTTTCGTTTATAGTTCAAATATGTTCATAATGGGATCATTTAGGATTTCCGTGTTGTAATTGTGTTTATAATTTCTTACGATAGATTTCCAATTGGATTCTAGAGATAAGCTTCACAAACTGTTTGATCCTTTAAAGTTGTGTTAAACTTTAATCGACTCCAGTTTTTTCTTTTATATTTTCTGGATGTTTATTTGCCCCTATAAAGTTGTTGGTTGCAATAATTAATTCAAAATATTAACGCTCCTTCTTCAATAATCAAGTGTAACACCAATTGAGTTTTCTCAGACTTCATCCCCTTCAAGTTCCTTTTACCAATTAGATTACCTCGATTTGTGATTTGAAATTCCAGGTAATTAACCATCAAATTTCGTTTACTGTTCAAATATGTTCATAATTGGATCATTTAGGATTTCAAAGTCTAGTAACACTTGCTTAGAGGTCTAGCAGCACTGACCGGAAGATGGAAGAAGTCAACAGGTTCATTGACCGCAATGAGAGAACCGGTAATCATCAATAAAACTTCTATTCTCTTTTTTATTTTCCTACTAAGAATCTGTTATAATTACGAGTTTATTAATTTTTTTGGCAGATGATGAGGATAAAAATGTATCAGAAACTAAGCCATCTTTACTTCCAAGTAAAGATGAATATCAAGCAAAACCAATTCATGAACCTGACCTTTCTGACTGTGAACAATGTACTCCAAGTTACCGGCTTCTACCAAAGAATGTAGTTAATTTTTACACCTTGTACGTTTACTTAAATATGTCTTAACTTAATTGTATAATTGGTTTTTTTTATTTGTCAATGGATGTTCACTCGACCAATCTCATCCACTTGAAAATTCGTGTTGGCTGTTGATTCTACTGAGTATGCCATTGGCGCACAGGTAATTTATATTTTTCTGACGTTTTCTTTAAGGGTATTTTCGTCTTCTTCAATCATTTCATTTGTTTTTGGTGTACAGATCTTGCGAGATTTGGGTGTTAGAACAATGAAGTTAATGACAACTAACCCGGCTAACTACAGTGGACTGAAGGGATATGGTTTGGAAGTTGTGGGTATATTTTCGCTTTTGACCCCCATTACAAAGCATAACAAGCGGTACCTTGAAACCAAATGCGCTAAAATGGGACACGTGTATGGCTCTGGGAACAACGGTGTTCCAAATCTCATCATTCATAATGAAAACCCATACACTCAAAATCCAAGTTATTGAGTTCATGTTCATTGATTGACCAAAATTCTTACTTACTCAGGGTTAGAAATCTCATATAAGCCACCAACAAAACTCATAAAATGTAAGTCGAAAGGTATTGAGAATCTGAGGTAATTCATTCTTTTGAAGTTGATTTTTTTACATGAATTTGTAATACGTGTTATTAGATGTGACTAAAATTGCGAGTTCTCTGTAATGTATCTAAAGTGAAGTTCAATCATACGGTTGATTTGATGTCGTTGGATTAATTTTTAGCGTTAGTTGCTTCAAATAACTTTTCAGGTTAAATGGAAGAACGTAAGTCGTTTATGCAGTAGAAAAGCCATACCGACAGTGAATGGCGAGTATCCAGGACTGACAATTGCTGTAAATGAAGGAGAGAATGTGGAGATTAAGGTTACCAATGGCGTTTCTATTAACACAATTATTCATTGGTAACTTATCACCTTTCTTAAATTAATTTATTCGAGTCATAATAAATGTTGTCGTGGGTTTTTTTTTTTTTTTTGTACATCTGCAAGCTCTTTATCTAACATATTTGCTGCTGTTACAAGGCATGGAATGAAGGATGTCTCCCGGGTGAATTGAATGTGTAAATGACCATTTTACCCTTATGTTTAAAAGCAGTGTTTGAATAGGTAAATGATGTTGTCTGGATACAGACAAGTCTTTTTTTTGTTCTGAAGGAAACGTCTTGCTGGGAGTAAATTACCACTTTACCCTTGTGTTTAAAATTAAAACTTTAAATAAATATTTCTATTATTCAGGTCCTTACTGTGGGATCACTGCATCAAGTTGATTCGACTAGACTTCGCGGTGCAGCTATAGCATGGCATGATGAGTTTGCACCAGGTAGGAATTCAAAATCATAACAATGTACTTTCGTTTCATTATCTTACATGGCATTCTACTTTACAGTAATATGTACAATCATATCTGCCAAAAGGACGAAAACTGTCAAAAATGGCCAAACCAAATAAACAAATCAATGAAAGTGTGTGCTAAAAGGACGAAAGTGTCTGCTATGAACTAGCAATGTACTTTCATTGATTTATCTGTTACAGCATTGTACTTTATGTTTTAATGGCAACCTAGTTTCATATTAGTTATTTTATGTTTATTTATTTTTTCTTTTTCTGGTGGACTGCAACACATACACACATTGTGTGCATGTTTCTGAGTTTGAACCATACAAGGACCAAATCTGCAAAAAGCTATTTATTTGCCATTTTTCTATGTTTTTGTCATTTAATCTTTATTTTTTCCTTTTTTTTTGGTGGACTGCAACACTAACAAATACACATGCTTTGTGTCTGTTTCTGAGTTCGAACCATACACGGACCAAATCTGCAAAAAAGTTACTTTTTGTTAATTTTTTTCAGTTTTTTCCACTTGATCTTTAGTTTTATCTTTTTTTGGTGGATTCCAACACACACACACATGTTCTGTGTGTGTTTCTGAGTTTGAACCGGACACGGAAAAAACTCCAAAAAGTAAACTTTTTCCATTTCTTTACCATTAATGGCAACCTACTTTCATATTTTCATTTGGTCTGTATTTTTTTCTTTTTTTTGTTGGACTGCAACGCACACACGCATGTTGTGTATGTGTTTCTCAGCTCAAACCAGACCAGGACCAAATCTGTTGAATTTTTTTTTTCCGTTTTTGTTAATTAATGCTTATTTTTTTCCTTTTTTTGGTGGACATCAACACGCGCACACACACATGCTTTGTGTCTAAATATGTGTCTCTGTGTGTGTGAATCTGTTACTGTATGTGTGTCCAGGCACATAAATAGCAGTGTACTTTCACACACAAGGTGTTGTACAAGATTAAATCAGATGAAAAAAACTGCTTTCTTTCAATTTGGTTATTATGGAAAGTCTCTCTTTCTTTCTC
Source organism: Cichorium intybus (assembly GCA_023525715.1). Lineage (NCBI taxonomy): Eukaryota > Viridiplantae > Streptophyta > Magnoliopsida > Asterales > Asteraceae > Cichorium > Cichorium intybus. Next base: position 48,472,248 of record CM042017.1, read on the forward strand.
TCTCTCTCTCTCTCTCTCTCTATATATATATATATATATATATATATATATATATATATATATATATATATATATATATATATATATATATATATATATATATATATATATATATATATATATATATATATATATATATATATTACGTATACGAGTATAATACTGGGACCTGGATTGGTCCCTTTCTATATCAGATTCAGTCCGAAGATACAACCTTTAATGCATAATGTACAACTGCGATATGAATTTTATAATAATTATTTATCTCTGCGAAAAAGATTTACCATAATTTTTTATCAGCAGCAGTGGCGGTGGTTAATCATCAACAGCTCTGTTTTCCATGCAGGCATGGACATAAATGCAGGACTTTTGCAATTAGTAATCTTCTCTTCTGGTTTTCATTCAAGCACCCATTTGTCTTTCTTCTTTGTTTCTATTATATTATTGGTTACTGTTACCACTTACCAATTACCGGTTTACCACTGATCTGTGAAGTTTTCTGGGGTTTGTTTGAATTGGATTGAAGAAATAGATTTGGGGGTTTTTGATTCGTCTTCAAATGGACAGTGAAGAGTAGTACCAAAAGTTGCTCACATTCTCTGAATGAGGTATCTTTTTTCGCTTCCTACTTTTGGTTGTATGTTTTACTCCGATTAGCTTTTTGGGACAATGTAATTTTTTTCCGGCTAAATGCAATAAATAGCAACCTACTTTCACACTGCCCATAAATTCAGAACCAGCGCATCCGGACCCGTGCTCCAGCACTTCCGGACCCTTGCGGAGCACGGACTCATGCTAGTTCCACTTATAAACCGCTAATCATTTTCTTGGCTTTTGTTCAACCGTTTATTAGCTGATTAACTAATATATTGCTTTTGATTTTTGAATTATATTTGTAACTGTTACTTAATTTGTTTAGTGGTTTGAATTAAGTGCCTTTGTTTTTACTACTTAATAGTAGCGTGCTTTAAGGCTAATTTTGGTCTAATGCTTACTTAGTGCAATAATCAATATGAAGTACTTTGATTCTTGGCTTATTTACTTTAGTAACAAAAAGTTTTAAATGGTCGACCGTGTTAAGCTTATTTACTTTAATGGGAAATCTCCAATAAAGTCTCAATATTTTGGTCAAATTTATAAAAAAGTCCCAAATTAATTTTTATTTACAAAAAAGACAGAAAATCGGTTAATGTTTTCAAATTAGCCCTTTTTAACTTTTTCAGTAGGTAACTACATGTTTTATCTTTAATAAAGTCCTAATATTTTAGCATAGTTTACGGAAAAGTCCCAACATGTTTTATCTTCGATAAAATCCTAATATTTTGCCCAATTTATGAAAAAATCTGAACATTTTAACTCAATTTACTTGGAAAAAATTACGTTTATAAAAGGTATTTATACATCGTTTTGGAATAACTACATGATTAAAACGTAATTTTTACGTTTGTAAAAGGTATTTATACATCGTTTTTAATTTTTAAGTATTTTTGACGTATTTTTTAATTATTTTACGTTATTAAATATGTTATTAAAGACGCATAAATACATTATTAAAGGCATATTTTTTAAGTTTTTTCATGTTATTAAATACGTTATTTTTAAGTATTTTTTATAAATACGTGAACATCCATTTTTAAACATATAAATACGTTATTAAAAACATAAATACGGGTAAATTATGTAATGTTTTCCAAGTAAGCAAACTTACAGCAATCCATATCTCTGTATGTCTAATCCCTGTAAACAAACTTACCGAAAATCTATATCCGTCATTTGGAATAAATACATGAATAAAATGTAATTTTTACGTATTTATACGTTTCTAAAAAGGTATTTATACATCGTTTTACTTTTTACATATTTCTAATTATTTTTATGTTATTAAATCCGCGTTATTAAAGACGTATAAATACGTTATTAAAGAGGTATTTTTTAAGTTTTTTACGTTATAAATACGTTATTTTTAAGTATTCTTTATAAATACGTAAAAATACATTTTTAAACATATAAAAACGTTATTAAAAACGTAAATACTTGTAAAAATACGTAATATTTTCCAAGAAAAACTGAGCTAAAATGTTGGGACATTTCCATAAATTGGGCCAAAATATTAGGACTTTATTGAAAATAAAACATGTTGGGACTTTTCCATAAACCGAACCAAAATATTGGGACTTTATTGATGTTTAAAACATGTAGACTTTATACGTGGCAAGGTAACCTGCTGAAAAGGTTAAAAAGGGCTAATTTGAATACATTAGCCGGTTTTCTGTCTTTTTTTGTAAATAAAAATTAATTTGGGATTTTTTCATAAACCGAGCCAAAATATTGAGACTTTATTGGAGATTTCTCTTACTTTAATAACAAAAAAATAAAGTAATTTTTTTACACAATACAATTTAGAGAAAATTACACGGATGGTCCCTGTGGTTTGGGATAATTTGCAAGCTTAGTCCCTAAGTGTTTTTTTTAACTCGGAGAGTTCCTATTTTCTATTTTTGTTACGCGTTTGGTCCCTAACGAATATAAAAAGACTGATTTATCCTTAATGATTTATTTTTTATTTTTTTATATTATTTATTATTTATTAATTTAAAACCCCTAAAGAATCTAAGCCACCGTCTCCTCCTACCGTCAATATCTCTTTTCGTCTTTCTCTCTCTATCTCATTCTCTCTTGATGCAATGTATCCTCATGGAAAACCCTAATCTGGAACCAAAATTCAATCTGCCGACATGCCACACTCCCACCTCCGCCCCTTCTGTTACGCACCTACTCCCCCACTGCTGCCCCCTCTTGATGCTCCTCCACAATGTGCACGAAGACACGAACCCTGTCCACGATAACTGCCACAACAGGAGGAGCCACATATCACTTTATCTTGATGTCTGCTGTGGTTTTTTCCGTATCGATCAGTAGAGATGACGCACCATCCATTACATCCTTCGATAGAGTATTTCGTTCCCTCTTTCTACCATGTGCTGGCATGAGTATCGTGTTCCTTTACTACATTTGCTTGATCTGCTATGCCGCCCCTACCATCACGATGATGCAGTAAATCCAGAATGCCGACCACCATAGGGAAAGACCTTGGTTATTTCCCGGTTGCAGTAATGGGTTTCATGTAAATTGTGCTGATACATGGCTCTGGAATTAAAAAAAACGTTTTGCCTTGTTCTTGGAACAAACCCGACACGATTTGTGGGTTAAATGATTTTTGGGTTTATCAGTTTTAATTTTTCTTTCACTTGTCCTGCTATTTTCAAATTTTGACGATTTGTAGGTTTGAATTCATTCGATTTCTAGGTTATAATGTATTCCGATTCTGATGTATTTTTGGATTTGATTTCTTTGTATTTTCGTGCCCAATCTTTTTCATTTTTTACTAGTGTGGGTGGGGTATTTTCCGGTGGCAAAGATATTGGTCGGAGATAGTGACCGGAGATGGAGGCCGGTAATATTGGCCGGAGATGGAGCCCAAGTCGGAGAGAGAAAGAGAGAATATGGCATGGGGTAGGGGATTTTTTTGCCCTTTTTAAATAAAAATAATAATAAATAATATAAATAAAATTAAAAAATAAATCATTAAGGGTAAATCAGTCTTTTTACCGTTAGGGACCAAGCGTGTAATAAAAAAGAAAAATAAGGACCGTCCGAGTTAAAAAAACATTTAGGGACTAAACGTGCAAATTACCCCAAACCACAGGGACCATCCGTGTAATTTTCTCTAAAATTTAAGTGGTCGATCCGTGTTTAACACGGGTTTATAACCTAGTGTTTGCTAATAAATAAGGATCATGAGAGGAATGTCGAAGTCGTGAAAATGAGGATGTCGTGTTGTACATTTGGTAGAACATTGTTGGACATGATACATAAGACGATAATCTAAATTTCGTTGAGAATGACATCGATCCCGAAGCAATCGGAACAATTTACAGAATGATGATTGCAGTGGTTCGAACATGTTAAAAGGAAGCAACTAATATTCGAGGCTAGGAGGGTGTAGACGGCCACAAACGATGGTTCACGGCGGAGATGACACCCAAGAAGGAAGTGAAAATATATTGTGAGGTTAGACATAAAGGTGAAGGCGTCAGCTTTTATTGAGAACATGTGCTCGAATATGAGAGTGTGGATGCTTAAAACTACGGTTGTTGAGTAGCTTAGGGTGCGTTTGGTTACGGAAAATTTTCTAGTTTTCCAAGAAAATTTTCTAAGAAAAATGAAATGTTAGAAAACGCATTTGGTTAATCAAATTTTTCCAAAATTTTTCTAGAAAATGAAAATATTATGTTTTCCAAAATTACGAAGAACTTTGGGAACTCTAAATTGTTGTCTAATTTTCTAAAACATGTTTTATAATGTTCTAAAAGGGAAAATGAAAACTCAATTAGTTTAACCAAACGCGTTTTCTACTGAAAATGAAAATAAAAACTCCACTCCATTTTCCGAAAATGTTTTCTAGAAAACTGAAAATAGTTTTCCGCAACCAAACACACCCTTACTTTTTGCTCGTATTTGTTTCCCCCTTTTCTCTTTAAGCCTTAGTATTAGTCCTTAACACTTTATTGCATGTATACACTATACTTGATGTGTTTGTTTGTTGTTCACTTGGAGAAACTTAGCAAGGTACCAAGTTCTGAGAGTGAGTTTAAAGAGCCAAATATGTGAAATGTAGACATGAACAATGACTATAATTGCATACGAATGTACAAGTTTCCAAAGTTGACTAATTATATACAATTTGAAGGAATACATCTCATCATCACTACTCTAATTAAGCGGTTTGCAGTTTTCGGTTCTTACCAGTTTTCGGTTCTTACCAGTTACAAACACGTCACTTTCTCTTCCATTTACACCCAATTCCAATTCCAATTCATTAAGCCTCCTAACAAAACCAGAAAACAAAGGAAAGTTTTTCGGCGAAAAAAACTCCGCCCCCATTCTCTGGTAAACAAACACCTCAATTCCATTCCCACCCACCAAATTCTTCTTAATCTGTTCAAAACCTTCACACGTACCCACAATCCCCAAATTCTGACCACAAACTTCAACTCCATTCCTTCTACAACCGTCTCTTATCTCTTGAAGCAACATCTCAGGACTCGAACACAACTCACTTGGCTGTCGTTCATCCAAAAGATCCATCCCTGGTAACATCATTCTACACGAGTTTTTACCAAAAACTTTTATAATTTCTTCGTATCTGAATTCATTCACCGTGGTATAGAACCCGGCCGCCACCTCAGCTGGATGGGACCCGCGTTCTGTACCATGAGTGAATAAGTGGAATCTTTCCCGACAGTGTGACTGGAGTGTCGCGAAAAGATGAGGCAGCCATTGATAGGATCTTGTCTGCGTGAGATGTGAGTTGGGTTGAATACCATGAAAGAAAGAAATCACCGTATGGAGTCTCCCATGATCCGTCTTCTTTGAAGAATGTGTTTGTGATTGGTTGTTGGTTGTAATTCGGGGCGTCATGTGGACCGGAAAGTCCCCAATTAGGGTTTCCATGATTTTCGGCGTGTTTCTTGAGATTGTTCATCATGTTTTTATCATAACATTGGAATTCACCTGCTCCAAAACCGATTTTATTCTCGTTGTGATAAGATGGGTATTGAAGCTCACCATTTGGCCCCATACCGATTGTTATACCCTGTAAAAGTTCATCAATTAGTAACCCTTTCGATTGCTATTGACAAAAAGAAGCTACAAGTTCGTAAATCTTGATGTTTGAGGATGAAAAAGAATGGAAGTTGTTTGACTTCTTACCGTGATTGTGGAACCCATGAATGGTGAGAAGGATGTCTTGAAGCTCTCAATGAATCCTTGGTAGATGTTAATGGCGGTTTTGCCATCAAAAACAGGAAGATCATCAACACCAAAAGACAGACAGTCTTTATAACGATTCCCTGAGCGGTCAGCAAAGAAGATATCGGGCTCAGATTCCCCAATTTCAGAAACCCATTTAGGTAGGGGAATGTTTTCGTGTTTGGAGCCATGGAAGCAGAGGGAAACATGGAGTTTAAGACCTGCTTTTTGAATCATGTTTACAAGAGTAAGGTAGCCTGACCAATTGTATTTCCCCATTGCTTCTTTCTCTGCTACTCCCCACCAAATTGGAAGCTCGACACCTTCAACTCCTAATAACTTTAAAGCCCTAAGTCCTGCTGATATTGCTCGTGAATGGTTTATCGCATGGCATTCAGACACTGAATTCATCGGCAGTCCCACATATAACTTCACACCATCTTTCTGCACATTCAGCAAGTATCGATAAATCAGAAAGGGCTCACGAAACAGATTTAGATTAAAACATTTTGATTAATCGAGTGGAGCAAGAACCACAACGATTTTTTAAACAAAACTAAGTTTAATTATCTCATGCAAGTAAGCAAAGGGCAACCAATTAACCAAAAATTGCCGATCTAGCTGAAGTTTCTGAAAGCAATTAAGATGAAGAACTTACAGGTTTGGATATGGAGTTATCCTTTAAAGGCTTGGTGGATGCATCAGGTTGAGAATGAGAAAGAGATCGAGCAGTAACCCTAAGAGGAAAATTAGGGCATCGTAATATTTGACGAAAACCCATCTGCGACTTGGTGGCACATGAAGCGATGATCATCGGATTATCGTTGTTACTATTATGGGCCAATTGAGAAAAATTCCTTGCGGTGGCCGGAGAATTTGCAATCAACGCCATTTTCGAATTCAGAAATGAAGGCAAATGAGTAAAGAGATAATCTGGATAAAGGAATTTGAGGGTTTAATATAAGAGGAAAATGGATAAAGTTGATTTGATTTGATTTTTGGGAGATGAAATGGGTATATAGGCCCTAAAGGAGACGGAGTACCGTCATAATTCCACGTGTCATGTTCTTAGAGAAGCAAAACTATGAGCCGCATACGCTTTCATAGTTTCACTTTCCCAATCATTTTATTTCATGAAAAATATATAATATTTTAATTTATATTGGAGTAAATTACAATTTTGGTTCGTGTGGTTGTCTCAAAATTGAATTTGTGGTCATTCTTTTGGTTTTTTACATTCAAGGTCTATGTGGTAGGCAAAATTTTGCATTTTTGGTCCCTTGACCATGTAAAAAGACCAATATACCATTTTTAATTTCTTTTTCTTTTTTCTTTTGAGATATTATTATTTTCGTAATTAAAAAAAAGGAAAAAACAAAATCCAAACCGAAAAAACAAAATCGGAGAAGGAGGTGCCGGAATCGCGGAAACTAACAGCATTCCAAAACTCAAAATCCAAAGCCTGAAAAAACAAAATCCAAACCTTCTAATCAAACGAAAAAACAAAATCCAAAACTCAAAATTTGGCCTGGTTTCGGCCGATAAGAAAAGTTTCCGGAATACAGTTAAAGTTATGAATCTAAAAATAAGCTGTAAGAGGGACCAGATTTGGGTGGCGCAGCCCACCCACCGCCTCCATGTGTCTCTCAAACGTCTCCTTGGAGGTTTCGGCCGATAAGAAAAGTTTCCCGACCACCCCCAACTGCACCATCTCTTCTAGAACACGGGTCTCCTCTTTGTCGCTATTACAATCGGCATCATCGTCTTCATCGTTTTGCAGTTCATCGAATCCTAATCCGAAAAACGCATCTCCGCCGTTACGTGAATACGTGAAACCGGAATACAGTTAAAGTTATGAATCTAAGTTATTCTCTCGCACTGAACGATATACATACGCTTTTTCTCTCTAAAATTGGCATTCCAATGGCCCCTTTCCACTGTGTGCGGTCCAAGAAAGCAAAAATTATGGGGCAATAACAATCTCCTGAAATATTAACAAGTTCCAAAGAAACAAAAATCGCAAGTGGTAACAATCTTGTCCAGGTATCGATTACTCCAAATCTCTCAGATTGCAACAAAATCCCAATCGAAAACAGAGTGTTGCTAGAATCCTAACTCACATCTACAAAATTAAATTGTCCTTGTACCTGCGACACTTTTAGAAGAGTACTACAGACTTTGTCCAAATGATTTTGGGTCTACTTGGTTACTAGCGATAACTAAAAGGGGGAGAGAAGACTTGTGCACTTCAGGTGCTCGATGAAATGCGTGAGAGAACAATCTTGCCTACAACAGCTTTACAAACTACGTTGTTATCTCTTGCAAAACCAGAGAATTGGCCGACTGCTTTGCAATGCTTCCGGTTGGTCATCCGGAAAATTTTTTCTTCACTTCCTGAGTTTTTTAATGCTTCCGGTGTGGCAGACATTCTAGCCGGAAGTGGGGGTGGGGGTTGAAATTTTCTTTTTTTTTTAATTACGAAAATAATAATATCTCAAAAAAAAAATTAAAAAGGGTATATTAGTCTTTTTACCTGGCCAAGGGACCAAAAGTGCAAGATTTTGCCCACCACAAGGACCATGAGCGTGAAAAACCAAAAGGACGACCAAAAGTACAATTTTGGGACCACCACAAGGACCAAAATTGTAATTTACTCTTTATATTGTTTTAATAGAATAATAATCAAACTATCCAAGTCAGATGATTGTGGACCAATAGAACGCAAGGAATATTGCACGGTGGTTGCTAAGCTTGTATGACGTGGAACCATATGGTTGCCTAGTACTAGTAGAAACGTCAGTCAAGCAACCAAACTTTTTTGGGAAAATGACCTCAGAATGTAACATTGTTTTCCAGATTTTTGCAATAGGTCACTATTGTTTTTTTTTTACGTTTTAGATCATTATTGTTACGTTTTTTTGTGTTTGGGGTCACTATTACCGGCAACAGCCCGTTTCAAAGATAGACCACCGGCTGATTGGGTAAAATGACATGTGAGTGTAATATTGTTTTCTATATTTTTGCAATAGGTCACTATTGTTTTTTTATTTTTGCGTTTTAGGTCACTCATTTACGTTTTTTTTTTGCATTTTCCCAATAAGCAAATGTCTATAACTAGGGGTTAAATCCCGCACGTTGCGGCGGAAATCCTGAAAATGATTAAATTTAATAAAGTGTAATTAATGCATAAAAACTACACTTTATTATGCATGGTTTTTTTAAGACAGTGTAGTTTTTATCTATTAATTACACTTTATTAAATTTAATCATTTTTAGGATTTCCGCCGCAACGTGCGGGGTTTAACCCCTAGTTATAGACATTTGCTTATTGGGAAAATGCAAAAAAAAAACGTAAATGAGTGACCTAAAACGCAAAAATAAAAAAACAATAGTGACCTATTGCAAAAATATAGAAAACAATATTACACTCACATGTCATTTTACCCAATCAGCCGGTGGTCTATCTTTGAAACGGGCTGTTGCCGGTAATAGTGACCCCAAACACAAAAAAACGTAACAATAATGACCTAAAACGCAAAAAAAAAAAAAAACAATAGTGACCTATTGCAAAAATCTGGAAAACAATGTTACATTCTGAGGTCATTTTCCCAAACTTTTTTGGTTTTTTCCATTCTTTTATTAATTGGCGTTCGTTACAAATGAAAATACTTAATTAATATACATTTTTATCAAATTTCTTTTAAATTGTTTTAGACACGGTGGCAAAAGTGGCGGTGACCGCCTGACCGGTGTGTGTGTCGGTTTGTGAAAACATAAATCAATCACTTGGGAATGTATATTTAATAAAAACAATAGTAAATTAATAAAATAACATAAATAAATTTAAAATAATAAATAAAAGTTCATGTAACATCTTGGTCGGTCAAGAAGTATCCATACAATATTCGTGTTAGTACATTAGGTTAGTGGGAGTATCTATCATATTGCTCAGATGTGATGGGCGTCACGTCATTGCCAAATAAGATTTTATCCCATCACACTCCATCACATTACCCTCTTTATACCTATCATATTTTCATCACACCACATCATCTTTTTAATTAAAAAAAATTCAAAAATAAATTAAAACATAATTTTTAAATTAAAACTCATTTCATTAAAAATAAAAATTACACTAAAAAAAACTAACTTAAACAATAAAAATTACACTAAAAATAAAAATAAACGTAAACTAGTTGTCGTCGTCGGTGTCGGATATGGTTGTTGAAAAAGTGGTGGTTGTGCGATCGGAGACCCGCCTTGAAGTAAATTCATAAAACCACCGTGGGGCGATTCAAGAGTCGGGTATTGGCGTGGGGTCGAGTTTAATCCGAACAGATCATACTCGCGGTTTTGGTTTGAAGGTGGGTGTTTGGATTTTGTTCCATTGCAAAAGATGTTTGAATATTTGTGTGTTTGAGGTTAAAAAGATGAAGAAGATGTGTGTATTTGAGGTTAAAAAGATATGTTTATATATATGTGTAAATATAGGTAATTTAAAAAAAAGGTAAATTTTTTTTTAAATATTCTAGCCGTTAAACGGCTAAATGCTTCTCATTGGACGTGATATAGGCCCCATCACGGTAGCACGGGGCGGTGTGCATGCCGTGATGGGTGCCACCGTGTCCATCACGGTATGACCGTGATACCCACTCCCATCAGCCTTAAGCCACAACTTATTGTTAGAATCTAACAAATTATTTGTCCACTTAAGCATATACCTCAAATTCATATGAATTGAAACAAACATCTCTCACCATAACACATTTTTAGACCAAAACTCCTTTTACAATGTGTATGATATGAAAAGATGTCTACCAAACAACTACAAATTCAAAAATCATATATAACATATAATGCACATCAATACCCCGATGATCAAAGTTCACCTGAGTAGTCTCTTCAAAGAAATTTTACACCGATTTATATTAACTTTAATAGAATTATATATATTCCATCTAGTCTAACCAACTCCATATGTATTAGTTCTCATTTATAACTACTTCATGAGAAGCTCCAATAATCTTGGTATGTATTCTCGTCTTGACCCAACATGAATATGTCGCCAACTCCACCTCGTATCTGTTGGATCTTGGTGTCAATTAAAAACATAACAATATGGCAACAGAAGCAAACAAAAAGACAATTGAGACTGAACTAAGGATCTAAGTTCATTGAATTGCAAGCAACAGAACAACCATAGAGGGAAAAATGATTTACCTCTTGCAGACTAAGAGATGGATTACGACCCAAAATAGAACCCCAAAATAGAACCCCTCAATAACTCCATCAAACATGAGTCCTACTTTTTTTTTTTCCTTCTAACTGCAAAAAAGAGTGCTCCTGTTCTTTTTGTTCTCGGTCCGCTAAGTAGACCACGGAAGGAGGTAATCACCACTTTTTGACAAATTAACGAACTAGCCCTTCCAAAAGGTGTTATTGCTATTTAGAGCTTGAATTGTACTTTGTGTGTAACCCAGTAGGCTTATACATTTTAATTGTGTTCATCTCAAACGTTTCAAAATTATGTTTCTTAATAGAGACTCATGGTGATAATAAAGCCGATTATACAATTGATCAGATATCAATGCTAGTACGACCATACATTTTAGTGTCAGCATTGAATCATCAAGGGGCTCATGGATATCGCTTCTCCAAATATGGCAAAAAGAAAAAACAAGCATTGACAACATAGACCTCACTCACTCATCATATTACACCTTAGCGTTCCATGTATAGTTAACGGTTACGAACAACGTTGGAGAATGCAAATTTTGGTTGCCAAAAGCATAAAAGTTACTGCAATTCATCATTATAACAAATTTAAAAATATCTCTCTATGATAATTTTGGTTGCCAAAAATCATAATAGTTACAATAATTCATTCAGATTCAACATAAACTTTTTTGATTTACAGATTTCGAAAGAATTAAAATGTAAATTCTAGTAAAATTGTGTTTGGCCGACAAAATTAAAATGAACTAGAATTCTTTAGATTCTATTAAATTTTGCGTTTCAATAAATTGATCATTCTTTGGCTAAAGGAAAATATTAAATTCAATTGCTTAAAAGGACAAAAATGTGCTCCCACCTTCGGCTTGATTCATTAAATCAAAACTAATTATAAGCTTTTCCCACACCCCAGCGTACAACCCTCCACCCCACCCCCCCCCCCCCCCCCCCACCCCTACTTGTTTCCAGACACCCCCACCAACCTATCCCACACCATCCCAAAGCAAGACATTTTTTAATTGTTTTTATCAAATACAATTATATATATTTGTTATGTAAAGCCATCTTTTTGCTTTATATATTATGTGCAAATTCAAGAAAATAATATAGGTTTGAGCGGATATGAGTTTAATAAATGAATTTTTAAGTTAGATGTAAGTTTTATCATTTTTATTAAAAATTATAAGTTACAACGAAATCAGTAAAATTATATTTTGGTCATATTACATAATTTACTTTCCAATTCCCTTTGACAAATATATAGACCGAACATATTCTAAATTTCATTCTATGTTAACCAAACACATAACATATTCTAATTCATTGGGATTCCAAATTGCATTCCCAAAAGCATTCTGCAAGCCAAACCCCCCAAATTTTTCATTACTAAAAACGGTTCAATGATTTCCATTCAGCAAGGGACAAATAAGTAACCTACTTACAATGTGTGACAGAAATAGCAACTTACTTATTTTTAACAGAATTCTTGCATTGGATTTACAAATCTAGTATTTCCATTCAATGTCTCTAAGAAATTAATAAGCTCTAAAATAACTATAGTTCAAAGTAACCACACAAAATGGCAAACTTTTAGAGACAACCATTAACAATCAAAAGTACACCAAAAAGGAGCTTCTACTAATAACTAATTCTGTACACTTTCTAGTAAAAAAAATCTCATCACCACAAAACCTATGCAGCTTGCAATCTTGGATTCTTACCATGTACATATACAACATTTTCTCTCTCATTTTCAGCCAAATCATCCAAACCCAATTCCAAATCTTTAATCCTTCTAACAAACACCGTAAACAAACGAAAATTTTCAGGCGAAAAAAACTCGGCCCCCATTCTCTGGTAAACAAACACCTCAATTCCATTCTCACCCTCCAAATTCTTCTTAATCTGTTCAAAACCTTCACATGTACCCACAATCTCTAAATTCTGACCACAAATTTCAACTCCATTCCTTCTGCAACCGTCTTTTATCTCTTGAAGCAACATTTCAGGACTCGAACACAACTCATTTGGTTGTTGTTCATCTAAAAGATCCATTCCTGGTAAGATCATTCTACACGAGTTTTTACAAAAAAGTTTTATAATTTCTTCGTATCGGTTGACATTGTTATAAAACCCTGCTGCCACCTCAGCTGGATGGGACCGCGTTCTGTACCATGAGTGGATGAGAGGAAGCTTTCCCGACAGCGTGACTGGAGTGTCGCGAAAAGATGAGGCGGCCATTGATAGGATCTTGTCTGCGTGAGATGTGAGTTGGGTTGAATACCATGAAAGAAAGAAATCACCGTATGGAGTCTCCCATGATCCGTCTTCTTTAAAGAATGTGTTTGTGATTGGTTGTTGGTTGTAATTTGGGGCGTCATGTGGACCTGAAAGTCCCCAATTAGGGTTTCCATGATTTTCGGCGTGTTTCTTGAGATCGTTCATCATGTTTTTATCGTAACATTGAAATTCTCCTGCTCCTAAACCGATTTTACTCTCGTTTTGATCTTGGTGAGATGGGTATCGAAGCTCACCATCTGGGCCCATGCCGATTGTTATGCCCTGAAAATTTTATCAATCAGTGACATTTTTTATTGCGATAAACACAAAGAAGGGAACTTGTTTATTGTTAAACTCCTTACCGTGATTGTGGAACCCATGAATGAAGAGAATGAGTTCTTAAAGCTCTCGATGAATCCTTGGTAGATGTTAATGGCGGTTTTGCCATTGAAAACAGGAAGATCGTCAACACCAAAAGACAGACACTCTTTATAACGCTTCCCTGAGCGGTCAGCAAAGAAGATATCGGGCTCAGATTCCCCAATTTCAGAAACCCATTTAGGGAGGGGAATGTTTTCGTGTTTGGAGCCATGGAAGCAGAGAGAAACATGGAGTTTAAGACCTGCTTTTTGAATCATGTCTACAAGAGTAAGGTAACCTGACCAATTGTACTTCCCCATTGATTCCTTCTCTGCAACTCCCCACCAAATTGGAAGCTCGACACCTTCGATTCCTAACAGCTTTAAAGCCCTAAGTCCTGCTGATATTGCTCGTGAATGGTTTATTGTATGGCAATCGGAAACTGAATTCATCGGCAATCCAACATACAACTTCACGCCATCTTTCTGCACATTCAACAATGTATCACGAAACGGAATTCGATTAAACTTTTGATTAAAGTAATGGAGGAAGAACTACAACCGAGTTTAATTATCTGACAAGTGAGAACAATCTCAGATCTAGCGAAACTTTCTGAAAGCAATTAAGATTAAGAACTTACAGGTTTCGATTTGGTGTTATCCTCTGTTTGCGCAACAGGTTGGAATTGAGAATCAGAAAGAGATTGAGCGGTGATTCTTAGAGGAAAACTGCGGCGTCTGATTATTTGACGAAAACCCATCTGCGACTTGGTTGAAGATGAAAGGATGATCATCGGGTTATTGTTATTGTTATGGCTGCCCAATCGAGAAAAATCTCTTCCGGCCGCCGGAGAACTTGCAATCAACGACATTTCCATGTTGACAGATTAAAGCAAATGAGTAAAGAGATGAATTTGGATAAAGGGAATTCAGGTATTAATAAGAGGAAGATGGATAAAGTTGATTTGATTTGATTTTGGAGAGAGAAAATGGATAAATTCAGCCGGTCCACAAAGAAGACGGAGAACCGTTACAGTTACACGTGTCATGTTCTTAGAGAAGCAAAACTTTGAGCCGCATACTCTTTCTCTTGGTAAATGCTGATCATTTTGTTTTATGGAATAAATTATTGTTTTTTGAATTGGAAAAATAATCTGAGTCAGATGATTGTGGACCAATAGGAAGGAGAGAAATTTTGCTTGGTGGGTGATTGGTTTGTATGACGTGGAAGCATGGGTTGCCCAGTAGACATGTCAGCCAGGCACCATGGACCCAATTATTGCGTAGCCAATATTGATTGGTAACAAAATAAAACAATTTTAATCGGAATATACTAATTTAATGGAAGATTTAGGAAAACGTGTATTTTTGTTTTTTTCTTAAATTTATAAAAATAATCTCTAATTTATAGAAAGTTCTAAAAATTGTCATTATATTTTGTAAAGTTACAGTAATAGTCATTACTTAATTACAACTTTATAAAAATTGTCTACATATAGTGGTCCCTATCTAATAGCAAATTTATAACAATTGTCATTCTGTTTCAGAAAATTTGCCAAAATTATTCCTGTGTTTAAAAGAATTGCAAAAAAGTCCCCTCCTAATTGAAAAATTCTAGAAATGGTCATTTTTTTACAGAATTGAAAACTCGCCGGCTATTGTTTCGGTTGCGGTTAATCGGCTTCGTTTTTTGAGGTTTTTTACCATATTGTTCGGTTTTTGTTCACCATTACTTACTGTGTTTTATTGAAATTACATAAATAAACATTATGCAAAAAGATTTACAAAAACATGTAGAAAATATAGATTTTAATAAACCCGCTGCAACACACGGGCTATCCCACTAGTTTCTTTAAAAATATGAAGACGTTTTTTAGTTTTTAAATTTGATAAGCAATAATAAAATAATGTAAACAAAATTAATATATTATGTTAGAGTTCAATGTGACATCAGGATTACTAAACAAGTGTCAATACGATATCCACATCGGTAAATACTGCAAATTGCATATAATTGCTAAAAATAATATTAAAAGATGTTGGGATAATTTCCAACTCTATTGTAATTTTTTTTTTTGAACAGCAAGAAATTTATTAGAAAAAGCTCAAGCAAGAGGCTTAAAGCAACAAGGATTACATCAAAAGAGGGTTAGAGTTCCAAGACTCCCAAGAGATATTTCTATCTATCAATTCTCTAGTACTAACCCATTGAAAGGCCGAGAGTTTGATCATCTCAAAAACTGTAGTGCTGTTAGAAACGTTTCCATTGAACACAAGTTGATTTCTGCACCACCATAACTTCCAAAGAAAAGCAGCAAAAATGCAGCCAAGCCTCCTTCCTTTTCTCTTATTTCCTTTCTCCAAATGAGTGATCTGCTACATCATATCCTCTACCGAGCATAAGTTGACCGGGAGCTCCATACACCAACCAGAAAGACGAGCGAACACATCCAAGGTGAACGAGCACTGCATAAAAATATGAGCCTCCGTTTCATCGTATCTGTGGCAGAACGGGCACGCAATAATTCTAAGAGCAACGCCTCTATTGTAATTTGTAAATGACGTTTTCACTCTATATCTTTTCGATCACTGTATATTTGATCCACTTTAAAGTTAATGAATAATTTTACTTTAAATATGGAATTACACTATTTATATGTATCAAAATAAAATTGAACTCCGAGTTGTCAAAAACAGCGTCTTTCTATTAATATTTATTATACATTTTAATTTATTTTAACGTACCGGTTACAACTTAAATATAATAATTAATATTTGCAAATATCATATTATATTTAAATGATATAAATAAATATTATCAAATCATGTAGAACAATTTTGATATTTTAAAAAAATCAATATACGATAGCATATTTTATAAGAACTTATAATGGAAATATATCTTACAATATAAATATTCTAATAAAATATGCAGAAAATCTATATATTACTATAATAATTTGATAAAAAATAATAATTCATAATATTATATTACATAAATGATAACTGAGGATGCGCACGGTATTGGCACATCTACTGAAGTTGTCAAAGAAGTATCACCGATAGATGCCGTATGACAATAGATTAAAGATAAATATGTTTCCATCATTTTACAAAATGCATTAGTTGAACATTTATGGAAAATTTATTCAAAATTTCAGATGCACAATTATGTATTATTTTTTACAAATGTATGTGTACTATTTGTATAAATACATATGTAAAACATATTTAAAAGTGTATTATAAATTTAACCCTTTTATTTAAATGTTGCTTTTACAAAATCATAACTAATTCGATCTAATTATGTACGAATAATTTATTTTGTTAAAATTTTCTAACAAAACAATTTATAAATTTATTGCAAAGTTGCAATAAAATTGTGATGATGAGAAGTATTATTGATAAGTGTATATAATTAGTTGTTTTTGAAAACTTGGTACATTTTTATGATATAGAGAACACATACACATACACATACACATACACATACACATACACATACACACATATGGTGTCGACACTATCTCAAAAATGAATAGATTGCAATTAATATTGTTCAATAGTTATATATATGTTTATTTCAACTTCACTACCCTATAAAAGTCCTTCACCAAAAATAACAAAAAACCACCAACATTTACAGTACTCAAAAGGACCTTTTCTCACCATATCCAATAAAAACAATAACAAAAGACAAAAAAAACGAAAATAACAAAATACTTTACCTCTTCATTCTAAACATAAAAGAGTTTCCCCACATGCCATTGTCTAATTATTCTTTGATGATGAATCACTATGTTTCTTTCTTCTTGTACGACCCGTGGGACCCGGGTCCACCAATGGCCCGGACCATGTTTGAATGGGCGGTTTTCCATATGAAAAATTAGAACTAAATGGAACATCGGGCGGGTCAAATGTTGGGTCCATGTGGTGTGAAGAACCCAACGGGTAACCCATGGTCCCGTCTTGATGAGGTGGCGGGAATTTTTCACTTTTGCTCTTTGCGTTTGCGTGTGTAATTAATCGACGTCTCTACAAAAATGAATTTGGATTAAAAAGTGAAAGCTTAAATGCAAGAAATAACAACGTACTTTTGTTTTTTTGTGTATTATGGCAATTAGCATAGTCATTATTTATCTTCTAGATGATAAAATTATTATTATTTTGTTACAAATTAATATTTTGTGCAACTTTAATTAAAAAAAATTGTTATTATTTTGTTAAATGCAAGCAATAACAACGTACTTTTGTTTTTTTGTGTATTTTGGTATCTCTCGTTTTCATTGGGTTTAACTTAGCATTGTCATCATTTATCTTCTAGGTGATAAAAATTATTATTATTATGTTACAAATTAACATTTTGTGCAACTTTAATTAAAAATTACTATTATTTTGTACATGCAAGAAATAACGACGTACTTTTGTTTTTTTTTTTTTTTTGTGTATTATTGCATCTCTCGTTTTCATTGAGTTTAACTTTAGCATAGTCATCATTTATCTTCTAGATGATAAAAATTATTGTTATTTTGTTACAAATTAATATTTTATGCAACTTTAATTAGAAAATTATTACTATTTTATTAAATGCAAGAAATAACGACGTACTTTTGTTTTTTCGTGTATTATGGTATCTCTCGTTTTCATTGGGTTTAACTTTAGCATAATCATCATTTATCTTCTAGATGATAATAATTATTTTTACTTTGTTACAAATTAATATTTTATGCAACTTTAACTAAAATTTATTATTTTTTAGTTAAAATGCAAGAAATAACAACATACTTTTGTTTTTTAGTGTATTATGATATCTCTCTTTTTCATTGGGTTCAACTTTAGCAATTAGCATAGTCATCATTTATCTTCTAGATGATTTTGTTACAAATTAATATTTCATGCAACTTTAAAAAAAAAAAAAAAAAAAAAAACGTATGCGACTTACATCAATGTTTACTTGGAGCTCAGCATTGGCTTCCGGAGCAGGCATTGCCCTTTGAGGTCTTTCACGTGTACGACTTTTCTTCACTCCATCACCATTTGTTTTACCCGCAGCTCTCAATCTACCAAAAAAAATAGCAACGTACTTTCATATATTTGTTTATTTTAGCATCCTACTTTAAAAAAACTACACAATTATAGCAACGCCATTAAAATACAAAGCAAATTTCATCGCTATAATTGAGTAGAAACTTTTCAAAGTACAATGTCCTAACAAGAAAATAAATGAAAGTATAATACTATAAGTATAATGAGAAAACTACAGTTTTAGTCCTGTGGTTTACATCAAATTACAGTTTTGGTCCTAGTTTTGAAAATATTACACTTTTGGTCCCTGTAGTTTCTAAATCTTTCATTTGTGGTCCTTATGGTTTCCAAATCTTTCACTTTTGGTTCCTCCCTCTGTTACCATTTGTGTAAACCACATGGACCAAAAATGAAAGATTTAGAAACCACAGGGACGGAAAGTGAAAGATTTGGAAACAACATGGACCAATAATGCAAGATTTTCAAAACTAGGACCAAAACTGTAATTTGATGTAAACCACATGGACCAAAAATGAAAGATTTAGAAACCACAGGGACCGAAAGTGAAAGATTTGGAAACAACAGGGACCAATAATACAAGATTTTCAAAACTAGGACCAAAACTGTAATTTGATGTAAACCACAGGGACCAAAACAGTAATTTACTCGACTATAATTGAGTAGTTTATACTTTATACAAAGTACAATGCCATTATAGAAAAAATAACCGAAAGTACATTGCTATACCTTCTAGCTTCTTCATCGCGTAATTTAGCATCCATTTCTTTTGTTGGTGGATATTTTGGAAGGCTTGAAGGATCACAAGCGTACGGTTTTGTTGTAAAAAACTACAAAACAATCAAATGTAAGAAAATAAAAATGTAAGTGTGTTGTTATTACGGGTGAGAAAATATAATAAATTTAAAGGAAAAAGAGATTAAAATATGGATGCTTACTTCACTATTCAAAGCAACGGTTGCGGTCAAACGGTCAACAGGATCAATGGCAAGAAGGGTATCAATTAATGGTAAAGATGAAGGAGGGAAATTTTTAAAAGTTTCATATATGCATCTTTTGTATGATTGTTGTGGTTTGAAAATAGTTGCATGTGGCAATTTTGATCTTTTCCAATATTCTTCAGAAGGGGACCCACATAACTTGAAGATCTTGTGAAGTTGTTCTACCTGCAAGAAATAATGTGAAAGAAAATTATAGTTTTATTTTGTAAAAGTAAGTAGAGAGTTTTTACTTGTATTATAATCTTTTTGCTCTTTATAGCCTTTTACAAAAGAAAAAAAAAACCTTCATAATTTATAGTTAAATAACGTATAGTGGAGTTAAAATTGTACATATAATATATTAATATATAATATAATTCATATGAAAATTCATCCCATTGTTTGCTTAAACTTAAAGGCCAACATTTGTAAACACCCCACCGCTTTGTAAAAAAAATTAAATTATATTGTTGGACCATGAGTATAACTGATTCTTTCAATTTTGGTCCTAAAAATTTTCTCTTGCAACTGTGGTCCCTTATTTGAAGTTTTGTAACATTTTTGGACCCTTATTTAAGGTTTTTGTGACACTTTTGGTCCCTGTTCCAAGTACCAAAAATAGCCATTTTACTTGAAAAGGTACCAAAAAACATTACAAGAATCTCATATATCGACCACTGACCAAAAAACGTTACAAGAACTTCAAATAACGACCAAAAATGTACAATTCGAACGATTTTCAATTTGCCTGAAATAAAAACTTAAGAACTCATTTTGATCTAAAAGAATGAAGGTTTTTATTTGGTGAGTAAAAATCAGCTATACTAAGGGACCAAAAATGTAAAAATCAGCTATAGTAAGGGACCAAAAATAGTCATTTTACTTTAAACAATGACCAAAAAAAGTTGGAAGAACCTCAAATAAGGACCAAAAATGAAAAAATCAGCTATACTACCAAAAATTGTCATTTTACTTTGAACAATGACCAAAAAATGTTAGAAGAACCTCAAATACAAACCAAAAATGCAAAAATCAGCTATAATCAGGGACCAAGAATTGTCATTTTACTTTAAACAATGACAAAACAACGTTACAAGAACCTTAAATAAGGACCAAAAATGCAAAAATCAGCTATACTCATAGACCAAAAATAGTCATTTTACTTCAAACAATAACCAAAAAACGTTACAAGAACCTCAAATAAAAACCAACACTACAAGAAAACGTTTTAAGACCAAATTTACAAAAACCAACAATACCCAGGGACCAAAAATGTAACTTTACTCTATCAAACAAGATAATATAATAAAATTTTTACCTCAGTACGACCAGGCATGATAGGCTTTCCCGCCAATAACTCTGCTAAAATGCACCCTGCACTCCATAAATCAACACCTACACCATAATCAGTCGCCCCTAAAAGAAGCTCGGGTGGTCTATACCATAATGTAACCACTCTACTTGTCATCGGTTGTTTGTGATTCGGGTCAAAAAAAGACGCAAGACCAAAATCGGCAATCTTTAATCCCCCAAAATTATCGAGAAGAAGATTTGACCCCTTAATGTCACGATGTAACACATGGCGGTTATGACAATGTTCAAGCCCTGATAAAAGTTGCTTCATGTAACATTTGACCTAAAAAGAATCGGGAATTATTAACGTAAATAAATAAAAAATACCCAAATGACGATTGTTTATATATTGAATTATTGATAATGATGCAAAATAGTAACCGAGTTTCATTATCGTGAAATTTTTTAATTATAATTTTGTTAGATAGTAACCGAGTTTTTCTCCTAATGTTGTGGAAATGTTGAAACGTTTAAGGGACGTGTTGTTAATGAGTAAGTTTCACAATTGTGGTAGAAAATTGTTAGATTTAGAAAAAATATTGATGTTTGTTCTATGTCTTTTTGATTGATAATGATATTGATGTCCCAATGTTGTGAGAATGTTGGGAAAATAATAAAAAGGATTTATAAAAAATATTTTATCGATAATAACTTTTTTTAAATCTAAAATTTCGAAGGTAAATTATAGAAAAACCATTATAGTTTTTGGGCGATTTTGCGAGACATTTTTTCAAATTAACAGGTGAAAATGGTTAATTTGGATAAATGTATGAAACTTTTATGGTTTGATTGGGAAAAAATAATGGAGAAACCGCAAAATCACTCGACATATAATGGTTTTTTTGTAATTTGTCCAAATTTTAATTCGATCTAATTAAGAAGACATCAAAACTATAATCACTACAACAAATATCAATATCAATAATAACGCCAAATATACAAAATTTCATAATGATGGAACAAAATAAATTTAAAACCTCCCAATATGGAACAAAAAAACGAGTTTTGAGGTAATTAGGTGAAACAAATTTTGAAACTTGGTTGCTATTTACAAATATTGTCCTATTAACAAACAAATTAAAAAAATCTAACCTGTGGTTCTGTGAATTTGATTGTAGGACTTGCAGCAAGTCCAGCCAAATCATGTTCCATGTACTCAAAAACAAGATACAAACTACACGACATTCTTGATGTCACCAATCCTTCCAATTTCACAACGTTTGGATGATCTAATCGTCTTAAAATTAAAATCTCTCTAGCCATAAATTTCACACTTTCAGGTTCCAAATTGTCAAATCGAACCTTCTTCAATGCCACTATCTTTCCTGTCATTGTATCTTTAGCTTTGTACACGTTACTGTATGTACCTTGCCCAATCTGTAATTACGATGTTCACGATGTTGAAATTTTTCAAAAATGTCGAGAAATTGAGTTAATTTTGATGTAATTGGAGTGTTGAAATGAAATTGAAAGTCGAATATGACTACTTACTTTGTCAATTTTCTCAAACGTATCAGCTCTCCTTGGAATCCAGCCATTAATGGCTTCTCCGGCGACAGCAGACAACCAAGCCGGCCACCCAGCAGCCACCTGTTCGCCATGGATGTTCTTGGGTGGATTACTTAATCTAGGATTAGGCTTCGAGCGTCTTCTCTCTCCTCTTGGTTTCACATTCGCGTCTTTTTCCCCTTTTTGAGAAACCCCATTTTGTGAGTCGCCGCCGCCACCTCCGCCATTGTTGGTACTCTCGGGATTTGCTACAGAAGCTCGCTCTTTCCTCCCGGAATGACCATTCGTATCCCTATCTCGTTCGCGCCTCTTTTCTACTACGATTTCAGAACTTGGTGGCCCAGAAGACGAAATCTCTTTTCCGAACACACACCCCATTTATCCCGAACTTCAAAAACCCAAACCCTCATTTCTCATGACATTCCGAGCTAGTTTCTTTTCGTACACACCCTGAAAAACAAAGGAATCAAATCCAATGATTTGGGGAAAGACAGAGCGGATTTCAGGCTTTCAGAAGCAATAAATGAAGGAAAATAATGGGGTTTTTGGTAAAGATGATGAGATGAACCCTAGCTTTTTCTCTTTTTTGCCCGACAAAGCAGGGGCAGCAATCATTCGGAGGTATAAAGATTCAAAGCCCTCAAGTTATAGCGGTCAAACATGAACAAAAACAAAAGGGTCGAAGGGAACAGTGGGGAATAAAACAAGAAGCTTTAATTTGTGCTTTTGAAACAAGTGTGATTGAAGATCTACAAAAGAGGGACTGTAACTTACTGATGACTTGTTTTCAAGGTGGGGAAGATGTGTCGAGACAGTGTTGATCTGTTGAATCGAGCTGTTTGTGTTCGCTGTCTCTCTCTCTACAATGGTCAATCACTCAAATTGCATATGGAATACAAGGTTTCTTTATAAACTACTTTCAGCAGCCTGTAAAAAGTTAATACGAGACCTTCTTTTACATATGAATCCTTTCCCTCTTTAAGGAAATTTGTGGAATGAATTGGAATTTGAAAATCATAAATTGTCATGTGTGTCTTTGTTTCTTTGATACAGTATGAAATAAATTCCATAATAGAAAATTAGATTCTATTTAACTTTTGTGTTTTATATTTATGATTAAGCTTTTTTGTATTTGGATTTATTTTAGTATGTATAGTGAAGGTATTTTGATAGTTTTAGTTATAAAAAGTATAGAATTGAATATTTTTCTTCTTTATTACAAATGACGAAATCCTTGTTACAAATAACAAAATTCTTTAAACGTGAAATTTGAAAAAAATTGATGAAACTAAAATCATGTCTATTTGGAAATCAAATATGACATAAAATGGGATCTTAAATTCCAATTCTATTTGATTTCTTTAAATGCATATAAGTATATCCTTCGGTGTCAGGCATTTCAACGGTGTCGGGTATTTCAATATGTTGAACTAACTTTGTAACTTACTTATGGTTGTCTATGTTTTCTGTAAACAGATGAAAAAATAGGCAAATTACTTTCCATACTTTCATGCTAAAAAGCAACATACTTTCGTTTGTTTAATTGTTTCCGACCAACACAATGTAGACATAAGACAAGATATTAGTAAAGTAATAGATACTTTCGAGCTCAGATCAATGTATTTGTTAAAATAAGACGAGTTGAAGTCCCTTCTCAGGACATCAACTTTTCTATTTTATGGCCTAATGCATAATAGGGCAAGCTGGTTACTTGGCATATAGTTTTCGAACTCGGGTCAATGTGTTTGTTAAAATAAACCGAGTTGAAGTCCCTTCACAATACATCAACTTCTCCTTTTGTGGCCTAATGCATAACAGGACAAGTTAGTTTCCTAAAAAGATTGATTATGTATTAAAAATAATGTGAATTGCAATAAAAATGGGCTTTTAATAGTAATTCATCTAAACAAAAAGTACAACATATTTGAAATTAATTTTCGTTTAAATGAAATATACATTATAATTCAAAAGATATACTTTTAGCTTATCCTAGATACACCACTATCTCAAAGATTCAAAAGTTATATAGTAATTGTAACAGTTTTTGTTTAGCATCTTGGCTGAGGAAACGACTTCGCTGCGTGTAAAGCTCATATTCAGGTATTGGTTAATCTCCCATGTGATCTAATTAAAATAATAACGAAATGAGAAAATGAAAAGATAGCGATGTTATCTTAAGGATAGCGACGCTATCTCGGACAAGAACGTTGCCATGCATGATCGACAGATAGTGACGCTATCTATATAGATAGCGGTGTTATCCGCCGCAAACAGCAAAGAAACCCTATTTTCGGGATTTGGGCCCTATAAATGCATAAAACCCTGGGAGCGTCATTTGTCACCCATAGCCTTTGAGAAACCCTAAAAACACTCTCCTTGGCCATTTTTGGTGATTTTGATTCATTAGTGAGCTCTTGAAGGCTTTTGGAAGGAAAAGAATAAGAGAATGTGTTAGAGAAGACCACACCAAGAACGAATCAGCTCATCTTGTGCTTTTGGACCTTTGTAAGACCAAGAGGAGCCGTGACCACTCATCCCAAAGGGTTGGAATGCCACGTAGGCGCCACCTCACATTGTCCTCACTAACCCATCACCCCTTCAAATTTAGGAAATGGTAACCACTCACTTTTTTAATTAAATAAATAATATAATTTCACCACAAAAAAAATTAAATTAACCAAATAACATTTAATTAGAAACATAACATTGCAAAATAAAAAAACGTACATGATAATTAAAATCCTACAAACGAGAAATTAAAACCTAAAAACGACAATTAAAATTGTAGTAACGGGAAATTAAAACCTAAATACGATAATTAATTTCCTAGATATCTAGGTGAATTTTTCACAACATTCCACGCATCGAGGTGCGTGAAGTCTGTATTGTGTGTCGCTCGATACTGTTCTAGGGCTTGCTGAACGATCTCTTCGTCAGTTGCACCGGGTTGGCGGTTTGCCGATAAGTTTAAGTAAATTTGGTGAAATTTACTTATTTTTTGGTGACATATTCCTCCATTTGAAACAAAGGTGATCCATACTCGGATATTCTACTCTGCCTAATATATTGTGAAACGATTCTTTCACAAGTTCCCAGAATGGGCGGTGTTCGTTGACGTTTTCATTGACGTTGATCACGCGGTTGCCAAAGCGGCTTCTTCATGTTTAGTCCATACCCAACGATTATTTCCATTTCTGACGTCAGCCATTTTTTATAAAACTGTGTAGCTTGTTTTATATTTTATAGAGGTATGAGTAAGAAATGAGTGATTTTTAAATGGGGTTGAAAGAGGTATTTATAGTTGGGTAAAAAAAAATGTTTTTTTAAAATTAGCCGTTATTAGCCGTTTGAGGGGGGGATTTTGCAAAATTGATCAAAGTAAAAGGGTTGTATATGGAAAATGGGTAACGGAACACCGCATGGGGTTGGAACCACTGGCTGGGGACTTCATCGCGGGCACCTACCCAACTGGGGCGGTGTTCCCGCACGCTGAAGCCCATCCACCGTGGACACCGCATGTTTCCTCTCGCCCGATCCCTTTGGTCTAAGTGTTTACAATCCTTGTTCATTTAAGTTTCCTTTCTTGAAATGGGTTTATGGAGTCATTTGATGACTTTGAAGGAAATGATAGTTTCAGTTTGTTGAATGGGGGATTTGGGGGAATCTCCTTGGCCTTTTTTGGTGATTTTGATTCATTAGTGAGCTCTTGAAGGCTTTTGGAAGGAAAAGAAGAAGAGAATGTGTTAGAGAAGACCACACCAAGAACGAATCAGCTCATCTTGTGCTTCTGGACCTTTGTAAGTGTCCACAACCCTTGTTCATTTAAGTTTCCTTTCTTGAATGGGTTTATGGAGTCATTTGATGACTTTGAAGGCAATGATGGTTTTAGTTTGTTTAATGGGGGATTTGGGGGCTGGATGTCACACCCCCAAACCACGATGGCGGAATCGACTAAGGGTGGAAAGGAACATAGTATCACAACAATTGCATACATTGAAACATAAGTAGATAAACAACCATCATACATTATAATTGGAAAGTTACATTGTTTAAACGTTATTGTATCAACCCAATTATAGTATGATAACAAAATAAACAAAAGAGACGTCTTCGCGTCCCATGCCAAAAGATTAGTCGTACCTGACTAATTGTTACCTTAGAATACAAGTAATTTTACAAGTGTCAACATTACGTTGGTGAGTTCATAAGATTTTGTAGTGAGAAACTCAGTATCTCCTTTGTGAATATCAGCGTATATACCAAGAAAAACAGTATTCGCTTTAACGTAATTCTAGTTTTAAATCCATAAAACTCGTGTGTAAGTAAAACCATACTTATTTATATCTTAATAAAATGTAGTTTTAATTTCATAAAACCCATATGTGTAAGTAAAACCGTACTTATATTTGTATCTTGATAAAATGTAGTTTTAATTCCATAAAATTTGTATGTATAAGTAAAATCGTACTTATATTTGTATCTTGATAAAATGTAGTTTTAATTCCATAAAACCCGTATGTATAAGTAAAAGCATACTTATATTTTGTATATTGATAAAATGTAGTTTTAATTCCATAAAACCCGTATGTATAAGTAAAACCATACTTATATTTTGTACAGAGCAACATGTAGTTTTATATTTACATAAAACCGATTGAATATGTTTTTCCCCAAACCAAAGATATTCGTTATTGTTCATGTGAGTTCTTATAACCTCGCTATGACCTGATGGACTGGCACCGACGCTCTTCTGGCACCGACGCTCTTCAGATGTTGCAGTGTTAAGACATTTGTCACCCTTGACCCGTCAGTCGTAGTTGTAGCTAACAACCATAGGTGGGGATTTTCAGTCCCATATAGATCTATATACAACTATCTCGCTCATTAATGATTAAGGTTATAATCCAGGACTTATTGTGTACTTATTTTAGTACGTTGAAGAAATGTCTCACATAACTACCCAACGTGATGCTTTATCCTAGTTCGTACTGAAATGAAATCCTTTGTATTTGTAATTATCAAAATATACACATGATAATTATAACATAAAACATTGCTTGTAAATGTATTGAAAACTCCTTTGTATTTGTAATTATCAAAATGCCCATGATAATTATAGTATGTAATAATTATATATTTATATAATTATTTTTCGTATTTCTGTCGTATCTTTGTCGTTTGTTCCATAAATTATACCCATTATAATTTATATAATGTGTTCGCCATGTTAACGTATGTATGCCTAAAAGATGTTAAGTAGTTGAAATGACTAATCTTACATCTTTTTTTTTTTTTGAACGGCAACTAATCTTACGTCTAAGGCACTAAATATAACTAACAAGATAAATTAACAATTTATCAAACAAGTCATGGCAAGTTGTTAGTTTTGGTCATTTTACATAAGTGATGACAACATTTTTAGTTCTTGTCTTTTTATCAAAATGATGGTAATCTTTCCAAATAGTCAATTTTCATACACTATACTTTAAAAATAGTTATTTGTATCAGATACCAATTTCTTTGTAAAAAGTTATTTTCCAAACTTATTACGATGTTATAAGTCCAAATATTCGTTATTACGTCGAAAATAACGTTTTTCTTATAAATGATCATTTTTCATGTAAAGATAGTAACGACATATTTATTTTAGACCATTTTAGTTTTGCAAGCCTTTACATTTGATTTTTGTCCAACAATAAATGACAAAATAGTTTTTGTGTGACTATTTTAGTGAAAAATGTATTTTCATGTCTTTTTGCCAAAAGATCATATAGTACACACCACCATTTCCGGAATGGAGTTAGGAGAGAGAAAGACAAGATGACATATTGAGATATCATTGAAAGAGTGTCCAATTGTATTATCTGCAATAATGTGTATCAATGTAGGACATTTGGATGCATAGACTAGGGTTGGCAAAAGCTGGAACGACACGACAAAAATAACCGAAACGAAACGAAATTGGGACGAAATCGAAATTCGAATTCGTGTTCGTGTCGTGTTCGTGTTGTGTAAAAAAACACGATTTCGTGTCGTGTCGTGTTCGTGTTTAAAAATGAAAACGAAATTGACCCGATAATAACACGAAATTAAAACGATAATAACCCGATAAATACCCGAATATAAA
Organism: Cichorium intybus; assembly: GCA_023525715.1. Lineage (NCBI taxonomy): Eukaryota > Viridiplantae > Streptophyta > Magnoliopsida > Asterales > Asteraceae > Cichorium > Cichorium intybus. The sequence continues at coordinate 48,500,942 of CM042017.1, forward strand.
ACGATATTAAAAAGAATAAACTCAATACTTTAGACTTTGTTATTCATAATATTATTTACAATATAAAAACAAAAAGTAATTTTTGGGATCCTAAAAGGCTAAAAGACTCCATCGGAACCGCAAACGACTTCACAATTAACAAACCTAAAAGTTAATTCTTAGAAACTAGTACATATAATACAAGTCCTTTGCTATTTCTTTGAGTCCACGATTCACAGTCGGAAGACTGACACGACCCTGATTCCAGCAAGGATGAGTATGTTGTTGACTCACCCTTGCCAACGGCTGATTCCAGCAAGGATGTGTACAATAAGAAGAATGACACGACGCTTAGTAAAAGCACGAGAGAGATGTTAAAAGTAAGATACTATTTCACTTATTCATTATTATTAGCTTAATTAATTTATAACGCTTTACTCCTAATAACTAATTTTATCTTTGTAGGAGTTTGTGGCTTATGAAAGTAAAGAGTTTTTTTTGTCTCAAAAATCACAACTGGATATGTACTTAGATGACCCAAGAATTGACATAGATGAAGATTTAGATGTTCTTTCATTTTGGAAAGCACATCAATATCGTTATCCTGAACTTGCCTCCATGGCACGAGATATTTTAAGCATCATCGTCTCCACAATTGCATCTGAATATGCTTTTAGTAATGGTGGACGTGTTCTTGATCAATATCGAAGTTCGTTGACACATGAAAATGTTGAGGCTCTAATTTGTACAAAAGATTGGTTGTTTGGAATTAAAGGTAATTGTGTTTTTTTACTTCTCTTCCTAAATTTATATTTAGTGATAGTACTATTTTTAATATGTTAATATTTATGTTTATTGTTTTGTAGGTGATGAAGAGTTATGTTTACAAGAACTTACTGAAGATATTATGGAGTTGGATAGCAAGGATAAACATGAATCGATGGTGGATGCATAAGTTTGAATGAATTTTTTTGATGTTGAAGGCATTTAGTACTATTTGAAACATTTTATGTCTTAAACCTTATTTAGCTTTTTTTCAACATATCTTTATATGTAACTCTTATGTTTTGGGACACAATTATATGATTAAGAATTAATTAAGTAAACAAATGGATATTTTATGTTGATTTTGTCGTGTTGTCGTGTTTTTAAATGGTTCGTGTTCGTGTTAGAAAAAAAAACACGACTTCGTGTCGTGTCGTGTTCGGGTTATGCAAAAAAAGTCGTGTCGTGTCGTGTTAGGTAAAAACACGGAACGACAGCCCGATTTGCCACCCCTAGCATAGACAGAGTGAAGGTCATATTGACTAATAAAATCTTAATTGAAAGTTTAATAGAAACCAAGAAACATATAACAGCATTATAACAAATCTGATTTGGTGATTACCTCGTGGAGACTTGGTAATAAGCAGGAGTAGCTGCCTGTCAGTTCATTGTTTCACTTTGCATGTTTTACTTCCCGAATAATATGATTATTCAAAAGTCCACAGTCGCTCATACTTTTGGAAGTAAGTAGCGAATTAAGAGTGTCATGAATTGAATTGTAGATTGTATAAGGAGTTAGACCTAGCAATGGTGTTGTTCCAATGTTCATGAGTACTTAGAAAATAGAGATTTAAGTATTGGACCAACCCGCGCTCAGAGAATTACTTCATGGATTATATCACGAGCAATTCTGAGACGATAATATCTTATGATCTTGAAACATAGACATATAAGTTGAAATTTGCAAATCGTTTGTGCATTGATAATGCGTAAACGCATCGGTAACTCGATGTTATAAAACGTATTGTTGTGCGTGATTTGATGAGTAAAAGTCACAAGCATACGAGTCAAAGTTTATTCGTTCCTTTTTCCCTAACGAAAAAAAAACGATATTTGTGGCCCCTCGGTGATTTGGTGTTGACTTATAAGTGTTGGCCAGCCATGACTAAATTGATGTGTTTAGTTAGAAATCATATACCATCACAAATCGGAAATCAGGAAACATAGTATCGGACTGAGATTGATTCTAATCCATGTCTCAAGTCTGAATGATATCTAGTAGAATGGAGGATCATATGATCACTCATCTTAGGACCAGTAACTGACTAGGTCAGAGTTCGGCAGCAGCTTTTGGAAGCTACAATTTGCTGATTAATTTAGAAGTTGTACTGGGTGTTATAGTTATAGACTTATCCAAGTGGGAGACTGTTGGATTAGGTGTCTAAGAAATAACTATAATTTGATATAAGTACTTGAATTGATAGTAGCAAAGTCATTTTGGGTTGCCCTCAGTAGTCCAAATGTTATTAAGGTTAATAGAAAGAGAAAGAGAGAGAAAATAGTTTATTAATTTATTATGTGATGATAAATTAATTAGAAACTAGTTTGGAATTAATCAGAATTAATTGGAATTAATTTAGGATTAATTAAAAGTGCAAGGTCTGGATTGTAATTGTTCAATAGTTGAACAATAGAAACTTCTGTCGAAGTAATACGCGCGGCGCGGGCATGGAGTGTCACGACGCGTGCGTCGCGTACAACCAAAAAGGGTTTCGAGATAAAACTATTTTATCTTGTTTGAATTCAAATAAGATTTAACCTTATCACCTTTGAAGCTATAAATACACCTCACCTGTCACTTTATTCTCTGCCTCATTCCTGTAGACAGTTCTCTGGAATTACTCTTCTCTCTCAAGCAGAATCTATAATCCTTCTCTAAGGTTTTATAGTGAGCTTTTCTTAATAAGACTTAAGATAATTAACCTTTGCTTGGAGTTTTGGGTGTGAACCATTAGAGGCACGACACTTATGGTGCTTGCTTCTAAGAGATCAACGAGACAATGAATTATTGTTATTTGCTATAATAACAATAAGGTATGTAATACAAAAACCCTCTTAGTAATTTTAATCATTCCTTGGGTTTCACATAGATGTTCTTATTTATATGTTCAATAGAGAAAACATAGATCCTTTAGGTTGCATGTGAACTTAAGAGTTTAAGTTTATTTGTTATGCCTATTTCCCATCAATATAACCAAAAGGTCATGTCGAATTTTCGATAGAAATGTTAGTTTAATACGGGACATAGCTTTGTGATGTTTTAAGGCTTCATTATGAGTGTTTTTTATATGAGTTTGTAACCCCCAACGTTGCTTAAATACTTTTAAACTTATTTGTTTTTATTGGGATCAAATGTTTTAAATATTGACTTAAGTACTAAAAGAAAAGTTTTTGAAAGAATGAAATTTTTATTCACAGTGTTTTATAAACTATTACACCAATAATGGTGTATGAAAGATGGGGTGTTACACAAATAAACATTGAATACATAAACCTCGCTTACACATCATGTCATACACTCGGCATGAAAGATCGGCACCATGTGTTGTTTGTAGATCTAAATGAACAAGGACTCCAGTAATCCACTTATTCCAACCTGGTCTATCAAGTCCCAATCCAGCGAAGGGGAGACGTTAATATCTCTAATATGGAAATGGGTCAGTCGCCCTATAAAGTCACTGAGGTGCTCGACCGATAGTGTGTGTTAAAAATGTAACCATGGGTGCATGAGATGAACATCCCGATGGTTTTCTTGTCTATGCATCAGGTCATACATGGACATTCCCTTATTATCCCCAGTTATAAATAATGTTGGAGAACACCAAAGTATAACAGACTGCAGGAATATGAATCTCATGCATCTTTGTTTGAAAGACATAAAATATTATCTTCTTAGAATTACTTGTGACATTTCCATGAAGTAATCTCTAAGTGCGGGTTATTATATCACTTGATATCTATCAAGCACATATGAGTGTTAGTTTGCATCCCTATGCTATATCCATCTCTATGGATAATCTACTAACACCTTATATTAATCTTAAACCAATACTTACATCGTGATTTATGACCAGTTGTGGATGGATTGAATTAATGAATATTCCAGATGTTAAGTAAATATGAAAATGGAACATAGTGATGAATTAATGAAAACGACTACACCCTAACATATATTAAGTTCTCTACTTAATGATCACCATATCAGATAAAGTTCGATATTGTATAAGTTCTCAAGTCATAAAACTAACTAAATACACTCAAGCCTATTCTTTTGCTAATCTAATGCATGTTAAACCTAGTATGACAATCATGCTTGATCTATGACATTGGCTTAGTTGATAGATTAGCTAAGTGCCATATCCAGTAAAACTCTACTTATAATATTCTTTGTTTAAACAAGAGCACAAACACTGACTACAAACATGAGTCATCTCATTTGGAAGCCAGCTTCTATGTGATTTATCACTATGAGCCATTCCTTATTTTGGTAGATCAAGAACATGAATTACATTTTTTTAAAAAATTTAATATTACTCTTGACTTCTATCCAATCAGCTTTCCTAGAGGTAACCTGATATTAGTTTGTCATACTCAATGTATACGATATACCAAGCTTCCATACATAGCATTGGCTTCCATACATAGTATGATCGATCCTACAACTAATGCATATCCGATAAATACCCCACACTTGGCTTTTACTTGTCCTCAAGTAAACACAAATCATTTAGGTAAACTTAAAAGTTAATACGTGATTCCAAAATCCAGAAAATAAAATACAGTGTCAAATAATATTTGGTCAAACAAATCAACAAGTCAATCTAGAATCAAGTACATATTTGTGATAGGTCCAACTCAACGTTTTTACTTTCTAGATAATCTTCTTTTCTACAGATATTTAGATTTCAACTCAAGGGTTATTCAATTTTGCATAATCTAGTATTATACCCTTTTCAAAGTCCCCCCCGAGCTCAAAGTTTATTGCTCGATTCCCAAGTTACTATTTAAAACTTTCAACCAACCTTTTTCTTATTAAGCTCATGCCTTTCTATGAGATTCGTATATCACACAATTTATCAATAATTTTCAAATTATAACTTTAAGAACAATTCTTTATATGTCCAAATCTCAAAGGCTACATATTAGCTTAAAATATATACTTTAATATTATTTTTGCCTTGAAGTTTGTGACTTTTGATGGAATCCAGGTAGCAAACATTTGACTCGGTCGATCTGAGGCTAGATGAAGTCAGGTGACCAGGTGTATAACACCCATCACCATCAGAGGAGTGTACTGATTCAAATTCCAAAGGCCATTAAAGATAGTATGTGACTTTCTATGACACTCACATAATGAACTTTTAACAAAATCAATCCCAAACCAAATGGCTTTAGGAGACTAGGTGTAACACCCTTTAAAAGTTTATCGGTTCAATTATCAAAGGCCACATATGACTCTCTCCTGAACTTCAATTTTTAAAATGTTCCTTTAGGGCACAACAAAAATATAAATATTTTAGGATATTTAACAAGAATTCTTTAATTTAAGCAGCTTGGAAAAATCAAACTCAACTTATGTTGGCCAGAATAATTTTCAAGGGGTTTATTATCATTGACTACGCAAAATATATTATAATCCCTAGATTGACAATTAGCTACCTATAAATCAGAATTTATCTAGCAAAAAGCCACAAATAATACAACACGATAACTAAAACCGACTAAAAAACTCATTTAAATACTCCCAATGACACAAAAACTAGCATGTATGGAATAATATTCAGAAATTTGGCCTAAATTCAGTTATGCGAACTTTTTAGACTTTTTCGACCCCTACCCCATACTTAATTCATACAATGTCCCCATTTTATGCACAATTAAATTAGAAATAAGGGAGAAAAAGGAACATACTCTCCTAGGGTGTAGTACCTAAATCAATTTCTTTGTGAGAAGTGTGGAAAATTCCAATTCTGACTGGAAGTGGACGCGTCGTGTAATCGTGCAGTGCAAGCTCCATGAGTACGTGCATAGTATGTATAATCGGTCTCGGTCACTAAACTTAATGACATCAATCATAGAAGGCGAAAAGAATTCCGCAAGGAAAATAAAGATACAATACATGTAACATGATAGAAAATTTGAACAAACATTCAGTTTTTTGGCTACAAATAAAAAACAAACAACTAAAAAATGAAAACAAAATCAAAAAATCGAAACAAAAATCACTCCTCATCATCGGAAAACTGGTAATGTGTAGCGTGGCCAGATGGTGATGTTGGTGGTGGTGGAAATCGAGAACACCAATCTGAAACAATATATTATTTATTTTAGTCTTAACAAATGCGATGGAAAATTTTATATATTTATTACGTAATAAGTAACTCGTATAACTTGTTTAAATCTAAATAAAAACAAATTGTATAAAAGATAGCCAACTTTGATTTGATTTTCATTCGAGGTAAACATGTTATACCATTAAAATCAACTACAAAATACAGTGTAAACCCTACCAACTTTAAAATTTACCACATAATCCTAATTTATAAAGTCATAACATAACATACATCCATATCAACCCACCCAAAAAATAAAAATAAAGAACAAACACCGCAAACACCAACCAAACCATCCTGCACAAAACAATACATGGTATTAGAAAAACAATAAACTTCCAAAATATTCATAGTAACCTTTTCATATGAATCGAAATAGTTTAATATTTATTAAACTTGATATATATCACAAGATATGAAGTTCAAATTGGAATAGAGTCAAGAAGAAAACATGAATCCAAGTTAACATAAACATCTCTAAAACTTTAATCAACAATAAAACAATAAAATGTATTAACATAGAACATAAACATACCTAAAATTCAGCTGACAGCCATGTCATCTTTATCATCATCATTATCATCATCATCATCATCATCAGAATCTTGAGGCTTTAAAGGTCCCTTGAAGGAACTTTTATCATTTCCAAGAAGCTCACGAGTTGCTTTCTCAAGAAACTCCTGGGCAGCAGTTCGGGCAGATGTTTTTTCAGATGAAAGATACTTTCTTTTCTTACTAACATTCCCCTCTGATTTTACCCCCTTTCGTCTACTAATTTCCCTCATATTCTTCCTTTGATCTGTGAATTTATGGAAATAATTCTTTATTAAAACTATAAAACAAAATTAAAAAAAAAAACTAATTAAAAACCTACCAGTTGTAAGGTCGGGCAACGAGTGCTCAATGAAACGGGTTGCAGCCTGATAGTTTAAAGTAGCAGAAGGTCGTAAAGGGGCTGCAAGAAGACATTGACGTATAATGTTTATAAACGTAAGCTTTAATTACAAGGAAATATACCCAAATTAAGATGCCATTAAAGTTGGATTTCGTAAAACTTCGAAACTGAAATAAACTATTTGGGAAAAAACTCACCTTTGCTCAAATTTATGGACCTATCGAGCTTCTCTTGATACAAGTTCAATCTCTCCTACAATTCCAGAAATTGAAAATTAAATAATGATGGAATGAGTTTAATTGAGTTTCCAACAAACCCAAATTGACCCAAATGAGCAAAAACGTGAAACGAAGCAAAACAAACCCTACAAGTTCCGATCTGACAGGATGGTCATCTGGGTCGACGCCATTGCAACGCAGCTTCACTGGAAAACAAACAAAAGTTGGAAAATTAGAACGGAATTCGTTTCTTCTGTGAGTTTGAAGATGGGAGAAAGAGAGATGGATACATGTGAAGAGTGTGGTGGTGGCTTTTGCGAGCAAGAGTAGAGATTGAGCACGCTGAAGAGGGTCTAATTCGGAAAGAGTATCGGTGTCGCAAAGAGGCAAGAAATCGAGGAAGTGAGTTTGGAATTCATGGAAGTTGTTTGAGGTTCTATTCACGGCCTCCGTTATTGATTCTGGAACTACTCCTCCTCCTCCGCCGTCCATCTTGTTGTTGGTTTCTTTGGTTGTGACGTTCGTTTTTAACGTGCACCTGCAAAATCTCGAGCGCCGCTAAATTTAGTTGAGGAACAGGGCTTTGTGGAATTAGGGTATTTTATTATAGTATAAAATTTAAAAGAACAAACATATATACAAATTTTATATTGATATATTTATATATTTTTTAACAAAACAAAATAGAGAATAAAAAAACAAAATTTGGCTAATCTCATGAAGTTGTTTTTGAATATTTAAGCAAAATTGAGCAACTTTCGGAAATAGCTATCAATTTTGTAGGTAAGACCTACGAAATCGATAATCGGGCATGCGAATTGGATAGTTTATTTAAACAAAAAAAACTTGGAAAGCCTGTTATCAAAGTTGAGATCTTACAACTTAAACCAGGGAAATTTTTAGAATCTGCCTATACAGGTGACCCCTTCAAAATCCTATTTCACATGTAACCCTATTAAAATTAGGTGACCTTCGAAATTTTTTGGAATCTACCAAAAAGTGTTATTACAGAGATACACACTTAGGCTGTGTTTGGGAAGATCTTAATTTTTAAATGTCTGAATTGATAAGAAGAGCTAAACTTTTAAGATCTCAAAGTATAATATGTTGTTTGGTTAGAAGCTCTTAATTGTTGTGTTAAAAAATAAAATGACAATTTTACCCTTCAGCAAATTCGCAAATATCTTAGCATTTTAACAAAATAACCAACGTCAAAACCAAATTAAAGAACAAAATTTCACCAAAATCAAACCAAATTTCAGATGAGAATGACAAAATAACATTACACAACCAGAATTCAGCAACAGTGTCATCGATTTCAACAAGATTAGTACCGGTTTTAGCAAGAAAATCAAAAGAAAACATCACATGGATAAGAAAAACACCGATCAGAAGAGATGGAAGTCGAGAGAGGCTGTGGTGCTGTCGGAGTTGGGGAAGAAGGCAAGAACAGCAGCAATGTCACATGGAGAAGAAAAGCACCAATTTCAGAAGGTGTGTGGTTTGAGTCGTCGGAAGGAGGCAACAACAGCGGCAATGTCGCAGAACATATAGCCGGCGTTTGGGTAGTTGGAAGGAGGTGGCGGCGGAGCGGGGATGAAGGAGAATCATACTATGGAATTAAGATGAAGTTTACAATTTTTTTATAAATTGTATACTTTCCTTTGTTAAATAATATGAAAAAAAAATTCTCTAATAAAAATTATCAAGTCGTATTGAGTTGATTAATTCATTTTTTCTTTTATCAGTGGGTCATAATAGTCAGTAAATGGCTAAACTAAATATGTTAGGCCTTTTGTTAAGAACTATGGCCTAGCATTTCTTGCAAATATAAACTGTTTTGAATTGTTAAATTTGGTGAAATTCAAGACAAGTTTAGGAGATAAATCTAACATTAGTTTGGCTTTCCAACATCTTGAGTTGCATTATGTTATGAAGATAGTTGATGACTGTGATGTCAAACACTTGAAAATGTTTATTTGTAGTGTCTTAAATGTTGTTTATGTGTATCTGGTAGGTGGTGGTGATGCTCTGATGGAAGAGGCTCCGACAATTCAATATAATAGAGTTAATTGATCAATTATTGGTGGAAACTAGTGTAGTGGAAAAGACATTGATGAGAACGGAGAACCCATTTAGCGGAAGAGGATATTTTTCTATCTCTCTTAGCTTTCCTGAACACCGGTACAACCACATATTCACTACATATATCTTGAAACTTATAAGTATGTTATGATAATGATGTTACTACACGTGATGATGATGTTTGTATATGTAATGATACCGATGACACATAGGTACTTCCCTTAATTAAAGATACCAATATAGCTCCTTACGAGGACCTAATAGAAAATTGTTTCGGGTTATTTGACCTTAAAAATAGTAATTTGATAATGGTTGGTCGAATAATGATTACATAAATCAATATACTAATTGACCATTTTATGGTATGCCTTCAACACCAACATGTCCAAGCACGATTTATATACATATTCCATCACACAATGACAACCAATACAAACTATAAAAAAAACCTACAAATCTTCAAAAGCAAAAAAAGCTTTTTAACCAACACTTAGACTGAAAAGTATCAATGAGGGTTTTTAGTACAAAACTCGCAAGTCTTCAAAATCAAGGTTTAAGGCATTATGTTATTAAGAAAATTGTACTTGGTATATATAGGTTGTGGTAGTTAAGGATACTTGCTTTTTACAAGTTCAGAAACTTGTTGACGAACACACTTGTTCTTTAACACAATTGAACCCAAACCATCACAACCAACAAAAAAAAGTGTTGGTGTTGGTGCATTTCATTTCATCTTAGTTTTCCTTTTGTTTGCCTTTTGCATTTTATTAAAACCCCCTTTTTATTTCATGTTTTAATATTAATCAATAATCAAATTAGCTAATTATGTTTCATACCCGTTTCCCGAGAGTTCGACACCCTTTCTTACGACAACTATACTGCTACATGATTAGATAGAATGCCTAGTATGTGACACTCCTTAATTTGATAAGATCGGTTTATAACTTTTATGGTCTTACACACCAGTGCATGGCGATTGGTTTGACACGAATAGATCAAATAACCAAGTACAAATTGGTTATATTTCTCATTGAGAAATGAGAATTTTGCATGTAATGCAACATCAGTGAAATTGCCATTTATTGGTATGAATTTATGATATGTCATACTGAGCATTTTGTAGGTATCACCTACAAAATGTCAATGTCGCAGGTAATACCACAAAATTGCCATTCACGGATTGAACTTTGAATCTACGATTTCGTAGGTATTAAATGTGATTTGCACACTACGTTAGTACTACAAAATGGTTACCTAAGTACAATAATAAAATTAATCAATACCTTTAAGATGCGTTTAGTACAGAGAAATGTAATTTAAGCAGATAATGGAAATAGAAAGAAAGATAATTAAATTATAGAAAGAGAATTGATTTCATTGTTTGTTATCATAGACAATTCACCGGATAAATGTCTGAAAACTAATGCTCTGGTGGTGGTGGGTGGTATTGGTGCTAGGTGATGGTTATGGCAGTAGTGGATGTAGCGGTGGTGGTAGGTGATGATGGTGGTGATGGTGGGTGGTGGCAGGAAAGTTACATTGTTTGTTGTTAATAGTGATAATCTAATCCACTCAGAATCATTATCACTATTAACAACAAACAATGTAACTTTCCCTTTACATTCAAACACAAACATACTTCAAAAAATTTTATAACAACTAAAAAGTCAAACAAGGGGTACTTTGGGGCAATGTGACTTCCACCAACAACAATATATACCAACAAACACTATGATTCATTTGTTTTTCATCGAGAAACTTTTAGCATGATTCATTCATTGACAGCATTTTTTAGTTTACCCTCATCTACTTGTTCTTCGGTAGAAGTAGATGCCTGAATTGGCTTCTTGAATTGCACCAAAATCATAGTCATGTTGTCACATCCCTCACCCGTTGATGTTGATGGTGCCAAACATTTATCAAACACTCTTTCACATATTGTTGACAGTTTACTTTCCTGTATAATAATAATAATATAATTCCAACAGTTAGAATTCCCGATTTATAAATATAAACGATTATTTACAATTTTGGTCCCTGTGGTTAACACCGAATTACAGTTTTGGTCCTAGTTTTGATAATCTTGCACCGATGGTTCCTGTGGTTTCCAAATCTTTCACTTTGGTCCCTGTGGTTTCTAAATCTTTCACTTTTGGTCCCTCCCTTTGTTATCGTTTATGTAAACCATAGGGACCAAAATTGAAAGGTTTGGAAACCACAAGGACCAAAAGTGAAAGGTTTGGAAACCATAGGAACCATCGGTGCAAGATTTTCAAAACTAGGAGCAAAACTGTAATTTGGTGTAAACCACAGGGACAAAAGCTGTAATTTACTCTATAAACGATTATTTACAATTTTGGTCCCTGTGGTTTACACCGAATTACAGTTTTGGTCCTAGTTTTGAAAATCTTGCACCGATGGTTCCTGTGGTTTCCAAATCTTTCACTTTGGTCCCTGTGGTTCTAAATCTTTCACTTTTGGTCCCTCCCTTTGTTTATCGTTTGTGTAAACCATAGGGACCAAAATTGAAAGACTTGGAAACCACAGGGACCAAAAGTGAAAGATTTGGAAACCATAGGAACCATCGGTGCAAGATTTTCAAAACTAGGACCAAAACTGTACTTTGGTGTAAACCACAGGGACAAAAACTGTAATTTACTCCAATTTTAATTTATAACAGTTCTCAAATACCATGAAAATAAATAAATAATCATTATAAGATTTCTAGCAACTTACCGATTTCAGTTGTTCATGAATGAAATCCACTAATTGTTGGCTTGACATGCAATCCCTAAACAAATGAAGTAAATAATTCAAAAATGATTCAAGAGCCACATAAAATTGTCTAGAATAAATGCAAAAAAGGCTACGTTCCTAATTTTAGAGTAAATTACAGTTTTGGTCCCTGTGGTTTACACCAAATTACAGTTTTGGTCCTAGTTTTGAAAATCTTGCACCGATGGTTCCTATGGTTTCCAAATCTTTCACTTTTGGTCTCTATGGTTTCCAAATCTTTCATTTTTGGTCCCTATGGTTTACACAAACGATAACAAAGGGAGGGGCCAAAAGTGAAAAATTTAGAAACCACAGGGACCAAAGTGAAAGATTTGGAAACCACAGGAACCATCGGTGCAAGATTTTCAAAACTAGGACCAAACCTGTAATTTTTGAAAATTACAGTTTTGGTCCTAGTTTTGAAAATCTTACATTTTTGGTCCCTGTGGTTTCTAAATCTTTCAATTGCGGTCCTTATGGTTTCCAAATCTTTCACTTTTGGTCCCTCCCTCTGTTACCATTTGTGTAAACCACATGGACCAAAAATGAAAGATTTGGAAACCACAGGGACTAAAAGTGAAAGATTTGGAAACCAAAGGGACCGCTAGTGCAAGATTTTCAAAACTAGGACCAAAACTGTAATTTTTTGTAAATCACAAGGACCAAAACTGTAATTTACTCTAATTATTATTATTATTATTATAGAATCATACTTGTATTTCTTCTTATTACAAGATTGTACTTTCAAATTATTTCTTATTAGAGCATTGTACTTTGAAAGGATGGGTCGGGTGGGGTCCTCGGTTATCCAAAAAAAAAAAAAAAAAAAGTGTATAATTTTCAAAGTACAATGGCCTAATAAGAAATTTAATCTTACCAGATACCATCACATGCCAGCACAACAAAATCATCATCATCACATAGCTCAACCTAAGACAAAACAAAAAATGAAGTTATTGCAGTTACTTGATAATAGCAATGTACTTTTTGAATTTTTTTACATATATTATCTAATTCTAAATCTTTGAATATTATAAAAGACTTACGGTGTTGACATCAGGATTGGCAGTGACTATTTGTTTTTCAGCAGACAAAAACTTGTTTTGCTTAAATTCCATGTCACCTGCAGAACAATTATTATAAAATCAGAAAATACATAAAATAGTTTTTATAAGTGAGTTATTTGCTAACAGCTAACGTGCACCGTTTGATTTATAATTATCGAGTAATTCAGGATCTTTGATTTTTGTTGGTATAATGTTTAGAAAATATGGGTTTTTATATTTGTTTTGATTTGATGATTTAAAGTTTTAATTATTCATGAAAAGAAAATTATTTCAATGATTCACATGTTTCATTAAACCAAATTCTAAGAACCCTAACCTGAAAAACTAAATATATATCAAAAGAAAATTACTAGGTTAGAATTCTAAATGCTTAATGTAATTTAATGATTTGCAAATTTAATTAAACCCAAAAAAACGGCAAAAAATTTAAATCAAGCCTGAACCTGAGAAACCAAATCAATAAAAAAATATGAATCCAATAATTTTTTATGTAGCCAAGTAATTACATGTGATTAATCTATAAACCAAACCTTGATAATTACATGCGATTAATCAACGAATAAATTCATTTTAAGTCCTAATAAAAAAATACAACCTAAATAAAAATTGGGTAGACTTCTCAAAATACAATGCATTAATACGAAAAAAAATACGTAGATTTTTAACTATTATAACAGGATAGATTTATTAAAGTATAATGTCATAATAAGGAAAAAATGAAAGTACAATAATACGAAAAAAAATCTGAAGTATAATGTCGTAATAGACTAAAAAGAAAGTAAGATGCTATAATACACAAATAAATGAAAATACATCGCTATTTCTTGCATTAAGCCCTTTTACTATATGCTAATTGCTTCCAAGTTCTAACACATGGAAGTGACCAAAATAGACAAAATAGAAAAAAAGTATGAAACTAAAAAAATAAGTCCACAAGGTTAAAAAGGTAAAATACCTATAGCTCTTGTAAGATTCAGACTGCCATTAACTCGCCCTGCATGAATAAATCCACCTGCTTTTAATATCCTCTCTCTCTCAACTTCAAGCCCGGGCTTATGATCTCTTGAAAGATTGTATGCCTGCAAAATACCAACAAAAATTTCCAATTATAGCATCCTACTTTCATTTCTTTCTATTACTACGTTTTCTCTTCAGCTTTTTTCTTAGACAAAACTTCTTAAATGGTCCCTTTGGTTTCACAGGATATCAAGTTTCGTCCCTAACTATTTTTTATTTCATGGAACGGGATTTGAACTGAAGTCAATGAAACGGGATTCGAAACTTGATATCCTGTGAAACCACAGGGACCATTTATGAAGTTTTGTCTTTTTCTTATTAAGGTATTGTACTTTGAAAAATCTACCCATTCAATTTCTATATGCAAGAAATTACAACATTTTCCGTTCAATTTGTTCTTATTAAAGCATTTCATTTTCCTAAATAAATAAGTATTTCCCATTTTATATTTCGGTTAAATGCAAGAAATAGCAATGTCCAATTATATATTTGCGTCTTATACTATTATAGCATCCTACTTTCATTTATTCTATTACACCATTGTACTTTCAGTTTTCTTCTTATTAAATCAACCTACTCTGAAAAATCTACCCAATTATAGCATCATACTTTCAAAAATTTTATTACTAGCTTGGTTTGTATTTAGATGACATGGCTATAATTGGCTTTATTTTTCAAAGCACAAAATGGTGTAATAGGAAGAAATGAAAGTAGAATGCTATAATAAACAAACCAATGCAAGTACAATGCTATTTGCATTAAAAGCCCGTAATTTTCATCCAAAATACGAAAACCTACATTTTCAAAATTTTCTTACAATAGCATAGAAAAATTTTTCATTATAATTTGGTATATTATGAAATTGTACTATGAAGAAACGAAAGTAGGATGCTATAATAAACAAAAAAACGAAAGTACATTGCTATTACCTCACCCTTCCTTGAAATTACACAACGAGAATCACCGGCATTTGCGACAATGAGTTGATTGTTTCTCATAATAGCAACACACGCGGTACATCCAGATGTGGGCCCCGTGAAGTCAGAATGAGGACCCTGTAAGTACGTTGCTATTATGAGTAAAAACATAAAGTACATTGCTATTTATTGAAAAGTTACCTCTTCAAAAGCCCAATCGTCAAGTTGATGACTTGTTTCACCTCCTCTTGGTGACCATATGAATGACTCTATTACCCCTGAGAATTTGTTTATTTTATCTCCCAAAATAGATAATTCCCTCCACCCTCTTTGTCCACGCATCATTTCATCCATTCTGCATTATGGAAAGTAACTTAGGAATGGAATCGGAGAAGGAATGGAATTGCTCATTCCATTGGAATGGAAAGAGTCGTTTGTTTGTCCGAAATGTGATTCCTTCTCGTGTGTTGATGTTTATTCCATGGGGGATGGGTGTAAATTGTTTTTATTTATATAATTTTTAATAGTACTAATGTGTTTATAATTTTAAGGACTTTGACTAAATCTTTTTTATATTCAAAAAGTAAAACTAAAGTATTTGTTATTATGATTCTAATTTAAGATTTCGTAGTATTTTATTTTTTATTTTTTGTGAAAATGCAAACAGGTTTTTTTGAGTGTTAGAAATAAATATAATGTATATTTTAAATGACATGGAATATGTTTTATTTAAATTATTTAACAAAATATCATCATTTGATTAAAGTTTATTTATAGAATACCGTTTTTTAATGATACAAATTTCATGATATTGATTAAATTTCTAATAATAACTAAACTTTTTTTAAATTATATTCTTATTTGGGTTTTAATGAGATTTTCTTATGTTTCATTTTCTAGTTTGGTAGACATAAAATTCTAAATTAATCAAATAATATATATAACATAGTGTCAAAACTATACCTTGTATTCACATATAATATATAAAAAGAGGATAAGAACTATATAAAGAAATAAAACAACAAACCAATCCAGTTGAAGTATTTTAAATAATATATAAGTATATAACCTGATAAATGCCTTCTCTACAGAAGTTTCAATATCACCACTAGAATATGCTTCTTGTTTGAGCACTTGTTGATGTAAATATTTTGCACAAAACTTGGCTACCACTTTACCTGATATAAATAAAGTAAAAACAACATCAAAAATAAATAAATAAATCATTAAGTAATCATTGGTACAAAATACAAACCTCCATGGCCATCATATACACCAAAGAAAGAGGTAGAATTGTCAAGATCAGGAAGTGCTGCATGCTAAAAAATACAAACCAAAAAAAAAAAACAACTTTTTTCAATTTTCAAGAATGTAAAATTTGGAAATGATGACATGGCATTTTATGAGAAACATAATGCAAATATTGCAAAAAATGAGCCTCTAAACACCAAAAATTTACCATTCATGTATTTATAATTTATCTAATCAAAGTCAATAGTTGACGAATTAATATTTAATACATTCCATATATATTATATGCATAATCTTTAAATTTTGAAGTCATTATCTACTTACAGCATCTTCCATTGTTGCACGCCACCCTTGCATTGATGATAAACCATATTTGACCCTTCCATTCTCACCATTTTCAGAGAATTTTTCTGTTTTAGGAGTACTGAGATATGTACCCATCTTTTTAACTGAAATTACAATAAAACCAAATAGCCAGAAAGCACCAATGAGATCTTCAAGTAACAAATAAAAAAATTCGCATGCAAAGTGTTTCAAAATCTGCTAGAAAAGTCATTTAGGCCCCATGGAGTGTAACTAACAATAGCCCAATGGAGAAGAAGATCCTTCAAGAACTTGTCAATTTGACTCAAATGTCAAAATCAGTCTAAAGATGGTTTGAGACAAAGGATCCGCAATTGAAAAACAATTTGAATAAGAAAATGTTTCAATCGCCGTCTTTTCAAAGGGATCAGATCATGAGAAATGAAAACTCCCAGATTTCTAATCAAACAATTAGACACATGAAGGATACGAAAACAACGAATCGATAGAACAGGAACTGGTATTCCAAAAAGAAGATCGTGCGAGAAGAACTTATCGAAATCAATGATCAAAAAGTAGTGATAGTTTAGGGATTTACTTACCAAGATTGCCCAGTTGGGCGGCCAAACAATCCGCTAAACAAACCGATCCCAATTCGATTGAAACTTCAATGAAGCGAAACAGCAAACCAGAATCGCGGTGTACCTGGAAGATCTAGCCAATTTGGGGGATGAAGATGGTGGGGTAGGAAAGAAGGATGCCGACGGGAATGAACAACTGTTGAAGGGTGTTAGTACGGCTGGTCCGATGCATAATACGATTGGAGTGACGTGTGGTGTGATCACAGAGTTTTATACTTATCCATGGAAAACTGTTTTGCTAGTTTTACCTTTGACTCGAAGTCAACTTTCAAACCAGGTGCCATGGTTGCTGACTTCATGGTTAAAGCTTTAAAAGCCAAACCATATGGTTTGGAACTTGCTTTAACATGGTCCATAGGCTTAAAATAGAATTCAACTTTTACCATATTATTTACATTATTTAAGAAGAAATAAAGAATTAATCTCTTAAATTCCAAATTTTTTTTTTCAAAGTTGTGATTGTCCTATTTATAACATAATAGAACTTTATTTGTTTTTTCTAGGGATGAGCGTGGTCCGAAAACCTAACCGAACTGGACTGAAACCGAATTAGGCTTTTAAAACCGAAGACCGAACCGAATATGTATATTCGGTTCTAGTTCTATTCGGTTCGGTTTTTCAAGATCAAGATCAGTGTTAGGGTAAAGCATGGTCCGGGGACCGGGCTGAAACCAAATTGGATTAAAACCGAATTAGTATTTTTTAAAAACCGAAACCGAACCGAATATGTATATTCGGTCCTGGTTCGGTTCGGTTCGGTTTCAGTTGGTTTTTGACTCGGTTCGGTTTTTCCTGTCTATATGCTCATCCCTAGTTTTTTCACATGTTATCTTACTCATCAACTTATCTTTAACTTTAAAGTACATGTAGCAAGCAAGGTCTGTTTTTTTACACTAGTTGTTGTATATAGATAAGAGTAATGGAGAATGGCTGGTCTACAAAAAGACTAAAAGGAGAGGTGAGTTTTTGTTAGTGTTAGTGTGTCTTTTTATGGGGTTTCTTATTTAATTTCCAAATTAGGTTTCTAGGATTTTATTATAATAAAAAGTGATAATTTTCATTAACAAAAAACAAAATTGGGTTCGCATCAAGTGGGGTCAACTCTTCCCTCTTGCATAAGCTAGATCGACATGTTATGTATATTGATAGATAATGTGATGTTTGTTTTAATATGTTGTAATGTCCAAACTCCAAACAAGGATAGTTTTTGTCTTATTAGTGTAAAACCATGTCCAAGCATTTCTCTTATCGAATCCAAATTCTTGAGGATATTTTTTGAAATTTTTTTATTGAATATATTAAATATTAATATAGGCTATTTACGTCTAAGATTGTCAAATATTTCTCCTATGTTGAGTTTGAGTTACACATCAATAAGTTTAACTTATCACCAAAGTAAGATTTTGGATTTACAATGACGAAATACCATGAGAATTTTGCCGACGTGTATTACGGATTACAATGACAAATTACTATTCAGCATTAAATTATTTAAAAATAAAATATCACTCTTTTATGATTTTACTCAAGATTAAAGTTATCATGTGAAAAACACGTGCAACAACTTCTGGTTCAACTTATTGGCATTCACTTTCTTGATGGCCCCATATTGGTCCTTCTTTTGTCCCCTTGATTCCACACTAACTAAAGAATATTAGGTAAGACTCCCTTGTTATATTTATATAAAATATAAATAGTGCATGTTAATTAATCATCATATGGGCCATTATTTTGGAATATTTATTAAATATTTAATATAGTTTATGGTTTCTTTTTCGATTCTTGGTTTGGTACAACGATAATATATTTTGCTTCATTGTTGAGAACTTTTTATTTATTATATTAAATTTTGTGACAACTACAATTTTGGTACGATTATTTTGACGTAAAATAATAAGAGAATTATAATTATATATTTTTTCTAATCACTTTTATTGATGTTTGTTGTTTAAAGTCGTAGTAATAACTCTATACATAAATGATAAATCCAAAATCGCATGATTTCTTGCATTTATTAAACAATGATTGTATAAGATTATAAATATGATACGACTCCAAGAAAGTCAAAAATATACTAATTGTGTAAGAAAAGAAAAAGTATTAATTTTATCCTTTTATTAACACACCTTCTAAAATGTAAATATAAAAAGAATTAGTTTTATAACAAATATAAAAAGTGAATGTTTCGTAACATATAACGGACCACAAAACTTTAAATTTCCTCCAATCTATAACTACAAAAATTGATACGAACTTTTTATTTTGTATATTTTCTACAAAATAAGGTCTCAAACAACCAATCCACTTCTAGAATAACTAAAAAAAAATGTGATTTACCTAAAAAAAAAAACTAGCAACTATTTATCTTCCAAGTCATTTCAAAAGCAAAATTCAAATGAAAACATTACAATATAACATATTCAAATCAAGTCAAATCAAAACAAGAAAAATTAACTCAATTGATCTTATACATTGCATGAAAGAAGCATCTTTTGAGTTTGCATAAAAGAAAAGACCCGGTCAAAAAGTCAGCCAGAATTATTACGAGTGACATGAAATATAAAAATGATTTTTAATTCCATGTCTTAATTTAATTTAAAGGGCAAGCTTTCTCAAACTCCTTTTGCTCTTTGCGACATAATTCAAATTCATCGGTATTGTAGTACATGCAACCAGCATAAGCATCCATCTCTTTTGTGCACTTTTGATGCAAATCTTTTAGCCTGCATAAAAAAAAACAAGTATTTTTTAAGGTTAATGTTTGAAAGATAGGGCTAAATACAATAAATAGCAATGTACTTTCATTTATTTGTTTATTATTACGTCATACTTTTACTTCAGTCTATTACGTCATTATAATTTACACCTCCAATTTTTTTCTTATCAAGACATTGTACTATATAAAATCTACCCAATCATTGTTTATTATAGAGCCTGGTTTTTTACTAATGGCTCATGGAGATTTTGCGTGGATTACAGGGCATTTAACTGCGTCATTGTACCCAACAAATATCCAATCTCAAATGTAGACGAGTTGTTGGACGAATTATACTGGGTCATGTGTGTTCACCAAGCTTGACTAACGCACCGGCTACTTTCCAGATTCGTGTAAAAATAGAGGATATCCCAAAAGAGTGCCTTTTAGACTCATGAAGTGCACTACGAGTTCCTAGTAATGCCCTTTGGCCTCACGAACGTACGTTGGCCACCTTCAAATCGCTTATGAAAGACGTATTTCGCTTGTTTCTAAGGAGACTTGTCCCTGTATTTTTCTTCGATGATATACTCGTCTACAGCCGAAGGCCCGAAGTGAAGACAAACAGGTGCACCATGTCGAGTAAGTTATGGAGAGGCTTCGATCCCACAAACTTTATGCCAACTATGAAAAGTGTAGTTTTGGGCGGCCGTCAGTGGCATATGCGGGTCACGCGGTATCATAAATAGAGGTGGCTATGGGTCAGGACAAGGTAGTGGCCATACTTAGGTGGACCGTACCCCGGAATAACCGGTAACCAAATAAGCAAGAAATTGAGGACCGGAACCAGACCGTACTCACCTATCTGGTTCCGGTTTTTAGTCTAAATGTTCGTCCTTAGTTCCGGAACCGGACCAGAATCGGAATAACCGATAACTGAATAAGCAACAAATCAAGGACCGGAACAGACCAAACTTCCCCTATCCGGTTCTAACGGTTCCAATGCGGTTTTTCGGTCCAAACAATCACCCCTACCAAGAATGTTAGGGAATTGCGATGTTTGTTGGGTCTAACCGGTTACCGCTATTACAGAAGGTTTATTGCAGGTTACGCGACAATAGCATCACGTTTGACTGAATTGTTAAATACGGGGCAATTTAATTGGTCAAATGAGGCAAATTTAGCATTTGAGAAAGTAAAACAGATTATGACAACAGCCCCGATCCTTACAATGCCCAATTTCACTCAAGTTTTCATGGTGGAGAGTGGAGACCGATGCTTCTGGTTTCAAAGTTGGAGCAGTGCTGATGCAAAACGTACACCGGGTGTGTGCCTTATGTGTGCTACGCTACGTAGCGCGCTATAGCGCCCGCTACAAGCGCTATTGACAACACTGGTAAACCCAATTGCTTATTTCAGCCAAGTATTACGAGAAGGAGCTTATTGCCATAGTATTAGCAGTCCAAAAATGGCGCCATTGTCTACTTGGCAGATATTTCATTATAATAACGGATCAACGAAGTTTAAAATTTCTCTTAGAGCAATGAGAGGTCAGGATATAATACCAACGATGGTTGTGTAAGCCTATGAGCTTCGATTTTGAGATTTAATATAAAACCGGTGCATCAAATCCTGTTGCGGATGCCCTATCACGTAAAATGATAACAGATCACGAGTTTGAGGCAATTTCGACAACCGTGGGATTTTCTTCTAAATCAAGTGGAAAAAGTGCGGCTAAATTAACATAAGGGTGCAGCAGGGGTATTTTTGGTATTTTCATTTTTAAGTTTGTTAGAATGATGCTCTATTTAGTGGGCATGGATTCATTCTAGTTACTTGGAATCTTTCCTTGGGAGAATCTAGCATCTGTAATATTTAGTGGTATTTTTCTTTTTGATCTTAAGCATTACATGAGAAGTTTTTCCTGCATTCTTGAAATTAATATCCGCTTTCCTAGTTTATTAGTTTTTAATTTCCCTGGTTCATAGCAGTTTATCTAAGATAAAAAAATAAATAAAAGGAAATTATGAAGATGATAAATACTAGTAGTTATCTTATTATGATAACAATTATCCTAATAATCAAGATAGAGGCAGTTACTTATCAATTATCAAAATAAAAAATAATAATAATAAAAACTTATCAATTATCCAAAAAAATAAATTATTTATGAATAATGATGAAACTCAGTATTGATTTAGAAACAACTTTTTGATTTTGATTTTCCAAGTATGATGTTATTAGTTTCTAGTTTGATGTTAATGAAGTGGAATTGCATTTAAAAGTTATACTCATAATTTTTTTTAAGTGACTTTACCTAAAAAAAAGAAAACTATTAGGTACTAAATAGTAAATACTAGTATTTATCTTATTAAGATAGCAATTATCCTAACAATTAAGTAAAAGGAAATGCCTACAGACCTAAATCAAGGCTACAGTTGCTGTTAAAACCTCTATATTAATGCCTAAATCCCATGGAACTTTATATTTATAGAAAAAAAGGTTAATGATACAAACCGAGTTTAGAAAATTATCCAAACAATAAAGTTACCAATTATTCTAAAGATAATATGAACAAATGATGTAGATAAATAGCAACAATTATCCAAGATGTTAAAAAATAAATAGCAATTAGCCTAATAACAAACAAGGAAAGATAAATACAAACAGTAATACCAACAATTATCCATATGTTTGAAAAGACCTTCAAACAACTACTATTCATCTTGTGCAATATCTTATAAACTCCTTAACATGTATGCACAAATGTTATCATGTAAAAGTTATAGCACCTGCAATTTTTTAGTCATTTTACAACTACTTCATCTACTAATAACAAAGATGTAAGTCTATGGCACAAAAGATTTGACCATTTGCTATTTGTTCTCAAACTTTGACCAACATGTGTGTTAGTTAGTGCTTCTACCAATTGTGATTGTGATCATGTTGTTGCAAAGAAAATTGTTTTGAGAATTGTGATGCATGAACAAAAACCCATATTCTATCATGAAAATGGTCACATTCTTTAATGCAAAAAGAGTTTAATGCTCTTGGAGTAAATGATACACAGGGTGTTTTAAAATTGACAAAAGGGAAAAAAGCATATGCTTACAAAATCAAAAGGCTGATGGTTCGATTAAAAGATACAAAACGGATTGTGGCAAAAGGATTCACACAAAAAGAATGGGTGAATTATAATGAGACCTTTATAGAGTTTATACTGTTATAAAGTTCAAAGCTTGGTGGCTATTTTGTAAAAAAGGTTGAAAGATACATTAGTTTGATGTGAATAATACCTTATTTACAAGAAGATTTGTACCAAGACGTTTATATGAAGTTCCCATCATGTCTAAATGTTCCATCATCTTCTTTGGTATGTAAGCTAACGAAGTGGTATGCCAAGTTGGATCCTAATTGATCTAAGGGCATTTGGATACATCAATTAGATTCGAGTAACTATTTGATTATGTATTTATGTTTAAATTCCAAATACTTATATTTTGTAATGTACCAAGCTCCAATAGCCATATGAACTTACTTATTTATGTACGTATAATAGTGATGATGATGAAAAGTTTCATCACATCCTTTTATCTAGTCATTTTGGTACAACATTCTTAAGTCAGACTTTGAAACAACTTAGACTATATCATAGAATTGAAGCAACTTCAGAAGATCTTACTAATTTAGTGTGCATATAGATGGATGAGAGTACGGCATAGCCTAATTACATAGATTTCTCCATTTCCTATGCAAAATCACACGACCAAGTTTCCCCTTTTCGCCAGTCAAATAGATTATGAACAGATGAATACTTACAAGGACAATACACAGCGGGTCACTTGTCTGCCTTTCTCGAGGCACTTCTCGGGATTGGGATCGTCCTTCTTGCACTTGAGGAAGGCAACATTTTCGCCTCTACATCTGGTCGCTATGTGCTTCGACGCCGACATTAACACCGCCGATGTCGGAATAGGTTCTCCTGCAGCATCTACCGAACTCGCCATCCCGAATTGATCTAATTGCAATCCCTATGGCGAAAAAAAAATCAACGTCGTTACCATCCAGATTCCAACCCACGCATACATTCGTGATCAAATCAGATCAGAAGTAAAAGAGAACAAACAGGTATATTGAAGTATAATATAAAATAAACGTAGAGATCATCGTCAAATTAGGGTTTACGCACCTCTTCTTGAGCTTCCACCGGGAACTGGTGAGGGTAAGAGGAATGGTGCTCAGACTCGCTCCAGGGCTGGTGCGGCGACTAAGACGAACAACGGGTGTGTTTGAGTAAATTGTAGAAAATACCCTCTATTATTCTTAATATGCAATTTTAGCCCAGAAAGCTTTTTTATTTCCATATTCGGTCAAGGTCAAGGTAGGTAACCCTTCAACCAAATCGTCTGTTTCTTTGTCGACATCAGCCGAACTCCACCGAGATACACAAAATATGTTAATGGGAAAATCAAACTTATTGTTGTCTTCGTTAGAAGTACTAAATTGACTCTCTTATATTTTGTATATACTTATTCATCTTATATATGATGGTCCGTGCATATTAGCACTACATACTACTGTCGTAGCCCATGGCCACCAAGATATAAGTTTTACCATTTGAATGTACAAATGGCTCCATAAATGTAACGTCTACAAGTTGAAGAAGTCAAGTTTAATGATGTGTGTAAGGGGTATTTCGCTTCGTTAACAGAGTTAGATGGTCTCACAAACTCTTCCATCATTAAACACGAACAATATAATCACATTATATGATTCTAAATTTGTATTCTAGACTCTCAAGTAACCCCTATATTTAGAATTACAAGTATTCATAGGATTGAGACTCATTATACTTTCAGGACATAACATCCATAAAGTTGGTCCACCCGCATCATAAAGATACAAGGCTCATCCCAAAAGCATAACATTTGACTCAGAGTTAACTTCTTGCTTTCTCTCTAAGTATTTGTTCGGGATTCATGGTACTTAAAACAATTTCAAGCAATTAAATGCATCGAAAATAAATAAAAGGTTTATATAAAATCAATTTCCCAATAACCATGGATATAATTAAGTCTAACTAGATTAACAAACACAACTAATGGTGTATTAAATTATACATCATAAACGATAACTAAGATGATGTTTATGTAAATATAATGTTCAAGCAAGAACACTTCCACGAGTATCCACACGAGCAACTTCTCGAGACATCAATTAGAATGTTTTTTCCAAGAAATCAACAAACACCATATTTTGTTTGCTCCTTTTAGCAAGTTGAATACAAGGAAGAGGCTTTCAACCCGTGGACCATAATGGAGAGTAGAGCGATGTGAGATTAGGTTTAGCAACATAGTTTCATTTATTTTCATTAATATAGTGTATTTAAAAGCTTTTGTAATTAATACAACGTGCTTTGAAAAACTATACCGGTTATAACATTTTACTTTCAACTTTATATAATAACATTATACTTTGAAATATTTACCTAATTTAGTGTAAACTGCTTTGTATCTAGATGACATTGACATAGTTATATGTACTTCTCAAAATACAATGTTGTACTATGAAGAAATGAAAGTAGAATAATATAGATTAAGAAAATAGAAGTATGTTGATATTTCTTGAGTGAAACTAATATCGTAGTTCTTGGAATAAGATGGTTCCTTTATCAAAAAATATTTACATAAAAATATTATCAGCTGTAAATTTCTAACAAAAATATTTAAAATTCTTAATTCTTTTATACTGTAACATCTGTGTTTTGGGCCTTGGAGTTTTGGGCTTAAACCGAAAAAATAAAACTTATTTTTTAAATAAAGAAAACAAATGAATAAATAAATCTAATATTTTTTTATGTTTTTATATTTTGAATAAATGAGCCAAATATAGTTTTAAAATCTATTTGTAACTAAATGTGAGAAATTTGGTCATAATGACTAAAACTATCAATTTGGCCAAACTTAACCATTGATCTTTGACTAGTCAAGAATTTAGAAGGAGTATAAAATATTATGAAGGAATTGACCTAGACACTTAGAGTAAGTTAAATAATTCATTGAGTTTATATTGATGACCAAATTGTGAAGAATTTTAGCATAAGGGACCATTTGTGTCAATTTCGGAAACTAAGGGTTAGTGTTGACCTAGTTAAAGACTCAAGTGAAATAAATAATTGTATTTGGGGCATAAGTGTAAATTTAGAGACTTTTAGTTAGAAGAATTGACTTTATGGGTGCTGGGTGAAGTAAGACCAAACTTTAGGGACCCTTCTTGCCAAATCTTAAAGTATGTGAGGTTTTAATGGGGGTTTTCCCCCATTTCAGAAAAATCATGATTTGGAGAGAATGAGAGGGAGAGAGTGGCGATTTTCTAGGGTTCTTGAGGATTTGATGCTAGAGATGGAAGATGGTTCAAGCTCTTGAAGTTCCTAGCAAATCTAAGGTATAAACCCTTCATCTTCTAGCTTTGGATTTCGAGTTAGGGTTTGGGGTTTGGACCTAATCCGAGATTTATGATGGGGGGAGGTCTTTCCTATGATTCTCATTGTTTGTTTGATGTTTCTAAGTTGTTGGAGTCTACATTCAATCCATGGATGATCTAGAGCCAATTGTTAGATTCAAATGGGTGTTATGAACCCTAGAAATTGGGGATTTGATGAATAGTTGAAGAATCTAAAAATTGATGGATGAATATGGTGGTTTTGGATGAGGGGATTCATTTCTAATGATTCCCTAAGGATTCCAACCCTTGATTTGTAATCTTAAACCTTGAATCTCTAGAACATAGGAATTGGGTGTTGAAATGGTTTTTATTCATGTTTATGATAAATATATCTTTTGGTTTAATGAACGAATGAGTTATTGCATCAACTTGGAAATAATAGTGGAGTAAGGATCATTCCTAATGATTCCATGGAATGGAAGAACGAATCTCCACTTGTAATCATCAATTTGATGGATTGGAATTGGGTATTCCATAGGTGTAACCATTTGGACCAATGATTGGAATTGGAGATTCCATGAGGCTATCTTCTTTAAAGTTATTTGGGAATGACTCCCTTAAGGACTGACCTTGGTTAAGAACTTATTTGAGACTTTATGGTGTTAGGTTTAATGATTGACTTGGAACATAGATCATGAATCACTTGTTAAGAGATAAGAACTTGAATTGTGATTTCCATTGGTATAAGTCATGAACACTTGGATTGGGAGTTGAATACTTGGAATTGGGTGTTGAAAGGGTGGAAGGACTTAGAATTTATATATAAGTTCATTGAAATGATGATTGGGTTATAATTACCTCCCTAGTCGTTGGGGCATGTGTGCATGTCATTGCCTATGATTTCTATGGTTTAGTTTGGATATGAAGTTGTAATCTCCTGAAGTCGTTTAAACATTTTTAAAACTTATTTGTTTTTGTTGGGAACAAAATTTTAAGACATGACTTAAGGTCATGAGAAAATTTTTTAAAAGTTTGAGATTTTGGTAAATAATGTTTTTTATGAAATATTACACCATTTAAGGTGTATGAAAATCATGGCGTTACAAGTTGGTATCATAGCCATAGTTTAAGCGAATTAGGTATCGAGACTCGAACCTAGGGTTAAACTTTGTAAGGCTTAAGTGAGAATACGAACTTTAGGTAAGACCGTAAGCAAGGAAGCTAAGGTTGTGATCAGATGCATCGTAAAATAGGTTGATGAACCTAAGAACCTAAGATAGGTTGCAAACCTATAGGATGATTAGACTGTCGAGTTTAACATTATATATATTTTGTAATGTATTAAGCTAACTTGAACCACTGAACCAGGAGACCTAGTGGTGACATCAAAATCAAATATGTGGTTATGATAATATAAGCATGTATTATCATAATCACAGTATGTGTATTTGCGATTTGGTAGAATCACGAAGGAGTCATGGGAATCTAGTAAGGGATATAAGTAGAAAGTAGCAAACAGGAGATAGAAAGTTTGAATGACATATGATTGTTATACATATGTAATAAGTGTTGGATTAGGTGTCTAAGCCATGACTTTATATTTATATTTATCTTGTTAATTGAAGCAAAGTCCATTTGGGTTGCCCTCATAGCTGGAGGTTAGGATAGAGTTCAGTAGAGTAAAAAGGTTGATTTATTAATTGTTTAATAAATCAATAGAATTAGTTAAATGGTTTATTAATATATTTAAGTGTTAATATATTAATTAGAAACTATAATAATTAATTGAGATTTAATCTAGAATTAATTGGATTTAATTTAGTGATTAAATTAATTAATTAAAAGTGCAGGGACTGGTTTGTATTTATTCAATAGTTGAATAACTGACAAGCCAGTAGCCAGGGGCCAAAGTTGGCGCCAATATGGAGGGAACTCCATAGTTGGCGAAAACCCTAATTAGGGTTTAGAAGCCTTGGTCCAAATGGTCAACAGGCTTGCCCATTAAGGAGGCTCCTCTAGGGTTTCAGCTGTAACCCTTGGAGGCTATAAAAGGAACCTCCTGGCTCCCCTTTTCTATGCCACTTTTTGAATCAAGAATACTCTGCTGGACTGTCTTCTCTATTGCTTGGGTGTGACTTCATTTGAGGCAGGATCTCTTTGCTGCTAGCTTCAAGAACAAGATCAAAAGGTTGGTTATTCTTCATTTGATCTTTAGAAATAATTGTTGGCTTTAGGATTTTAGTTTATTATCTTCATAGAAGAAAACATAGATCTTTCTGGGGTTGCATGTGAACCATAAGAGATTATTTGTTCATTGTTTGCTAGAAAACCCTTCAATAAGGTCAAGTACGACTGAAAGTAACAAGGATAATATAGTGGGGGTGTGTACCACTTAGTCTGGAACCCTAAAATGAACAAATATGACAACTAATGTGCCTTGTGTAGTCTGCTTAATGTTGTAAGGTATGCTTATTTGAATAAGATGAAGTATGAATGAGAACATTTAAAAGTAGTATGATGAGTATGTGCCACCCAAATGGGAATTATGAAGCAGTTAGCCTGAAATGTAGATAAAGAGCTGGGTTTTGTTATCTGGAGACAAGCCCTATGATTATATGAAATAAGTAAGGAAGAAAGATCGAAGGTAGCAACCTAAGTACCACTCAGGGACTACTATAGGCCTCAAGAATAACTATTAATAGTTATATTATGTATGTTGGTTAGAAAAATGAAAGTGAAATGCCTAATCAAGGTAAGGAACCCAATATGATAATTTGAGCTAAAGATAAAAAATAACAACCTAATTAACAAGTGGAGAGCTTTGACTTCCAAACTTGAATGAGTATAACAAGTGAAAGCATCTAAAAGCTGGTCAAACGATTAAGTCATAAGTATGGTGACTTGACAAGTAAAGATGAAAAACATAATTGCTGAATTATGAAGATCGAGAAGGATATTGATTCATGTGAACCTTATGCATCATCAAGCTCAGAAAATGAAGGTATGTCACGTCTTCTCATGGAATTCTTTAGATAAAAAAGTTGTTTTGAAATCTAAATTTCTACATATACATACTAGCAATTGAAGGTCACTATTGGTAAGTGATTAACATGAACTTTTAGGGCGTGATGATATGTTCATCCAATTGTTGATGATATGTGTTCTTGATATAAGTTGATAAATTCACAACTTATGAAGTGCATTGTATATGTCTTCAGATTAGTAAGATTATTATGGTAGCTAAGTTGGAATTAGCTCATGAATGTGATACTTAGAAAAGTTCTTTATGGATTGTGATCAAGCAATTGTTTCCCATATAAAATTTTATCTGATTTGGTGATTATCATGTGGAGACTTGATAATAAGTTGGAGAGCTACCATTTGCATTAATTTAATACTGTTTTTTGCTTTAGCATGTTTAGAACCCACTTCCGGAGGATGAATTTACTCAAAATTCCACAGTCGTTCATACTCTTGGAAGCAAGTAATGATTTAAGACTCTCATGGAGTGTTAGTAGATTGTCTATAGTGCTAGCATGGGGATTGCGACTAACACTCATGAGTGCTTGATAGAGATTCAAGTATTGGAACAAGCCGCACTGAGATATTACTTCATGGATTAAGTCATGAGTAACTCTAAGATGATAAAATCTGTTATTCTTCAAACCGAGATGCATGAGGATTTGTGCTATGATTCTGTTATGCATTGGTATGCTCAAACGTTATCCGTAACTAGTAGTTATAAAGGGTATCTGTTCCTTCTGCCCTGACAAGGAGAAGCGATATATGTGGGACCCTCGATGATTTGATGTTGACATTAAGTGTTTGGCCAAACCGAGACTAGATTGATGTGTTCAATCAGTAGTTTGACAGAGTCATCATAAATCTCTTTTGGGACACAGAAATTTGAACTTTTGGGTTTTACATTTTCCATGACCCAGGTTCATCACAATATCTTGAAGAACGAAGAAATAATTGATCACTTATCTAAGGGTCTTCTCTTTTCTTTGCTCAAAGGTCGGTAGTTGCATTGGATGGCATAGTCTTTGCTGATTATCAGTTAATATTGAGACCACACAAGTTGACAACTTGTCCAAGTGGGAAACTGTTGGAATTAGTGTCCAAGGTCATTAACTAGTGGTAATATTTATAATAATAGCGTGGTCTTTTTGGGGTGCCCTCATAACCTAGAAAAACAAACAGAGTCAAAAAATATGAAAGGATGATTAGTTTATTAATTTATTGAGAAATAAATTAATAAGAACTAGATTAGCAAATTAATTGATAAATTAATTTAGAATTAGTTTGGAATCAATTAATTTAGAATTAATTGACAAATTAAGCTTTGAGAAGAACTAGAGAAGGAGTTAGCGACGCTATAGGAAGGTGTTTAGCGACGATATTGAAGTGGTTAGCGACACTATTGAAGTGATTTAGCGACACTATGCTGGTCTGGGTAGTGGCTTTGCACGTTCTTGGGATAGCACCGTTATCATAAGGATATCGATGCTAGTAGCCGCTGTTTGCACCAAAATCCTAGATTTTGAGTTTTGGGTCGTATATAAAGGCACAAAACCCTAGGTAGCCATCCTTTGACACCATTAAGCCTCCAGAAACGTCTCAAACATTCTCCTGGCTTCCTTGGGTGATTTTTGGTGCTTTTGATCATTGTAGAAGAGCTCTTGAAGAGTAGGAAGGTGCATGGAGGTGCTAGAAGGTGTTCTTCAAGTGTGAGGCTGCTAGATCTTTAGTTTTCTAGACCTTTGTGAGTAAAGTTTCTCCCTTTTGTGTTTGTTAAATTGTTCTTGTAGTTATGGGAAGTTTAGATGGGTTTTTGGTCCTTTGTTGCTTGATCTTTGGAGTGTGGTGACAAAGGCTTGATCTTTATGTCCCTTGAGCCTTCTTTGGAAGTTTTGGATTGATTTGGAAGTAAGCCAAGCTCCCTTGAGTGTTTAGGTTGGGTGTTGCTCTTTTGGTGTAATACCGTAATATTTTCGGTAAGTAAGTTTGAGTTATTCTTAGTATAATTAAGAATATCTAGGTTGTTATATGAGTTAGGATGATTAGAAACCAATTAGGAGAAGTTTAAACCTTTAAAAATGTCAAAAGAGGTTACACGGGTCGTGTTGGAGTCACACGGGTCGTGTAGGAGACCGTTTGGGACTATTTGGGCATCCAGTAACTTACACCGGTCGTGTTTTATTAACACGGGTCGTGTTTTTCTACAGACCAATTTCGAAAACATTCAGTAGGTTACACGGGCCTTGTTTATTAACACGGGTCGTGTTACGTGTTACGTGTGTTTATTAACACGGGCCGTGTTTATCTGTAGACCAATTTCAACATATTCCGGTTGTATCTTTCGCGAGAGCGCGAAGGTATACCGAAAGAGGTGCCCTTTTATTTATGGCGCATGTTACTCCTATTGAGTCCGAACATTCCATTGTAAAAGATGTTGAGGTGGTAAGAGATTTTGCTGATGTTTTTTGACAACGCCTAGTAATATCAAGTATTTTAGGCGTTGTTGAGCCCTGTTCTTGATAAAATTATATCATATATGTCTGGGTATTCTCACTTTTCGTGCCAGGACTTGTTTGGAAGAAAAGTATGGAAACAGGGACTAAAAGTGGGCAAAAGGAAGAAGTTTGGAAAAGAATGAAAAATCAAGAAAATACGTACGCGCATCGCGGAACTCTGAAACGCGCGACACGGGCTTGAGGCGGTGGAACACATTCAAATGACGAAAAAACAGGATCTGATATGTACGCGCGCCGCGGAACCCATAAAAGCGCGGCGCGGCCTCGAGAAATTTCCAACTATAAATAGAGGCATTTACAGCCGAAAACCCTAGCAAAGACCGGGTGTAAAATTGACCTTGAAGCTCTTTGACTCCAGGATTTCGTTTCAGCAACATCTCAATTGGTATTTTATGTTTTTGAATTTAATTTCCTTTTAGTAACAAGTAGTATTTGTAGCTAAAGTCTTTGGGAGTGATAACCACTGACTTTGAGCACTTTAGGTTTCTGTTTTAGCATCATTAGTTACTGTTTGGATGTTTGGAATTCAGTTTTGGTTAATGAAATCATTTGGTTACAATTAATCTTGGTTTTTCGGTGTTTTGGATGTTTGTGTTTGATTTTGGTTATTGGTTTGTGTTTGAATGTTATTTTGACCTTGTTTGGGACTATTTCCTTTGCTGAAATCAGTAGCCAACTAGGTTAGCTTAGGTGTTGAACTTTGGCCAGTACTTGTTCAGTTGGACTATAGCTATTGGTTTAGGTTATACCTTGTGATTGTTCGGATGTTTTGGATGCCTTTGTTTGCTTCTGATTTAGAGATGCACTTCTGATTTCAGAAAGTGACTAGGTTAGTTTGCGTCGAGTTTAGCTTATGCTTAGCTTGACTTTATTTGGTTATTGCTTTTGGGTAGTTGAGCACTTAGAAACTAGATCCTCCGACTGTAGCGTGACACTACTAGTTGGTAATCTGTCATTTAGTCTAACCACAAAGCTCCTGCGGATCGACCCTGACTACCACTGTACTAGTTTGTGTTAGGTTATATTTATTTTTGACCACACGACGACCTAGGCGTGTCAAATTTTGGCGCCGTTGCCGGGGAGCTGTGAGCTTAGATTAGATGATTAGTAGGAACTTGTTTCTTGTTTTTGAAAATTTCATTTGGTTAGTTTTTCTTTAATCTTTAGCTTTTGTTTTGTGGGCGTGTTGCACTAGTGCATGCGTACCCGCAGGGGTGAGCAATTATCCCCATTGCATTTTGATCCTGAGATTGAGCGTACTGCGCGCAAAATCCGTGCTCGTAGGCATTCAATTATCATGAGTTTTAGTCAGATTAGTAGTAGTCCAGTAAGTGTTGCCCAGGAACCATTAGGTGAGGCAACTGGGATGTTTTCTATTCCCCCATTGTCAGAGTTTCAGTTCGGGAGCTCGAGTGCTTCTGGTGGTGCAGTTTCAGCCCCTGCACCCATACCATCATGCACTCCGCCATCTGTACCACCATTTACACCCGTTTCACAACCACAATCCACCAATCCATTTACCTCTGCAATGTCTTGGGGAGAGTCGACCCATGATGGCAGCCTAGTTTCTAGACAGCAGACACCAACATCTCAACCATTTTCTCAATCACAACCAGTTCTCTTTAAACCTCAACCCACTTTCCAACCTACACCACCTATACAGTACCAACAACCTCCTCAGCCACAATACCATTATCCAGAGACAGAGGAGAGGTATGACGAGGAAGACAAGGGATGGGTGCCTCCAGCACCACAGCAACGTTGGAAGCAAGGTCGAGGACCTCTGAGAAGGGCACCACAATATCAGCAATGGTACAATGATCATCACGCATACGGTAACCACACGCAACCTTTACATTTTGCACAACCGAGGAGGCAATCGGTTGCATCACATTTCCAACCTCGGGAATATGATGATTCATCGCCAATCTATATTCCTGATAACATTGATTCTCAAGTAGAAATAAGACCTCAGTTGTTAGGAATATTGCCAGAGTTTAGGGGGTATAAGCAAGACGATCCGTACAATCATCTTTACGAATTTTTAGCGATTGCCAATGCTAATAACCCTAGAAATACTTATAGGAATATTTTTAGGCTTAGACTTTTCCCATTTACTCTGAAAGATAAGGCCAAGTATTGGTTTACGTCCTTACTGTCTAATAGCATCACAACATGGGATCAGCTCAAGGCCAAGTTCCTGTAGGAATTTTATCCAGCAAGTAAGACTACTGAAATTAGAAGGATCATTCAGGATTTGCAGCAAAAGCCAGGGGAGGCTTTCCACGAAGCCTTTGATAGGTTGAAGGAATTGTTATGATCCTGCCCACATCACGAAATTCCTAGGTGGCAGTTAGTTAAGTTATTCTTCGAAGGAGTCAGTGAGACGCATCAGGCCATGATAAATGCCTCATCAAGTGGGACATTTATGTGGCAGGACCCAGAGGAAGCTTGGCAGTTCTTGGAGCAATTGAGCAATGGTTCCAAGGCGAACTTTTCTACCAGGAAGACTGTAGGTACGACAGCAGCAGTAGGAGCCGAAGCTGACTGGAAAAAAGAAGTAAAGAAAGAAATTAGTGAACTGAATAAGAAGTTTGACAGACTCATGTCAACACTACAGAATGGACCGCAGAATTCATCACAATGAGGTCAAGGAGGACCTAAAACTCAAGAGGCGAATCAAGTTTATGGCCAGGGTCAAGGCCAGCATAACAATGGACGACCCTACAGGCCATACAATCAAGGACAGCAGCAGAACTTTAGGCAAAACAATTACCAAGGTCAATCGACCAATCAGCCTAGAACATATCAGCCTGCAAACAACAACAACAACAATGGGAATACAAACGGAAATGGTAGCAATAACAACAACAGGGGCCCAATAATGTTATCAACAACACTTCGGGAACTCAAGAAGAGATGATGGCCAAGATGTACGAGATGGTCACTGCTACGCAGCAACAGTCTCAAGCAAATGCAAAAGCCATCGCCAACATGGAACGACAAATTGGACAAATGGCTGAGGATCAGCAAAAGAGAGACAGTGGAAAATTGCCAAGTGCTACAGAGGTCAATCCAACCCATAATCAGCGACCAGGAAAAGAGCAAGTTAACACTGTCGAATCTGGATGGCGAAAAGTCACTTTGGAAGATTTGTTTGAAGTAGGAAGTGAAGTGAAATTAGAGAAAGAAGAGGAAGTTCTAGTAAGCGAGGAAAGTAAGGAAGAAGGAATTCCTGTTGAGAAGGAATCTCAACCAGAAATATGCAAAGAAGTCCAGGAAGAGGAATAATCGACGGTAGCAGGAATCAAACAGAAAAAGAAGGATAGGAAAGGGAAGAAGAAGCAGGAAGTACCCAAACCAATGGGGCCTTTAATGAACCAACCTCTGTGGGATGAGCTTAAGGATGCCCCTGAGGATACCAAAATTCTTTAGGAAATATGTGAAAAAAATGGGAATAGTAAAATGCCCACACCATATACTGTGAGGTTGACCGTGAAGGCAAGTGAGGCGTTATTAGGAACACTGCCCAAAAAGGAAAAGGATCCTGGATCACCACTACTGTCGGAGATGTGGTTATTCGAAACACTTTGTTAGATTTGGGAGCAAGTGTCAATATCTTGCCAGGATACCTATACGATAAGTACAAAAATGAGGAAATAGAGCCAGCAGAAGTTGTATTGCAGCTGGCTGACCAATCAACAAAGGTATCTCGGGGAAAACTGACAAATGTCATAGTCAAGGTCGGGGACTTCTTCTATCCCGTAGACTTCTTAGTAATGGAATATGAAAGCTTGGACGACGCACCTGCACTTATGTTAGGACGCACATTCTTGGCTACTGCTGGTGCAGTGATTGATTGCAAGACAGGGGACATGGACATTTTCTTTGGGACAAGGAAAAGAAGATTGAACATGTTTGGAAATCCTGTATCATTACCTTCAGAAGAAAATGGCAAGCAAGTGGACAGAAGGATATTAATGGAGCCTGGGATCAAGAGTAAGGAAAAAATTTGGACACGTACGGGAGAAGGAGGAAAAGAAGAAGTTTTAGAGAACACTAAGAACCACCCGTTGTCCACTATCAATAAGGAACAACTGCTGGACATGATAGAGATGATGGAGGCAAGACACCAGCAATATGAAAAGGAATCAAGAGAACGAGAAGCAACAGTTTTTAAGCTCCTGGAATCTCAGCAACAGTGGATTAGCGGCGTGAGCGATAGGATGACCCAACTCACATCTCTCATGTCAATGATGGTCAACAACTTCGTGCCAGGATTCAAGCAGATGTCATCAAGGGTTCAAGAAGAAGAAGAAGAAGAATAGGCATAGGAATATCACGTCTGGCTGAAGACGTTAAACTTAGCGCTTGTTGGGTGGCAACCCATCGTGTCATAGGTAGGTTTTATATTTCTTAGGATTAATTAGGAAAATACATCAATCTTTTGCAGGTATTAGTGGTCTGAAGCAAGTGTGGGGTCGTGTGAAAAGTTTTTAAATTTTGAAGACCGTGCCGCGGGTTTTTGAATTACGCGACGCGGGGTCGTAAACCAACCCGATGCGCAGGGGTTGATTTGGTGACACGCGCGACGCGCAAAGCGTAAATGCGCGACGCGGGAAATGATCAGTCGGTTTTCTCCTATATTAAGGTAAGCCGCGACTCAACACACACCTCACACGACTCGGAGCTCTGATCGACAAAATTATCTCGCGTTTTTTCTTGCTCATTTTGTTTCTACTACCAAGGTATGCTATTCTAACTATCTATTAGTTGTTAAAACTAGCAATTAGGTAGTTAATTTTAGTGATTTGTCCAGAAAAGTTCAAAACTTAGAATCGCTAATGCTAACTCATAGGGTGTTTGTTTTGCCAAATAGAGACCCTAGATGAGTTAGTCGGCACTTAGGCTACCTTGTGGAATGATTGGATCAAGTTTTAGCAGGTTAAATCGTGAGTTTAGATCGGGGTTTTGAAACAGCCGCACGCCGCGCCGCGCCCTTGCTCTTGGGCCGCGCCACGGTGCGGTGGGGAAGAAAAGGACTAATTTTGCAAAAAAAAAAATTTCTTTTTCTTTTGTGGCTATGTGTTTTCTTTGCAGATGATGTTCAGGTTGGATCACCCTTTCCTCCAGTTTCCAGAGGGACTGGCCAGCTCAGCAGAGTATATTTCACGGAGGGACTCACTGACTAGTCGCTGGGTTCTCGAGGCGACAGTCATCGACAGGGACATTCTTAGGGACGCCGGACTCTGGGGCGCGATCGAGCCATTCCTATATCGCACCTGGACCCATGGGGACGCGTCATTCACATGTCGGGCCTGGGACAGTATTATGGCTACGGACGAGGACATGGTCTACACAGAGCTCCTCCTGGAGTTCCTTTCTACTATCCATTTCGTCCTCGGGCGTCAGACCCGCGATCCAGGATTGTTCGATTTCGTTTGGGTGGTGAGCAGAGGGAGTGCAACCTCTGCGAGTTCGGGAGGCGAGTCGGCTTATACACTCCGGCAGACCTCCAGCACCGCCACTTCACCCAGTTCTTTGGGGCGTGTATCCAGGGGCAGCCGGACAGGGATGCCAATATGGCAGTTTGGGCACCACTGTCCAATGTCATTTATAAGGCGGGGACCTCCAGGGAGAGCCAGCTTCGAGACCCACTCCATCGCCTCATGCACCGTATCGTCTCCACTTCCATTATGCAGCAGGAGGGGGGCGAGAAGGTGTCAGGCGACGACATGACCTACTTCTGGGTTCTCTTGGACCCCTCCAGATTCCTCCATCTGCCATTCGCCCTCGCGGTCGCCCTCTCCACCCATTCGACGGGAGCTTCTGCCAGCTGTCCACTGGCCCGGGGGTATTTCATTACCCGCCTGGCCCGCTCATACGGGATCCTTACTGCCTCCGTGGCTGCTTCTTTGACCGCTCTGCCTCCATCTCGCACTACGGCATGCACTCTGGAGAGGATGCGGCTTATCGAGCAGCAGCGCCCGGGGCAGTTCATTCGGGCACCTACAGAGCCTCCTCAGGCACCTCAGCCCACATATGCACAGCCGGGACGGAGACGACAGAGGCGAGAGGCACCCGCCGAGCCAGCACCGCAGCCGCAGCAGGAGGACCTGGCAGCCAGGGTTGCCAGGATCGAGGACCAGCTTGAGTGGATCGGGGAGGTGCTTCTACAGATGGCATCAGCTCAGGGCCAGCATCCCCAACCATTCCCAGCTAGGGCTCATGATCATGAGGCTGGACCCTCCAGACCACCTGGTGATGATTGATGTACTTTTTCTTTCTTTTTATTTCTTTTGGGATATATGTACAAAATTTATGACATTACTATCTGTATCTTTGTTTATATTTCATTTTGTCATATTTGTTTTTTAATTTGTTTGTTGAGTTATGCATGATATACCAAATGAGAAGGAGTTGTCTCAGACAATTGTGGGGTCACCGTGCCCCCTCCACTTGTCTTGACCACCGGCGTGTTTACTGTAGCGTTACAACTCCAGCATACGAAATCAAGGATCCGTTTGTTCGCAATTATACCTGTGATACTGAGCACCAAGCAATCTATCGTCCAAAAGGGGTAACTCATTCTCCCTTGTTTTGAAATAATTTTGTACAACGGGGACGTTGTACGGTTTTAAGTGTGGGGTGTGGACGGTCGAAAGAGAAATTTTTTGAAATTTTTGCAGAAATGATCAATTTTCAAATTTTTAGCAACTTTTCCAAATTTTTTAATAAATTGCAATTTTGAAACGAATGATGTGTGATTGTGATAGCATTGGTATTTTTCAAGAAATACTATTTAGTTGTGATCATGCTATTAGTTAGTCAAATAAGTTGAGTTTTACGAGTTTAGAAGATTGAGCTGTTTTAGGATTGGAATTTAGGAAGGAATTATCAATCAGTGGTTATTTTGACCTTGTTTGGGACTATTTTCTTTGCTGAAATCAGTAGCCAACTAGGTTAGCTTAGGTGTTGAACTTTGGCCAGTACTTGTTCAGTTGGACTATAGCTATTGGTTTAGGTTATACCTTGTGATTGTTCGGATGTTTTGGATGCCTTTGTTTGCTTCTGATTCAGAGATGCACTTCTGATTTCAGAAAGTGACTAGGTTAGTTTGCGTCGAGTTTAGCTTATGATTAGCTTGACTTTATTTGTTTATTGCTTTTAGGTAGTTGAGCACTTAGAAACTAGATCCTCCGACTGTAGCGTGACACTACTAGTTGGTAATATGTCATTTAGTCTAACCACAAAGCTCCTGCGGATCGACCCTGACTACCACTGTACTAGTGTGTGTTAGGTTTTCTTTATTTTTGACCGCACGACGACCTAGGCGTGTCATTTTTCCTGACGATCTTCCCGGCTTACCGCCAAATTGTCAAATAGAGTTTGTTATTGATTTAGTTCCGGGAGCGAAACCGATAGCTCGAGCACCCTATCGGTTGGCGCTGTCAGAGATGGAAGAATTAAAGAAACAACTACAAGAGCTTTTAGATCGCGGTTTTATTCGTCCGAGTTCGTCTCCGTGGGGTGCTCTGATTTTATTTGTGAGAAAGAAAGACGGTTCCATGTGTATATGTATAGATTATCGCGAGTTGAACAAGGTTACGGTGAAAAATCGTTATCATCTACCAAGAATTGATGATCTATTCGATCAATTAGAAGGAGCGGTATATTTTTCAAAGATTGACTTGAGGTCGGGATATCAGTTAAGAGTAACAGAATCTGACGTCCCGAAAACAACATTTTGCACCCGATACAGTAACTATGAGTTTTTAGTAATGCCATTCTGTTTGACGAATGCCCCGACGGCCTTTATGGATTTGATAAACCGAGCTTGTCATCCCTTTTTGGATAAGTTTGTAATAGTGTTCATTGATGACATTCTGATTTATTCCAAGAGTTGGAGTGAGCATAAACAGCACTTGAAATTAATCCTTGATCTTCTTCGCAAAGAGAAGTTGTATGCAAAATTTTCAAAATGCGAATTCTGGTTGCAAGAGGTTCAATTTCTTGGTCATGTGATAAACCGAGAAGACGTCAAAGTAGATCCTGCCAAGATAGAAGCGGTTATGAGTTGGGCACCACCCAAGAGTCCGACTGAGGTTCGGAGCTTCTTGGGATTAGCCGGATACTATAGGCGGTTTGTTGAAAAATTTTCGAGCATTGCATTGCCTTTAACGAAGCTAACCAGAAAGATAGAGAAGTTCATCTGGACCGAAGTACAACAAGAAGCCTTTGAGAGATTGAGGCATGCATTATGTGAAGCCCGGGTGTTGGCATTGCCTCAAGGTGGATAAGACTTTGTTCTTTTTACCGATGCATCACAAATTGGTCTTGGATGTGTACTAATGCAGAGGGGGCGAGGGATTGCGTATGAATCTCGACAACTGAAGTCTCATGAGCAAGCGTATCCTGTGCAGTATTTGGAGTTAGCAGCCATTGTTTTTGCACTAAAGATTTGGCAACATTAGCTTTATGATGTGAAGTTCCAGGTATATTCAGATCACAAGAGTCTAAAGTATCTGTTTGACCAAAAATAGTTGAATATGAAACCGCGAAGATGGATGGATCTTTTGAAAGACTATGATTGTGAAATACTTTACCATTCTGGTAAAGCAAACGTTGTAGCAGACGCGTTAAGTCAAAAAGAACCATCTATTTAAGTCGTTTCAGCTCGAATGGGAGTTGTTAGTAAATTACCGGAAACGATTCAACGTGCCCAGAGAGAAGCCAATGACATGAAGAGTGAGAGAATGGTTGGCTATATAGATAAACTAGTTGAAAATGCACAAGGAGTGAAGACTTTTCAGGGACGAGTGTGGGTCCCAAGGCATGGAGAAACGAGACAGTTGTTACTTGAAGATGCACATTGTACACGGTATTCAATCCATCCAGGTAGTACAAAGATGTAATGAAGTCTAAAGCCATTTACTGGTGGCCGGGAATGAAACGTGATGTTGGGAGATATGTGGAGAAGTGTGTGACTTGTTTACAAGTCAAGGCAAATCATCAGAGACCATATGGGTCAGTGCAGCCACTACCAGTACCGATGAAAAAGTGGGATGAGATTTCTATGAAATTTATTACTAAGTTACCTCGAACTCCATGAGGGTTCGATTCTATTTGGGTGATTGTTGATGGGCTGGCCAAGTCAGCACAGTTCATTCCTATACGAGAAGATTACCAAGTGTCCAAACTAGCAGAGATTTATATTAGAAAAGTGATGAGATTGCACGGGGTGCCCACCTCTAGGGGTGTGACAAAAAACCAAAACTGAATAACCAAACCAAACCCAATGACATTTGGGTTATTTGGTTTGGTTTATTTGGTTTGGTTAACCGAATAAGCATGACCTTATTTGGTTTGGTTTTGGTTAAATTTTTATTAGTTTGGTTAAACCGAATAAGAAATCAAGTATATTTTTTTACACTTTATATTTATATATTTACACTTTACACTTTACATTCGTTTGAATTAAACAAATGAATGTGGTATATGTATATGTTATGTTTGGTATTCCACATCGACGCATAAAAAATTATGAAGACTTTACTTAGAAAAGGGAAACTTAAGAAGGACATCAATGAGTAGTAGAAATTCATTGGCCTCTAAATAGGAAAACCAACATTTTTAAATCGATTTAACCCGGGTTTGGACAAGATTCAGTTTTTTGCCAAGTCTTTGTACTTTATAATGAACTTATTTTTTATTTGGTTTAACCGGTAAACCAAACTGAATAAACCAAAACCGATTAAACCGAAACCGATTTAACTGAACCTTATATGGTTTGGTTACGGTTAATTTAGAAATGTTAAAAACCGAAATAACAGAACCGATTTAACCGAAAACCGAAATAACCGACCGAATAACACCCCTACCCACCTCGACAGTCTCCGATCGTGATAGTCGTTTTACTTCACATTTTTGGCAAAGTTTTCAAAAACACTTGGGAACCAAAGCATTGATGAGTACGGCTTATCATCCATAAACTGATGGGCAAACAGAGAGAACTATACAGACATTGGAGGATATGCTTAGAGCTTTAGTGATTGATTTTGGAGGTAGCTGGGATGATCATTTTGTTGGATTAGGTGTCTAAGCCATGACTAATAATTAGTATTTACCTAATTAATAGTAGCATAGTCCATTTGGGTTGCCCTCATAGCTGGAGGTTTGGTAGAAAGTTCGGTAGAGAGAAAGGTTGATTTATTATGTGATTAATAAATCAACATGAATTAAATATATGGTTTGTTAATATATTAATGTTATAATATATTAAATAGAAACTATATTAATTAATTGGAAATTAATCTGGAATTAATTGGATTTAATTTGGTGATTAATTTAATTAATTAAAGGTGCAGGGACTGAAACAGTAATTATTCAATAGTTGAGTAAGTGGCAGTGAGAGTGACCAGTGGAAATCGATTTTATATATGGTAATATATATATATTTCGATTTTATTATATAAGGGATAAATATAGTTTGAATTGTAAGATAAAAGGTTTATCTTATTTGAATTCAAATAGGTTTATCTCTAAGGCTTATCAACTGGTCATCCGGAAAACTATAAATAAGGGTCCCTGGGCACCTTGAAAGTCTGCGCCATTTTTGATATCCCTACTCTCTGGAATTTTCGATCCTCATCTCTAGCTTCCTGGGTGTGACTTCACTTGAGGCAGGATACATTTGCTGCTTTGCTTCCAAGAAATTTAAGGTTGGTTTTTCTGTTTTAATCTTTAGTTTTTTAT
This sequence comes from Cichorium intybus, assembly GCA_023525715.1. Taxonomy (NCBI): domain Eukaryota; kingdom Viridiplantae; phylum Streptophyta; class Magnoliopsida; order Asterales; family Asteraceae; genus Cichorium; species Cichorium intybus. The sequence goes on from CM042017.1 coordinate 48,543,679, forward strand.
TGGCCTTTAGGAAATTGTTATATGTTCAATTAGAAGAAAACATAGATCTTCATAGGTTGCATGTGAACTTAGGTTATTAGTTCATGGTTTGCAGAAAACCTTTCACATTTGCCTTTGGCTGAATTTACATATAACAATTCATACCATTCTAGCATCCAAATGGCACCCTCTGAGGCGTTATATGGATCAATGTGTAGAACACCGACATGTTGGTCAGAGGCGGGAGAAAAGCTATTAGCGGGCCCTAAATTAATAACAGAGATTGGAGCAAAGATTAAAAGCATTCGTGAGCACATGAGAGTTGCTCAGCAACGTCAAAAGCAGTATGCTAATAAACGAAGGAAACCACTAGAATTTCAAGTTGGAGACATGGTAATGTTAAAAGTGTCTCCTTAGAAAGGGATTATCCGATTTGGTAAGCTAGGCAAGTTAAGTCCAAGATTTATCGGACCTTTCTGTATAATACAACGAGTGGAAGCTGTAGCTTATAAACTCGAACTTCCTGAAGAATTACGAGGAATTCATAACATGTTTCATATATCACATCTTCGTAAGACTTTATATGACAAGTCTGCACGAGTTTCCTTGGCGGAGGTCCAATTAGATAAGAAGCTACTGTATCACGAACAACCGGAGAAAATTCTAGATAGAAAGATCAAAAAGTTGCGGAAAAAAGTGATCGGGATCGTGAAAGTACAATGGAGACACCACCGAGGTACATATGTCACATGGGAACCCGAGGAAGAGATGCGATCTAAATACCCTCTTTTATTTCAAGAGATTCCGAGGATGGAATCTTTTGAAGGGGGAGATAACTTGTAATATCGTAATATTTTCGGTAAGTAAGTTTGAGTTATTCTTAGTATAATTAAGAATATCTAGGTTGTTATATGAGTTAGGATGATTAGAAACCAATTAGGAGAAGTTTAAACCTTTAAAAATGTCAAAAGAGGTTACACGGGTCGTGTTGGAGTCACACGGGTCATGTAGGAGACCTTTTGGGACTATTTGGGCATCCAGTAACTTACACGGGTTGTGTTTATTAACACGGGTCGTGTTTTTCTGCAGACCAATTTCGAAAGCGTTCAGTAGGTTAATGGGCCGTGTTTATTAACACGGGCCGTGTTAAAGCGTGCAGACCCACTTTTTAAAGTCGGGTTTCCTTCATTTTGGGGAAAAACCAATTCGCATAAACACTCTCAATAACCCTAGAAACTTAATTCTAAACCTCTAAACTCGATTTTGAAGCCCATATCTCAAGAATTGAAGTTAGAATTCAATACCATACGGTTAAAAGGTAATCTCCTATGTACTAGCTTCGAATTTCTTGTTGATTATTGTTGGGTTCGAGTTAGTTATGGCTGATATGGATGAAGACCTGCAACTAGTGTGATTTGAGTATATTTACTTTAAATTGAGCCAAGAGTTGTTATGGGAAAGCATAAAGGAGTCGAGTCTAACACCGTGAACATGTTCTTAGTCTCTAAATTAACGAGGTGAGTTGATTTTTAGGTTTTAGGGTTTTAAACCCTAGTTGCTAAGTTGTGAAATTGCTGTGATTTGTTACATAAGATGTTATTAGGTTGTTAGTATAAGCTTCTTTACCTATGGATGTGATATTGATTGTATTTTGTGACTACTAAAAGAGAAAAACCTGGAAATTTGGGGGCTGCGGTTTGATAGCAATTGTCATCCACTGTTTGTGACCTTTGTTATCTATTGATTCTTTGGTTCATTGAGTTAGATTTTATTGAGAAATCTGATGATGTTTGAGATATGATATGTGGTGTAAATTTTTACAGCTGATACATATATGAGAGAAGGAGATACACGAGGCACGGATGGATCACGAGCTAAGCAAATATCAGGTGAATATTTCTAATTTATTTTTATGATTAGACTGTAATATACTTGTGTTACTTGAAATTTTAATTGGTTGAGATAACCAGTTAGTACGAGTTATACAAGATTGAGAATTTCTTGTTATACATATGAGTATATAGTGTGAATGAACACGCTATTTTACTGAGATAACCAAAGAGAATGAGGTCAATGAGTTTACATGTTATTAGTTATTAAGTATTATAATAATTGTTGGAAAAATTAATGGTCGATTATAAAAACTTTGAAATTTTCTCACTGAGCTTTAATTAGCTCATAAATATTATTTGTGTTGTATGTGTTATAGGTGACAGGGGAAAGAAGGTTGCAGAGGGATAGATTGACTTGACTTGGGACTAGACTTTTGGGTTTTTGTGTGATCTATAAAACACTCTTTTGAAACTTATGTATAGATTTTGTAAAAATGGTCTTTTGTAACCTGGTTGTTGGGACATGTTTGTATAAATACTTTTTCTTTTGATAACTACTTGTGCGTCTGTTGCTTAACTTTGCTTACGCCATAAACCTTTGTGGTTATTTTGAGTAATTGTTGGTGTATTCGGAGATAAGAAACTGGGTGTAACATTTGGGGACTTAGATCTTGACCATATGAATACATGGTCATGTTTGGATTAGAAAGTTTGCATTTTTATGGATCAAGTGAGTGTTTGGAAGGGTCCTGGAAGGTTTTAGACTTTGGCTTAGCGGATTAAGAGTTTTTGGGAAGTTTTGGCTAAAAGGCATAGATAGCGCAGCGCCGCTATCTATGAAGATAGTGACGTGAAGATAGCGACGCTATCTCTGAGAAAATGGGTTTCGCGACCATTATACTTTGCAACGCTATCCTTAGGTGCTAAGTTAAGGTTGAATTTTGTGTTGACCTTTGACTGGTAACTTTGACTTTGACCAGTTTGACATTTTGGTCAAACTTGAGAGATTAATTCGAGGTACCGGTTTTGGAGGTTAATCTTGTTTGGGGTTTAGAAAATTCTAAGTGAAGTTTATCCTTGATAGGAGGTTCCTGTTGTCGGGATCCGAGGTTACGCACGTAAAGTGCTGTTTAGCTTGGTTGATCAAGTGAGTTTTCTCACTATACTATGGGTGATATTACATGTGTAAGTAGGTTTACTTCACGATGTGTAGTGTTATATGTTTGGGTGAACGTGCCCTACCTCTATGATTGTATGATCGAGTAGGGACCTGTTGGGTCAATTTGAATGCTTAGGCTTCTGTGATTGGTATGTATATTTAGTATCAATACTAATAAAGGTGATTGTCATGCGATGGTGGATAGGGTGATCCCGAGAGCTGGACGGATCAGGGTGAACCTGAGAGTCAGGTTGTTCGGGGTGAACCCGGAGATCATGACCAAAATGATTATGCTTTATGTGACGGATCATCTGGTATTTTGGTAAACTCACTAACTTTGTGTTTACTCTTTTACCCTAACTGTTTTTCAGGTATTTTTCTGGCTTAAGCTTGGAGCACGGCGCGACTGTATTGCATCCGGGGTTTTTAATGTTCAAGTCATTCGCTAGTTAATTGTAAAAGTTAATATTATGGTTTTAAATGTTCTAAATATTGTATTCAAATTAAACAATTTATTTTCCAACATGTTTTATGTATTTGAACCGCTTTTAAAAACAAAAAATTTATTCTAGAATTTGGGACGTTATAACGAGCTACCCCTCAAAAATTTTCGAGTAGTAGCAAAAAATTTGAATTTTATTTCTTATATATAGGTGCAACCACTGAAATATAATTGGGCTATCCCTAAATTATTTAGCCCAAAATTAAATGTCAAAACTAGAATTTAATTGAAAGAATAATCATTTATCTTATTATATAATATATAGAAAAAATTGTGCTACTACTAAACTTTTGATCTGGGTCCGTCGCTGCTTGTGCTACGATTATTCTGCATTAAGGAATTTCCCTAATCAGAGAGGTTACGTTTCAGATTTAGGAGTAACCATTCTGCTCCTGTTTTGATTTTGGTTTTTGGAGCAATTGTCATTTGTTCGGTTTTTATAAAAAGAAGTATTTTTGGTTATTTGGTCTATAATTTCATGTGCAGATCTGAATTGTTTATGGTTTTTGAGTTTGATTTGAAGTTGAATTGTAGTAATATGTCTGCTATAGAGTGACATATAGTATGGTTTCGTTATTGACACCATAGTGCCAACCACGAACTTTCACGGTTCGACCCTTACTTACCCTAGCTATTTTATAGTAATGTTTTATCTTGTATCTTTGACCGCATCAACAACTATGATGTGTTAGTGGCTTAGCGGTAGCCTTAGTGGCTGAGTGGTGGTTTTGTTGAGTGAGTGGTAGCCTTTGTGGCTGAGTAGTGAGCCTGGGATGGCTGGTTGGAATGGCCTTGATGGTTGGGGGTTAGGTTATGGGTTAGGGAAAATGTTGATAACTGGATACGTGCAAATTATGTTTATTGTGTTGGCTCAGGATACTACATTTATTATATGTGCTACATATCCCTTTTGATACTCTTGATACTATGGTTATTGACAACGCCTTGTAATATCACATATTTTAGTCGTTGTTAAGCTCTATTCTTAGTGAAATTATATCATATACATCGTGGTATTCTCACTTTTCGTGCCAGCACTTTTTTGGAAACAAATAATGAAAACAGGGACCAAAAGCATGCAATTTGGAAGAAGTTTGAAGATCAATGCAAAATCAGAAAAGACGTACGCGCGCCGTGAAATTCATCAATGCGCGACGCGGGTATGAGGCGGTGGAAAGAATTCAAATTCCGATAAAACAGGGATAAACCCCTACGCGCGACGCGGGATCCACCTATGCGCGGCGCGTTCTCGAGATTTTTGAAACTATAAATAGAGGCTTTTAGGTCGAAAAAATCAGCGAAGACCTGGTGTGAAATCGACCCCCAAAGCTCTTTGACTCCGAGATTTAGCTTCAGAAACCATCTTTTGGTATTTTCATTTTTTTATCTTTAATTTTCAATTAGTTAAATAGTTAGTGATAGTGGCTAGTGTCTTTGGGAGTGACAACCATTGACATTGAGTCTTTGTTTCTGTTTTGAATAAGTTTTGTTACTGTTTTGAACTTGTTGGATCTGATTTGGTTAATGAGAATCATTTGGTTTCTCTTAATTGCTTAGTTTTTCGGTATTTATGCTTGTGAATGATTTTTGGAATGATTGAATTGTGTTTGATGATTGATTTGCCTTTGTTTGCTTTTGATTTGGAGATGTACTTCTGATTTCAGTAAGTAACAAGGTTTGGTTGGTAGTTTAGTTTAGTTCATGCTTGCTTGGAATTGTTTTATTTTATGCTTTTTGGGATTAGTTGTCAAAAGTTAGGAACTATGTCCTCTGACTGTAGCGTGACACTGCAGTTGGTAATCTATCACCTGTCTCGACCACGTAACTCCTGTGGATCGACCCTGACTTCCACTGTGCTAAGTGTGTGTGTTAGGTATTTTCTTATTTTTGACCACATGACGACTGCTGCGATGTCAAATTTTGGCGCCGTTGCCGGGGAGTTGTGAGCTTGAGAATAGGTGATTTGTAGGACTTTTTAGTTTTTGATTTTTGGTTTGTTAGTAATTTTGGTTTTTGATTTTTCGGGCGTGTTGCATTAGTGCATGCGTACCCGTAGGGGTGAGCAATTAGCCCCTTTGCATTTTGACTCAGAGATTGAGCGAACTGCGCGCAAGATCCGTGCACGTAGGCGTTTAAATACAATGAGTTTTAGTAATGTCAGTAGTAGTATAGTGAGTGTTGCCCAGGAACCCTCGGGTGAGGCAACGGGGATGTCATTTATTCCCCCGGTTTCAGAATTCCACACTGGGAGCACGAGTGCTACTGGTGGTGCAGCTTCAGCCCCTGCACCTATACCTTCATGCACTTCGCCGTCGATTCCACCATTTCAACCTTTATCCCAACCTCAATCCACAAACCCATTTACATCTGCCATATCTTGGGGAGCACCGATCCGTGATGGCACCCCAGTATCTAGACAGCAGACACCCATTTCTCAACCAGCACCAGTACTTTTTAAACCACAAACCACATTCCAACCTATACCACCGCAGCAACAATATCAACAGCAACCACCTCAACAACAGTACCAGTATCAAGAAACTGAGGAGAGGTATGAAGAAGAAGACGAATGATGGGTTCCACCAGCACCAAGAAACCATGGAACCGAGGTCGGGGACCTCCAAGAAGAGCACAACAGCATCAACCACTACAAGGTCAGCAGAGATATAATGATCATTACTTTTACGGTAATCCTGCTCAACCCTTGTATTTTGCACAACCGAGGGGGGAATCGGTTGCATCGCACTTCCAGCCACGGGAGTACGATGACTCGTCTCCTATTTACATTCCTGAGGATATAGAATCTCAAGTAGAAATTAGGCCTCAGTTGTTAGGGATATTACCGGAATTTAGGGGGTACAAACATGATGACCCATACAATCACTTGTATGAATTTATAGCAATAGCCAACGCTAACACCCCTAGGAACACTAATAAGAACATTTTTAGACTAATATTGTTCCCATTCACTCTTAAAGACAAAGCCAAATATTGGTTTACGTCTTTACCATCGAATAGCATCACTACATGGGACCAACTCAAAGTTAAGTTCTTACAAGAGTTTTATCCGGCAAGCAAGACGACGGAAATCAGGAGGGCCATTTAGGATTTTCAGCAGAAGCTTGGAGAAGCTTTTCATGAAGCATGTGATCGTCTAAAGGAGTTGATGAGGTCATGCCCTCATCACGATATTCCAAAGTGGCAACTGGTCAAGGTATTATTTGAGGGAGCAAGTGAGACGAACCAAGCTATGATTAACGCATCATTTAGTGGCACTATTATGATGCAAGACCCGGAGGAGGCTTGGCGGTTTTTGGAACAGTTAAATAATGGCTCCAAGGCGAATTTCTCTACAAGAAAGACGGTAGGCACAGCTGCGGCAATAGGAGCCGATGCCGACTGAAAAAAGGATGTAAAGAAGGAGATAAGCGAGCTCAATAAGAAATTTGATAGGCTTGTGTCTACTCTGCAGAATGGACCTCAGAGTCAGCTACAAGGAGGTCAAGGAGGACCAAAGACTCAAGAAGCAAATCAAGTCTATGGTCAGGGTCAAGGTCAATATGGCAATGGACGACCCTATAGACCATATAACCAAGGTCAGCAGAATTTCAATAACCAGAGGCAGAACAACTACTAATGGCAGTCATCCAACCCGCCCAGGCACCATCAACCGGCGAACAATAATGGTAATGCCAATGGAAAAGGTAGCAGCAACAATAGGGGGCCCAATAACTCCATCAACAATGCCCTAGGGACCAATCTTCCAATACTTGGACCAATCTTGTAACCTAAGGAAATTAGAGGGACTTATGATGTAATTAACTTTAAGATAAAATAAGATAGACTAAACAACATCTATCCTTTATTTAGCACAAGCATTCACAGACCTAGTTACTTAATTTGGATTAATAAACCAAATATTAATTATTTGATTTGAAATAGAGATTCACGTAAGTAGGCCGAACTTTGAGCATCGGTAAACACGAAAAAAAACAAACAATAGAGCTAGCGACAAGGAAGCTGGGCATGCATGCTTATGAAAAGTCCTGCTCCAGCTCCACTAAACAATTAATTAAACATACAAGTGGGTAATTTACATATTAATCTCTTTTGTCCTCGTAAGAGAGTCTTCGACTTATCATATTTAAAGTTTCAACCTTTTTAGGTTTTTGTCGTATTCAATTATTGAGCTAATAACAATTGAATACAGCTATTTCGCTTTTAACTGATAACAATTTCGACTATAAGTTGCAATACGGTTGCATATCAATTGATAAATATACACTATCTTCTCTGCCCGTTCGAGCTCTTAACCAATAGTTCCTTCAATCTCTTAAACTTTGTTTCCAATACTATATCGACAGTCAAAACCATGTCTCTAGCAGAAAGGTTTGAACATCTTAGGATACCACTAGAACTTATAAAATCAGCAACGAAAGATTTTGATGAATATTATTGCATTGGTGGTGGAGGTTTTGGGAAAGTATATAAGGGAGAGCTTTCACATTCGAAGGGGCATTCGGTTGTTGCTATAAAGCGGCTAAATCCTGAATTAGGGCAAGGGGAGACTGAATTTTGGAAGGAGATCAATGTGCTTTCTCGTTTCAAGCATGAAAATATTGTTTCTCTATTGGGGTTTTCTGACGAGAAGCCCGAGAATATTCTGGTGTATGAGTATGTATCCAGGAGAAGCCTCGACAAATATCTCGACAAGGATTCTCTAACATGGATTGAACGGCTGAAGATCTGCATCGGGGTAGCTCGCGGAGTAGCATACCTTCACAATTCCAAGAAGACTCAAGAAAGAGTATTACATTGTGATCTGAAGAGTTCAAACGTTCTCTTAGATGAAAACTGGAATGCCAAGATTTCAGATCTAGGTCTTTCCAAGTTCTGTCCTTCCAATAAGGGAAACTCATTTCTTGTCACTAACCCTGCGGGCACATGGGGGTATTGTGATCCGGAATATGCAGCGACCGGGTTTTTAAAAAAGGAGTCGGACGTTTATTCGTTAGGTGTGGTGTTGTTTGAAGTGTTGTGTGGGAGATTGTGTATTAACTACAACAAAAATATCCGTCAATCTCAATCTCTAATAGTAGTCGTGCGGCAAAACTACGAAGAAAATAGAATTCAGGAACTTGTTTTTGGTAATATAAAGGATGGGATAGAGCCTAAATCTTTGGAGACATTTTGCACAATAGCTTATCGATGCTTAGACAGAAACATAAACAAACGTCCATTAATGACCGAGGTCGTGGAAAAACTTGAAACTGCTCTCGAATATCAAGTATGTTTTGCTTTTCCTCTATATATACTCATTTACTTTCGATGCATATTCCAAATATGATCTTTTAATTCCAATACAAAGTTCATCTCGATGGAGCCTCTCAAATTTAAGAAGAAAAATGAAGAAATATCGGCCGAAAAAAATTAGATTCTAATTTTCCATTATATAATATTAAAAATAAACGCATACGTATATCTTTTATGAGAACTCGATGATTTATAAGAAAAAAATATAGTTTGAAATGTAATGATCCCCAAGATTTTGATCAGTTTGAAATGTAAAAAGTCTATTTATAGATGAAACTATGCATGCATTACATATTTTTTTGTCAGAAATGTAAGTTATAGTTTTATTGACATCACTTAAGTTATAAACAATAAAAAATATGTTATTTTATTAAACTTCTTTGTAAAATCATACTATCCTTATCTACATATACGTAAAAAAAAAAAAAAAAATCGTTTACAGTATATCGATTAAATGCAGTTTTAGTGCTTTCGGGTTTCTATGAAATTCTTAGTTAAATGTGATATTTCTTTTTGTGTTTTTAAAATAGATCCGGCCAGGTGTATCCAATTTGAGAAACAACCCTAAACAGTTTGACAGTACCGAGGGGAGTAATAGCAAACAGAAAAAGAAAGCCCCAATGAACTATAATGGATGGGCAATGTCAGGAGGGAAAATGTGAGTATATTTCACTCTAGTAGTCTTCATATATCACACACGCACGCTGCATGCATCCATATGGACAGAAACACACACATACAAACACTCATTATATATGTATGTATGTATGTATGCGCGCACGAATCTTCAAAATGTAGTCCCCAAATAATGTTTTGAAACGTGCTCATTTGGTTGTACGTCAACAGTTCCCTTCTGTTCAACTTATAAATTTTTTTGGTTTTCTGTGTGCACTTCATGCAGTAATATTCCAAAGCGTAGCTAAATGATCAAGATAAGAAGATGTGGATATAGCGGAGGAGGAATTTTGTTGCTCGATCATGTAATAATAATTATGACGTACAGAAGAAGTGATACAACTTGCTTCCACTCAATGTCTTGTACCTGTTTTGTACCTTTCTTATCTCAACTTGACTATTACACTATGTGTTTACTTATATCTCAAGATACATGTTAAAGACACTTTAAAATTGGTTCCGGCATTCACTTTTCTCTTCACAATGTTCTTAACCGAATCTATATATATTCACATTAGAAACAAAAATGATCGTGTTAGATTCATGTTTAAGAAAGAAGTATTTCACACTAGTACAAAATAACCTACAACATACTTTTTTTCAAAACCGTCCAGTCACACTTTTAAACTTTTGCGTGACTAAAGGTCACGTAAAACATTTTAGACTAGTTTTCACTACATTGTATAGCAATATGCATGACCATTGCTGCGTAAATCCTAACCGTTCATGACGATTTAACGTCGGAATTTAGCATTTTATGAGCCACATTCGAATAATGTGGCCACATATCACCAACAGCCATAGGTTATCTTTGAAAAAAAGAAAAATTTAGTGATTATTTTTCTAAGAGACGAAAGATGCATTTACATGGTCACATAAAACATTTGTTTCTATCTCTAAATCAAAACGTTAAATTAGACACATAATTTTAATGTATCTATAATGGAGTATATATGACCACATAATTGATTTGGTGTGACCATATAATAGTTTCTTATTAGACATTTACTAAAACAAACAAAACAAGTAACTATAACAACTTTATGCTAATGTTTTAGTTTTTTATGTCTCTAAAACCAAACAATTGTCATGATAAAAGAGAAACGTTGTGAGTGTAACTACTATATGGTCACGACATAGCTTATTATATGTGTCTAAAAGAATGAACTTTTTGCAATGAAGGTAAAATCAAGTACATATGGACATATAAATGATTTTGCGTGTCTGTAGGGTAGCGTTTAGATACTTAGTAAAAGAATAAAAATAAGTAACTATAATCATGTTATGGTTACGTCATACTATATTATGTGTGCCTAAAAGCAAACAATTGTCATGATAAAAGATAAAAGTTGTGAGTGTAAGTATTATGTGGTCATGGTATAGTTTATTATATGTATCAAAAATTATATATAATATAAGTGGTGAATGAATGAAATGATTTAGCCACTGAAATGATTTTTTGTGTCCATAGGATAGAGTTAACCACATAGTAAATTAAAACAAAAACAAATAATTATAATCATTCTATGGTCACGTTTTCACTACAAACAAAATGACATATAGTGGAACAGAAAAAATGCCACTAAAAACCAAGAAAGTGCCACTAAAGGCCCATTTGGTCATCCGCGACACAAAATAAAAGTGCCACTATAAGCGGTGTCACTAAAAGTCTTTAGTGACACTTGTCTGTTATGCCGCTGCAGCCCTTTCAAGTTTTGGTGGCACTTTTTTTTATGCCACTAAAACATTATTGAGTTTTTTTTGAAAAAAAAATTATACCACTATATACATATTAAAATAAAGATCATTTCTCTATTTCTAGAAACACTTTTTTACCACAATAATCAATATTAAAAAACTAGATCAGTTTTTTTCGTTGGAATATAAAATAACAAAGATACAATTCAAATAATGAATGAAAAACTCAATATCCTTACTTGAAATAAGTCTACATCTTAGTGTTGCCTCTTCATCTTGTGCACTATCTCACATTGACTTAAATATGCTGCTACTCCTTGTATTATCATCATCACTTATGGTGTATTAGATAACTTCTTTTCCAGCTTCCATTCCTGATTAATAGAAGATAGTAAACACAAATTAACGGGTATATTCGACATATCACAAGCAATCAAACACTATGAATTTGACTGATCTTACCCAATATGTACCTTGAGAATTGTCCACATGCCAAAATGCCAATCCATAATAACCTTCACAAAGCCAATAAAATACTCTTGAGCTAGGTATACAATATACATGTATTTAATGAGGAATCTTTTTCGCATACATTTCAATAGAGTTTATTGTGATACAGGCTATTAGTATGCATAGAGATACCAAAGAAGCTTGTAAGTAGTAGGCATAATAGAGTGTATGTCGTACCTTTTTGTGAGAAACTACACAACCCAAGGCAGCATAGCCATTTAGTGCCACTGGAAGCCAAATGGAACAGCTTTTTGTCACTGTAGCAAAGAGTTACGTGATGAAAATACAAAAGAAAAGTAACTATGACATATAAAACTCAAGATTGTTAAAGATTCACCAACATCTAAAAGACCCTTCAAGTTGTACCTTATAAACATCAAAACACACCAAATAGTCATCCAAGTAATGAATTCATAAGTATTAACCAAGAGGTAGTCAACTATAACTAAAAGAAAGACAATACAGACGCTTTTGAGAATTGATCTCTTTAGTTGGTCTCATACATTTACAATCGATGGCCCACAAAATGTAAACTAGAACAAACAATATGTAAAGTAATATCAATCAATAATCAGATCATATATCAAAGGTACAACCTACAAGTAAGTAAATAAGAAAAACATCGACTGCTTCCATTTCTTTTTTCTATTTTTCTCAGCACGAATAGGTTAGGTAATAGGAAAAGAAAATAAATCAAGTAAATGAGAAGATGATAACTAGATTGGTAGATGGATAGACGTATTTACTCATTGTTCATATCAACAATGGGATTTGCAACCTAGATCTTCTCAAAAGCCATTTTGAATTAATTATGCAGATTGTGAACCCTAAAATGGGGAAATAGAGGATGGAGGGAGGCGATAACCGTACCAATAGAGCCTTATAACATCGACTGCTTCCATTTCTTTTTTTATTTTTCTAAACACGAAAATTTTATAGATTAGGAAATAGGAAATGAATGTAAATCAAGTAAATGAGATTTGATAACTAGATTGATAGATCGATATACGCATTTACTCATTGTTCATCTCATCGATTGGATTTGCAACCTTGATCTTCTCAAAAGCCATTTCGAATTAACTATGCAGATTGTGAACCCTATAATGGGGGAAAAGAGAGGATGTAGGGAGCCGATAACTGTACCAGTAGAGCTTTAGAACCGCACATCGTAGCAGATGACTAGTAACGGCGATCAATCTAATGTGTATTGCATATATAGAGATGACTAGTAACGACGATTACATGACAACACGAGGTAATGACGTATATGAATGAGTGAGCGGGAGATGGAAACTGGAGGGGCTCATGTTTGTATATTCTATCCGCAATTGCAAAAAATGAAAAGTAGAGACTATTAGTAAACGTGTAAAACCCTAGACAAAAGAAAAAATCCCCCAAAATTGTAAAACGGGAGGCGGGAGTTTTTCAGTATCGGAGGGAACTAATGAAAATCAGAAGGCTCAAAAAGTGTAAAACAGGGATTGAATGTTGATTAATTAAAGGGTTTAATCAATAGAAACAATCAATGAGGTTAAGTGGAAGAAGGCTAAAAAAGTTTGGAACCCTAATTAGGCTTCCCTATAAAGAGAGACATAGGGATCAAACCTTACTCATCCCTTGACTCCCCTTGGAGCCGCCAACTCTACTCCTTCCCTCCCTTTTGGCGAAAATCAGAAACCCTTCCAAGGTTCGTGATCTCTTGCCTCCTCCCCAGTGCAACCTGTTTCAGCTTGTTCTCTTCTGGTATTCTTGGGTGTGAATCAAAAGAAGATTCTGGTTTGGATCCTTATATCCAAATAAAAAGGTATGAATTTATGATTCATCTTTTTAAGTTGCAACAATTTATATGAACAAGATGATCCTTTCTTGATTTTTGTATGAACTTATGATTTAATCTTGTTAAGACTTCTACTGCAAATATGTTTTTGTTCATTTTGATTAAATCCCTTCAACAAAAGATAAAAGTTTTGAGTGTAACTATTATGTAGTCACGATATAGTTTATTATATGTGTCTAAAATTATATATAACATACATAGTGAAGGAATGAAATGATTTGGCCACATAAATGATTTTTTGTATCCATAGGATAGGGTTAGCTACTAAGTAAATGAACACAAAAACAAGTAACTATATGCATTCTATGGTCGTGTTTTACTTATTTATGCGTGTCTAAAAACAAACAACTGTCATGATAAAAGATAAAATTTGTGAGTGTAACTGTTATATGGTCACCAACGGCCACAGGTTATGTTTGAAAAAAGGAAAAATTTAGTGATGGTTTTACTAAGAGACGAAAGATGCATATATGGTCACATAAAACATTTGTTTCTATCTCTAAATCAAAAAGTTAAATTAAACACATAATTTAATGTAGCTAAAGTCGAGTATATATAGCCACATAATTGATTTTGTGTGACCTTAAGATAGTTTCTAATTAGACACTTAGTAAAACAAATAAAACAAGCAACTATAACAATTTTATGCTCATGTTTTAGTTTTTTATGTGTCTAAAACCAAGAAATTGTCATGATAAAAGAGAAACATTGTTAGTGTAAATACAATATGGTCACAACATACTTTATTATAAGTGTATAAAGCAATGAATTGTTTGCAATGAAGGTAAAATCAAGTACATATGGCTACATAAATGATTTTGTGTGCCATAGGGTAGCATTTAGATACTTAGTAAAAGATTAAAAAAAGTAACTATAACCATGTTATGGTCACGTCATAGTATCTTATGTGTGTCTAAATATAAACAGTCGTCTTGATAAAAGATAAAATATGTGAGTGTAAGTCTTATGTGGTCACGATATAGTTTATTATATGTTTCAAAAATTATATATAATATAAGTGGCAAAGGAATGAAATTTTTTGGCCACATAAATGATTTTTTGTGTCAATAGGATAAGGTTAGCCACTTAGTAAATGAAAAAAACAGGTAACTATAAGCATTCTATTGTCATGTTTAACTTATTTATGTGTGTCTAAAAACAAACAATTGTCATGGTAAAAGAGAATAGTTGTAAGTGTAACTGTTATATGGTCACAGTATAGTTTATCATATATATCTAGAATTGTATATAATATAAATTGTAAAGGAATTGATTCATTGCAATGAAGGTAAAATCGGGTACATATGGCCACAAAAATGATTATGTGTGTCCATAGGGTAGAGTGTAGACACTTAGTAAAATAATCAAAGACAAGTAACTATAACGATGTCATTGTCATGTCATAATATCTTATGTGTGTCTAAAAACAAACATTTGTCATGGTAAAAAGATAAAAGTTGTGAGTATAAGTATTATGTGGTAATGATATAGTTTATTATATGTGTCAAAAATTATATATAATATAAGTGGTGAAGGAATGAAATGTTTTGGCTACATAAATAATTTTTCATGTCTATAGGATAGGGTTAGCCACTTAGTAATGAAAACAAAAACCAATAAACCAATAACTATAAGCATTCTATGGACACATTTAACTTATTTATGTGTGTCTAAAAACAAACAACTTTCATGGTAAAAGATAAGAGTTGTTAGTGTAACTGTTATAGGGTCACGATTTATTTTATCATATGCGTCTAAAATTATATATAATATAAACTGTAAAGGAATGGATTAATTACAATGACAGTAAAATTGAGTATATATGGCCAGATATATGATTTTTTGTGCCATATGCTAACGTTTAGACACTTACTAAAAGAATAAAAAACAAGTAAGTATAATCATTCTATGCTCATGTTTTAATATTTTATGTGTGTCTAAAAACAAGCAATTGTCATGATAAAAAAGAAAAGTTGTGAGCATAAGTATTATATGGTCACAGTATAGTTTATTATATGTGTCTAAAATTATATATAATATAAGTAGTGAAGGAATGAAATGTTTTGGCCACATAAATGATTTTTGGTGTTCATAAGATAGAGTTAGCCACTTAGTAAATGAAAACAAGAACAACTATCTATAAGTATTCTATGGTCACGTTTAACTTATTTATGTGTGTCTAAAAACAAATAACTTTCATTGTAAAAGAGAAGAGTTGTGAATGTAACTGTTATATGGTCATGGTAGAGTTTATCATATGTGTCTAATATTATATATAATATAAATTGTAAAGGAATGAATTGATCAAAATGAAGTTAAAATCACGTACATATGGCAAGATATATGATTTTATGTGTCTATAGGGTAGCGTTTAGAGACTTACTAAAAGAATAATAAACAAGTAAGTAAAACCATTCTATGGCCATGTTTTAATATCACATGTGTGTTTAAAAACAAATAGTTGTCATGATAAAAGAGAAAAGTTGTGAGTATAAGTATTATATGGTCACGGTATAGTTTATCATATGTGTCTAAAATTACATATAATATAAATAGTAAAGGAATGAATGTGTTCAATGAACTTAAAATCGAGTATATATGGCCATGTAAATTATTTTGCGTGTCCATACAGTAGGTTTTAGCCATTTAGTAAAGGAAAGCTATAAAAAGTAACTATAACCATTCGATGGTCACATTTTAATTTTTTATGTGTGTCTAAAAACAAACAATTATCACGATAAAAGTGAAAAATTGGGAGTGTAAGTATTATATGGTCACGATATAGTTTCTCATATGTGTCTAAAAGTATGAAACGATTTCAACGAAGATAAAATTGAGTATATATGGTCACTTAAATGATTTTACGTGTCGATATGGTATCCTCTAGCCACTTATTAAAAGAAACATATACAAGTAATTATAACCATAATTATAACCATGTTATGGTCATATTTTAATTTCTTATATGTATCTAAAAACAAACAATTGTCATGACAAAATGAAAAAAAATATGATTTTTAATAGCTAATGGTAACAATTTAATGTATAGTGTGTGTCTAAAAATGATTAATTTTAATTAAATATGAATTTTAAACTTATGCATAAAATAGTTATGCCAATTGAAAGAATATTTAACACGGGAATACAAGAATTGAAAATGGCAATATATTTATGTCAGACTAAATGAAAAAGAGTGATAAGAAAAAGAATATTTGATTATAATTATTTTAATGGTCATGGATTTATAAAAAAACAAAACTGTGACTATAAGTATTTTTAGGGTCACAATTCAATTTGTTAAGTGTATCCAACATTAAACATTAGTCACAACAAAACAAATTGTGACTACACATTTTTATCATCATGGTTTAATTGGTAGTCAGAATAGTTACTTTACTATACATTTCATACATACATTATATACAAAAAACTTGTTGTACAATGTCAAAACCATCAAAGCATTCCAAGCAGCAGTGTGTCCTTGTGTAACAAGAACGTTTTGTTACTTATGGACCTCCTGAATTAGAATAAATGTCACTTGAACGAAGATATGAGACCAAAGGGACCTCTTCATTTGATAAATCTTCAATTCTGTGTGATCTTGATGTGTTAATTTTGGTGAATAATTCATATCAAACTTCATTAATGATATATCATCATCACCCTCTTTGTTAAGCTCAAAGCAGCGGTCTTTTGGAAAGTTCAATGGTTCAAGATTATTGTTTGACTTGTTTAAAAGCAACACGTTAATCAGATTATTTCATCATTTATCCATGAAATTTGAAAAAAATTACAACACTAAATCTCAAGTTTACAAGAATGGAATGTGCATTTTGTCCTGATAAGACCAATTGCAATTCCAATCAAGTATTTCAATTATTTTCCAGCCCTGTAACTTCATCAATAATTAATTGAGATTCAACTAAGATACGTTTTTAAGGACATCATATACATATTACTCTACTACTTAATAACCATTATGCACTTTATTTTTCTGGAGTAAAATACACTTGATAACCTAATTTGTATTCTTTGAACCATCAACTTCCTTGCAAAACAGTAAGACTAAATATGTTAGTAATCAGCCATCACGAATTCAAGAAATCACACATAGTAATAGGATTGATGTAAATGTACCAGAAATGGGAAAATATGTGAGGATAAAGCATGCTTGAGAGGCAAAGAGAAAAATTATCGACTTCTAACAAAATTATAGTAGTTACAATCAAACACAAAGTAGATGAGGCATGTGAAAAAGCCTCAAGACCAAAGCTGATAACAAATAATGAAATTAGAATAAAATTAAAACGTATATCTATCAAATTAAATTAGGGGCTGTTTGGTATGTTGGAATGGAATGACAAAGGAATGGAATGAAGAAGGTAATGGAATGGATCATTACCATTCGAATGTCATTTTGGTTGGTCTATTGGAATGAAATGAATAATTCATCCACGTTGTTTGGTAGGAAGGAATACATCAGGGATGAATTGCTAACCGTGATGACTTTTATACAACAAAAAGTCCATCTATGATTAACAATTTTGAAGGACAGAATATTCATTAGAAAAATAAAGGTTGGTCTAATCTTGAATAACAAAAGGTCGTTGATGAATTTCTTACAAAAAAGTCCATCTGTGATTAACAGTTCGTGTTAATAAAGGTTGATCTACCTTGAATAACAGATGAAGTCACAAGTCAACGGTGAAAGAACAGACTCTTCACTGAAAAAATAGAACTACAAAATCGAGATTGGGAAGGTGCAATCGTGATTATCATCAGAAAAAATCGAGATCATACACACATATAGAGATCGTAATTATGTGCTATTTTGGGGGAAAAAGAATATTCATTGCTTGTTTATCTACAATCGTGATTATCATGGGGCACAGTTGATATCCGATCTTCAATCAATGGGAAGATACGATGCTGATTTTCAATAAGCACATGCCTATGCTTCCGATTTGAGAGGGAGATAGAGGGCAATATCGGAAGATGGGCTATTAAGAGGGAATAGAATGAAAAATAAACGGGGGTACCCTAAGGAATGAATTCAGCGCCTGTCGAAGGGATGGGATTCCTTCAAGAATGGGATTTTCCTTTCTTTAAACCTACCAAACACGCCTAGTGTCATTACTAGGGCTGGCAAAAATGTACCGTGGAGAACCAACCAACACGTTACCAACTGTACCAATAAAGTCGGTAGCCAACATGTTTGGTAGCCAATACGTTTCGCTGGTAATACCATACGAATTAGGGAATCTTGGTACGGTAACGGTACAAAATTTTGAATACCATGATTGTACCGTACCAACCAATTCATATACATGTGTGTGTGTGTATATATATATATATATATATATATATATATATATATATATATATATATATATATATATATATATATATATATATATATATATATATATATATATATATTATAAAACGTATTGCCCCAAGGTACAAATGTAAAGCATTCAACACAAAAGTTACAACACCTGTTATGCACGAAAACAACGATGGCGGGTTCTTATCCCAATCCCACTACTTCCGTCTTCTTCTCCCCACGTTATGCTACACGATTCTGTCGGTTTTCTTCTACACCCGTTTCCCAACTCCTATCACCACGTTCCGTTCTTCAAGGTCCCATCTCCCTCAAACTTCCCTCTATTCTCGGACGTTAGCGTGTATAAAAACAGGAAGACCCCTCTTCCGCCGTTACTCATTGGCATCTTCCTATTGATTTTTATTCTAAGCAAGAAGAATGAAAGAAGCCATACGATTCACTCTCGCTTCCCAATCGATCGGTAATATTTATCTTCTCGATCACTCATCTGACCCACCGCATCCATCTATGCTTTCCTTTCCGCCACTTACACTGCCGAGGCAGCATTGAATTTTCCAAGGTTAGATGTCCGATTTTTGCACTAAAACCTGATTTCTTTGCAATTGTGTTTTATTATGGCTAATCAATTTGTCAACGGACACAAGGATCTTTACATTGGAACCTTAAACGATTGCGAATTGCTATATCTCTATATCCCTATCTTAGAAACCCTAATCCCCACCAGCATTAGATCCGCAATGGGTCTGTATCGCTCTAAAAAACATTCACCGGCCATACCACCAAGCGAAGAACAAATACTAAACTTGTAAGCGTCTTCTCATGGATTTTTTCCTTTCGATTATATGGCTTGGTTTTTTTACCTTCACGTTTCAGTGACAAGAGCAGTACCATTGAACTGCCCAATTGCCCATCTGATATTGCTCTGTTTTTATGTTTGCGTGTGTATGTTAATAGACTTTTTCTTTACACACAGAACGAGTGATCTTGAGGAACACCCAGCGAAGTCGAACATGCGATCTGGAATCCAAATTAAAGTCGAACAGGTAATCTGGAAACCAAATTGAAGGTGAGTACCGGAAATTTGGTCCTTCATTTTACATTTCTCAATAGATGCGTATCTGATATAGAAACCAAATCGACCCATAGATCTCAATGGGATAGATAGATTTCAAAGTAAAATGTCATCACTTATTACATTATAGAATTCGAATCGACATAAATCTTGAAGTTGATTGCTTGGTTAATGTGTTTGAATTCGAAACTTTGTTAGGCTTTGGCTTAATGTTCTTGTTTTCTGACATCCCTACAGAAGATACCGGAGGAATTTGAGGCTTCATCAGAGACCGAACAAAATAACGATATTCCGCTTGCAATATCCTTGAATGCTCTATTGCAAGGTAACACTCAAATCAAAAAATACCCATACATGATTCATATTATCAACCAAAGGGGCTGTCATTTTCTGTAGAACTATGTACCATTCAGCATGAAGGTAAAGTATGGAGTCCCCGAAAAGTAATGCTCGCAATGGCTCTGTATACCCCTAGCTTCAATCTAACAAGTCAGCAGGTGCATCTATCATCATCACCACTACTTTGAGCATGTTATTTTCAGAAAATGAACTTAATTTTTTTATCTTATTCATATTTCAAATTAACCAGAAGATGCTTAAAAGTTAAAATATGAGGAAGCTTATCTTTTATCTTTTTATCTTAATGGGTTCAACAAATACTTTAAATCATTACAATTAATAAAGTTAATGTTTTTGTCTGATTCTCTATTGCCTTGATGACTATGATTACTCGGAACTTGGTTTTCAGCTTTCATATTCATGTGCATATCAGGTGTTCTATCATATCATGTTATATGAATCAAATCAAATTTACAAATTTCCTGAACTTGTGATCATTTTCACCATGACATAAACCTATTTATCATTGTTAAATGGATCTAGAACGTACTAAAGTGGCCTTGGCATCCTCAATGAAGATTCTATATGCAAAAACTTTGTTCTTGTGTATGAATTTCTCGATGAAGTTATTGTAAGTCTTTTACTCTATTTAACATTTGTTGAATGTACTAATTTGTTTTTGTTTTTTCTTTTTTAGCCCTTCAGTAACAGTAAACTACTTCCATTTCCTTTTTTTGGTTTTCACAGAGTTGCTTTAATAGCAACGTACTTTCTAATTTTTTTTGTTTGTTTTCCGGTCCTACAGTAACACCAACCAAATTTTAATTTTCTTCTTGAGACCTTTAGTTATCAGTAAACTACTTGTATTTTTCATTTTTTATGCTTATTAATGATGTAATTTTGTGGTTTCAAGCATCAGAGGTGGATGTGGTCTTTGATGGATGAAGAAAACAAAGAGGATTGGAAAGTAGAGGGTGGTGTTGCACAAGTGATTTGGGCCCAGGTATATAGAATAGTTTAGACCTTTTTATATAAAAAAATGTCAAAAAAATATAACAATGGGTAAAGATGTCATTGGGGGCCATTTTTTTGATTTTTTTCCTTTTTCATGCTTTCGTTAATAATACCAACCAAATTTTCAGTTTTCTTTTTGTTTTTTTCTTTATCAGACCTTCAGTAACAGTGAATTTTTTTATTGGTTTTTGGGTTTTCGCAGAGTTGCATTAATAGCAATGTACTTTCATTTGTTATACTTTATTTTTGGCATTCCTACATAATAGCAACCAAGTTTCACATTTCTTTTTCAGGCCTTTAGTAACACTAATCTACTTTCAGTATTCATTTTTTATGTTTATTAATCACTGAGGTTTGTGGTTTCTGTCAGAAGAGGGTTACAGTAACCTTCTTCAATTTTGTTTTTTGTTTTTTTGTTGTCTCTGACTGGCACTAATAGCAACCAACTTAAATTTTCTGATTTTTTTCTTTTCCAGATCT
Organism: Cichorium intybus; assembly: GCA_023525715.1. Lineage (NCBI taxonomy): Eukaryota > Viridiplantae > Streptophyta > Magnoliopsida > Asterales > Asteraceae > Cichorium > Cichorium intybus. The sequence goes on from CM042017.1 coordinate 48,565,436, forward strand.
ACAAGAATTACACCCTGCAGTCATAGCAAATTACTGTCATTTTTTATTTTTTTTTCCTTTTTGCTTGCACTAATAACACCAAACAACCTTCATTTTTGTTTTATATTTTTTCATTTTGATACCTTCAGTAACAGAAACGTAATTTTAAATTTTCTTTTGGGTTTTTTTGGTTTACCCTGACTTCCATTAATAGCAATGTACTATCATTTGTTATTGTTTCTTTTCCAACCCTACTTTCTGAAGAATGAGAAGCTGTTAACCCCGCACTCAAACAGATCCAACAGTTTGATCCGATCCAGATTGACCCGGCCCTGTCTGATACATCTTGGGTCAGCTTAGTCCAAGCAAAACAGCCCAATACTTGATCCGACTTTGTTTTATTTTATTTCCGGCATTTGTGTTATTTTCCATATTTTCATTTTTATGTATTTGAATTGGTAAGGCAATTGGTTTTAAACTCCCTACGTGTGGCATCATGGGTGGTTACCAATTTGCTGTTTTAAACCTGCAATTGTGAAGAAATGAAAAAAGATGAATTTTCAGACAAAAGTTATGTTTTTATAACTTAGAGAATTGCCCATTGCTATCTTAATTTTTGGCACGAATAAGAGGTGAACTTTGGGAAGCTGATTTGAACTTACGTGGTGTGTATGTAGCGTAGATTCAGGTTGGAGTTCTGCCCAACAAAGCTTTTGGGTAGTGTGATTGTATCTCGAGGGATACGTTGAGTGTGTGTTTATTTATGTTATTTAGTCGGGTTAAATCGATCGGAATTTTAACTTCATGAGCATCATTGTTGGGCATTTCAATAATTATTCAAATTTCTACAAATCAAAATTTTCCAATAAATTGTCAGACACTGTGTATCGGTATTTGGTAATCCAATGGAATTGGAAATTAGCCATCACTAGAATAAACTTCCATCAGAAAGTTACTATTTGTTCCTTGAGTTTAGTTTTTTTTCCAATTTTGGTCCAAATTCGGTTATTTAACTTGAACCAAGGACCAAAACCATTAGAAAAACCTCAAAAAGGTCGAAATTTTTGCAATTTTGGTCCAAATTCGGTTATTTAACTTGAACCAAGGACACCATTACAAAAACCTCAAAAAAGGTCCAAATGTTTATTTTATTATAGTAGATAGATTAAAATAGTTCAGTCTACTAAAAGGTTATTACCCCACCCATTGGGTGGGGGAACAGTTTGATAGATGCTTGCTTGTGTTCATGTTTGCCAATAGTCCGACGATGGTTTTAATTTGAAGTTTTCTTTAATATCCTCCTTATTCGTCAGAATATATAATCAATGGTGTTAATTCGCTGGTGAACTCTAAATGTGTGCCTCAATTTCTTACTATGTATTTTCTAAAACTGCCATGCCACTAATTTTAAATGTGTGCCATTTCTTTCTCTTTTAATTCTTTTTTCTTTTTTACTTGTCCACAAATATGAGAAAAGATGTGCAGGATATATTCAAGATGACCCCTCATGACAAACAAGTAATGATGTTTTCTGCAACACTAAGCAAGGAGATTCGACCTGTTTGCAAGAAGTTTATGCAAGACGTAATACATTTTTGTTGAGCTCTTTATAGTTTTTGATTTGTTTAGTAGTTTGTAGAGCAGAAGAGCTGAGTTGGTTAGGCTAAATTGCATAGAATAAGAACGTACTTTTCTCTTGCTAATGATATAGACAATGTACTTTGTTTTTTAATCATAATAGCATCATGCTTACGTTTCTTTAATCATAATAACAATGTACTTCATTTTTATCTATAATAACAGTGTACTTACATTTTTTTGCCAATATGGGCATTGTACTTTATTTGTTACATATTGCAATTATCGGTAAGTTAATGTAATTGGTTGGAATCATTCAGCACTAAATGGTTCAATTTTATCGAACAATTTTACGTACTCAAAAATGTTAAACGGTGACATACCAAATGAAGTTCCAGAATTACCCATTAAAGAAAGTAAGAATGATGATGTCATCATGACATAAGTTTTTAATGAGGTAAAGAACTTTTAAGCTGAGATTTTCTATTATGTTAAAGTACTTAAGATCACTAGAGGGACATATTTGTAATTTGGTTTATGGAGTTATATGTTGAGAAACCTCCACTTTTCATTTTTTTTCTTTTTTGGTTTTCCCATACTTGCATGAATATCAACGTACTTTCGGTTTATTGTTTTGTAGTCTTACAGTAGTAGCAACCTACTTTCTTTTTATTTTGGAATTTTTTTTCTTTTCCAAACCTACAGTAATAACATCTTACTTGTGACGGATTTCAAAATGTTGACTGTTTTGGTCCTGTTGACAGACATTTAAAGTATGGTTTTTGTTTTTTTATTAATATCATATTCTATGGATTTGACTGTTTGACTATCTTTTGGCAGGTGAAGACTGTTTTTATAGATGGCCTGCCAGCTTCATGGGCCGAGGGTCGAGTGCTGGACCTACTAAAGAAATATGGGGAAGTGATGAAAATTGAGCTTGCCCGTAATATGCCTTCTGCAAAACGAAAAGATTATGTATTCATCACAATTGGAACACACGGTTCAGCTTTAACATGTGCTAAAAGCATTAATAATGAGGAACTATGAGACAACGATAACAATGTTACTTTTGTAATTTATCGTCTGCTTTGTAGAATGTTTTTGGAAGGAATGGAATCTGTCAAAAGAATTGGTATGTTATGTACTTTCTAGAGCGACAAACGTATTTTTTAATCATTATTATTTTAAGGATTAATTGCAAATATGCTAATACCAATCCGATGAACCAACTTCTTTTTCAAATGAAAATGATCAAATAAAACAGTTAACCGTCCACCCATTACCTCTCCCCCCTCACCCCCCCCACCGCCGCCGCATAGCGCGGGACGCCTGCTAGTATATATATATATATATATATATATATATATATATATATATATATATATATATATATATATATATATATATATATATATATATGTGTGTGTGTGTGTGTTTGTGTCAATTCCAATACTCATATTTTTATTTTTTATTAGAAGTAATAACTAACAAGTCACACTCGTAAATTAATTACTAAAACAACTCATAATTATTAATTCTTTTTCAAATAATAATAGATATTAAAATCAAACTAATTACACAAGTAACCCGCAAGTAAACGACGATCAGTTAGAGCAAGCAATATTAAAAGTAAATTGTTGGTATATACCAATACCAACTTGTACCAACCAAACTTTTTGGTAGCCAAATAAATTGGTACCAAGTATACTTGGTACGGTACTGGTAATCTAAATTTTGTACTAATTATAATTGGTACGGTACACGGTATACTAGAAAAAACTCTGATACTGTACCAATTCCACCCCTAGTCATTACCCCTAGTCATTACCAATTCCACCCCTAGTCATTACCCCTGAATACTCTATTCCTTTCCGGCACTTATTGATGTCTACCAAATGCCCCCTAAGACAATAGCAGAAAAGTGGAAAGGATAAAGGACCGATATGCATAAAATTGGGTTTGAATATATTCTAAATTAATAAAAAATAAATTAATTGGGAGTTTGAAACCTTGATTCACGACGCCTGATTAAAACAATTGTTACACAACCCTAGTTTAGAAAATCTAAAAGATTGGGGTAATAATTCCCGTTTGCTTTTGGTAAAAAAATATTCAATTTATGTGTTTATGTCTATATAAATAGCATACTTTATTTTTATTCACAATAGCATCCAAGTTATATATTTTTATCAATATATGTTATATAATACCTATTCAAGAATTAATCCATCATTTTTTTTGTTAATTTTATAAAATATATTGACATCACATCTTATTCATCATTTAAATCATCTATTAGATATATGTATGTGTATATACATATATGTATCTATATCTATATGTTTAAGTACATATGCCTATATACAAGTATGTATTTTTATGTTTGAGTATGTATGTATGTATGTATGTATGTATGTATGTATGTATGTATGTATGTATGTATGTATGTATGTATGTATGTATGTATATATGTTTGTATGTATGTATGTATGTATGTATGTATGTAAGTATGTACGTATGTATGTATGTATATATGTATGTATGTATGTGACAACGCCTAGTGATATTATATATTTTAGTCGTTGTTGAGCCTTATTCTTAGTGAAATTATATCATATATATTGTGGTATTCTCACTTTTCGTGCCAGTAATTGTTTGGAAGAAAATAATGAAAACAGGGACCAAAAGCGTGCAAATTGGAGAAAGTTAGAGAATAAGATAAAAATCAGGAAAATACGTACGCGCGCCGCGGAAATCAAGAAGGCGCGACGCGGCTTTAAGGTGGTGGAACAAATTCAAATGCCGAGAAAACGGGAACAGATCAGTACGCGCGCCGCGGGAAACTTAAATGCGCGGCGCGGCTGCGGGAAATTTGCAACTATAAATAGAGGCATTTCCAGCCGAAAACCCTAGCAAAGACCTGGTGAAAAATCGACCTCAAGGCTCTTTGACTCCAAGATTAAGCTTCAGCAACTTCATATTTGGTATTTCTATGTTTTAGAATTTATTTTCATTTAGCTAGATAGTTAGTAATCATTGGCTAGTATCTTTGGGAGTGACAACCACTGATATTAGGCTTTAGTTTATGTTTTTGAACATTTTGGTTACTGTTTGTATCGTTGGATCTGAGTTTGGTTTATGATAATCATTTGGTTACAAGAAATTGTTGGTTTTCGATGTTTTATGCTTGTTATTGGATTGTGGATGTTTGTTTTGTGTTTGGATGTTTGTATGACCTTGATTGGACCGACTTCCCTTGTTGATTTCAGTGGCCAACTAGGGTTAGACTTTGGGTTTGAACTTTAGCCAGTGACTGTTCAATTGGACCTTAATTAGTTATTGGTTTAGTTTATGCCTTGTTTTTGTTTGATTATTTGCCTTTGCTTGCTTCTGAATTGGAGATGTACTTCTGATTTCAGTAAGTGACTAGGTTTGTTTGGAAGTTTAGTTTAGTATATGCTTGTTTGGGATTGTTTTGATTTATGCTTTCTGGGATCAATAGTCAAAAGCTTAGAAACTAGGTAACTCCTGCCATATCGACCCTAACTACCACTGTACTAGTGTGTGTGTTAGGTAATTTTCTTATTTTTGACCGCACGACGACCAAGGCGTGTCAAATTTTGGCGCTGTTGCCGAGGAGCTGTGAGCTTAGACTAGGTGATTAGTAGGAACTTTAGTTTCTTATTTTCTCTTTGAGTTTCATTTGGTTAGTCTTTTTTATTTTTGCGGGCGTATTACATTAGTGCATGCGTACCCGCAGGGGTGAGCAAGTATCCCCTTTGCAATTTGATCTTGAGATTGAGCAAACTACGTGCAAAATTCGTGCCCGTAGGCATTCCAATATCATGAGTTTTAGTAACATAAGTAGTAGTCCAGAGTATGTTGCCCAAGAACCTTCGGGTGAGGCAACGGGAATGTCTTTTATTCCCCCAGTTTCGGAGTTTCAATTCGGGAGCACGAGTGCTTCTGGTGGTGCAGTTTCAGCCCCTGTACCCATACCATCATGCACTTCTCCATTGATTCCACCATTTCCACCAGTATCACAACCACAATCCACCAATCCATTCACCTCTGCAATGTCTTGGGGAGCGCCGACCCGTGATGGCACCCCAGTCTCTAGACAGCAGACACCTACTTCACAGCCATTTTCTCAACCGCAACCAGTCTTTTTCAAACCTCAAATCACACAACCACAACAATATCAGCAACCTCCTCAGCAACAGTACCAGTATCCAGACGCAGAGGAGAAATATGATGAAGAATATGAAGGATGGGTCCCACCAGCACCACAGCAACCATGGGACTGAGGTCGAGGACCTCCAAGAAGAACACAACAGCACCAACCATTGCAAGGTCAGCAAGGATACAATGATCCTCAATGTTACGGTAATTCTATACGACATTTGTATTTCGCACAACCGAGGGGGCAATCGGTTGCATAACACTTCCAGCCACGGGAGTATGATGACTCATCGCCCATCTATATTCCTGATGATGTAGAATCCCATGTAAAAATTAGACCCCAGTTGATAGGAATATTAACTCAATTCAGAGGATATAAAACTGATTAGCCATACAATCATTTGTATGAATTCATATCTATTGCAAATGCTAATACTCCTAGAAATACCAATAGGGATACTTTTAGATTAAGACTATTTCCTTTCACACTAAAGGATAAGGCCAAATATTGGTTCACATCTCTGCCGTCTAATAGTATCACTAGTTGGGACCAACTCAAGGCGAAATTTCTACAAGAGTTCTATCCAGTTAGTAAAACTACGGAAGTCAGACGCGCAATTCAAGACTTTCAACAAAATCCTGGAGAGGCTTTCCACGAAGCGTTTGATCAGTTAAAGGAGTTATTGCGATCCTGCCCGGACCACGAGGTTCCCAAATGGCAGTTAGTGAAATTGTTCTTCGAAGGAGTCAGCGAAACACATCAAGCAATGATAAATGCCTCTTCAGGCGGGACATTTATGTGGCAAGAGCCAGAAGACGCTTGGAGATTCCTGGAGCAATTAAGTTTAGGATCGAAGGTTAGTGGAACCATGAAAGATAATACGGTTTATGTAGCTAACATTGAAGCGGAGAACAAGTGGAAGACAGAAATTCAGAGGGAGCTTAGTGCTGTAAATAAGAAGTTTAATCAAATGCTCGCGAGGTTTCAACAAGAGAAAGGAGCATATGTGTTGCATGGGCAAGTTATATGCAACACATGCGGAGATATAGGACGTAATCACAATGAGTGCTCGAAGACTCATGAGGAGATTAGTCAAGTGCATGGGTATGGTCGATTTCACAACGCACCAAGACCATTCTGCAACAATCAACAACGGGAAGCAAGGCAACAACCAATGAGGCAGCAGCAGATGCAACCTCCACCTCCAGCGGGAGGTATGAACATCGGTATACAAGAAATCTTTGGGATGTTAGTCAATCTTCAGGAAGTGGAGAATTCTAATTCAGAAGCAATTCTGGAGTTAGGAGACTTGATTATCAAAATGGAAGGGAATAGAGCACAGGAAAATGCGCAGTCATCAAAAGTGCAAGTTAATGAGGTAATCACACTTAGGAGCGGGAAGAAAGTGGATAACAAGGTCACAGCTCCACCTTCAGATGAGGATAGCGATGTAGAAATAATCTTTGATGAAAAAGAAGAAATGGAGAAGGAAGAGAAAAAGGGTAAGGAGGAACAGGCGAAGAAGAAGAAGCAAATGAGTACATGGGAGAAAGGAGAACCAAGTGGGATAGTTCCTTTTCCTACGGCTTTGGAAAGGCTGGAAAAGAGACCATATGGAAAGAAGGGACCGCAGGCTGAAGATATGTGGGAATTGTTTAGTCAGATTAAGGTTAACATTCCACTAGTTAAACTTATCAAAGAAGTTCCCACATATGCTAAGTTTCTTAAGGATATGTACATACATAAGAAACACATCTTATCCCACTTGCCTAAAATGATTAGCTTACCTGAGAATGTAAGTTCTATTTTGATGGACGCGCTTCCTCCCAAGATAAAGGATCCTGGAGTTCCTCTCATCTCCGTGGATCTAGGTGACGTGCACATTAAATGGGATTTGTTAGCTTTAGGTGCAAGTGTGAACATATTACCTGGGCAGCTGTTTGATAAGCATGAGTTTGGCACCATGAGATCTACCGACGTAATTCTGCAGTTGGCCGATAAGTCTACAAAGGTTCCCAGGGGAATGTTAGTTGATGTCATCATTTAGGTGGGAGAATTTTATTACCCAGCTGACTTTCTAGTTCTGGACACTCGTCAGGCGACCAATGGAGAACAACCTACGATCATCTTAGGGCGACCCTTCTTGGCCACGGCTAATGCAAATATCGACTGTTGCACTGGAGAAATGGGAATATCCTTTAGGCATCAACAGACCAAGATCAAAATTTTCAATGCCAATGCTAAGGGAAATATCATGGAAGAAGAGGAGTGCTATCAGGTGGATATCATAGATGAGCTAGTGCAGCAGTATACTCCTGAGGTGCTACAATCAGAAGCAATGGAGACTCGAGAGGAAGGAAGTGCTGAATTTGATGAGCAACAAAAAGAAGTAGAAGGAGAGAAGGGGTTGAAGTCTGAAGAATGCGCTCATATAGAAAAGTTACCGACGGAGATCCCAAAGACATTGAAACCCTCCTTACTAGAACCACCGAAGCTGGAATTGAAGCCATTACCAGAACACCTGAAGTATGCCTTTTTAGGGGATAAGGATACTTTGCTGGTGATGTTAGCAGCAGACTTGACAAAGGAACAAGAGAAGGAATTGCTCAAGGTATTATCCAAACACAAGGAGGCCATTGGTTGGACGATCGCAGACTTGAAATGAATTAGTCCAACCACGTGCATGCATTGAATCATCACAGAAGAAGGCGCTAAACCTGCCAGGGATACACAGAGGAGATTGAATCCTAATCTGAAGGATGTTGTAAAAAAGGAAGTTTTCAAATGGTTGGATGCAGGAATCATATACCCGATCTCTGACAGCGAATGGGTTAGTCCGACACAGACAGTGCCGAAAAAGTCTGGAATAACTGTTGTGGATACGAAGGATGGTGATAAGGTATCCACAAGACCCGTAACTGGATGGAGAGTCTGTATCGATTATCGGAAGCTCAATGCCACTACTTCCAAAGACCATTTTCCATTGCCATTCATTGATCAGATCGTGGAAAGCTAGCAGGACAGAAATACTACTGTTTTTTGGATGGGTATTCTGGGTACAATCAGATTGCAATCCACCCAGGGAATCAGGCATTCTGGATCGTCTGAAGGACTGGCTAGTCCAAGGCGAATACGAAGAGGGGGAGTTAACTTATACCTGCCGGGCACTGGAAAATGCAACACAAATGAACGAGCCTGTTTACCGCGAGGTTTTCCTGCAATTCCTTGCCAGTTATCACTTTGATAATAAGCAGAAGGGCATGGATACTGTGGAGACGGTTAGATTTCGTCTGGGAAATCACGACCGCAGTTGCACCTTGCGAGAATTCGGGTACCGCATCGGGCTTTACACTGAAGAAGAGTCGCAATCACCGGCGTTCGAGGTATTCCACAGGCACGCCAGCCGTACCATGGGTGATTCTTTTTCACCCGCCGAGTACTGGGGCACGATAGCCTCTACCCGGTACCACGAAAACACTGTCCAGGAATGTTACATGCATTTCCCAGTACACCGCATGTTGCACCGGCTCATCACCACCATGCTGTGGCCGCGTGCGGACGAAGAAAAAGTATTGCCCCGGGAGCTGCATTTGATGTGGTCAGTGACACGGATGTTGGAAACCTGCAACATCCCATATTTTGTTGCTGACTTTTTCAAGCAAATCACCGATGCACCTACGACGATAACTGCATTGGGAGGGGGCCACTTCATCACTAGACTGGCAGATTCATATGGATTGATTTCTGAGCACACGACTGACGGGTTGGAGGTTATACCTCCAATTATATTTTGCCCACGTGTGACCACTTCGCGGGAGGTAATATACGTGGATGACGGGTTCACGTCTGTGGACCGTATGCCCTTCCCGACGCTCCGGTCTGAGCCGACTACATCTAGGAAACGGTCAAAGCCAGCCACCAGTTTACCCCGTAGTCTATCCCCCACTACTATGGAATCCCGCTTCCTTGCGGATGAGGTAAAGGCACTCAAGGAAACCATGGAGACACACATACGGGAGCACCAGGTCCAGTCATATGCAGCGCATGAGGTAGACAAAAGAATGGAGAACACACAGACACAACTCATGTGGTTAGCAGATTGTATGATTGCACTCATGGCAAAGAATAAGTGTGTCCCACCAAGACCCCAGCCGACGATTAGAGACGAAGAGGAGGAGCCCATGGAAGAGGATCCGGAAGAAGAGGAAGGTGACTATGATGATACTGCTCATAGTTGAAAGGAATGGATGTAATTATTTATGATTTTCTTAAAAGTACATTTGTTTGCATTTTATTTTAGGTTAGAAAAGTTTAGGAAATTTGTTTAGGAAATAAGCCTCTTAAAGGCAGTAGACGGTAATAAATAAAAGTTGTTTTTTGTGTGTTGAATTGTTTTTGAGAATTGAAATTGGTAGCAATCTGTCGAAATTACTGCGCCGCGGCACCATTATAGTACGCGACGCGGTCTTTTGCTATTTGACGATGATTTCAACTCTCGTAATTACCGTGACGCGCGTCCTTCAATCACGCGCCGCGTTCATCCGCAACACATACATTTCATTTGTTGTACATTTCCTCAGTTTCGTTTATTTGTTATGTTTGCTTTTAATGTCTTGTTGAGTTATGCATGTTATACCAAATGGGAGGAGTTGTCTGAGACAAGTGTGGGGTCACCGTGCCCCCTCCACTTGTCTTGACCACCGGCGTGTTCACTGTTGCGCTGCAACTCCAGAATGCGAAATCAATGACTTTTTGTTCGAATTTGTACCTGTGATTCCGAGTACCAACCAAGCAATCTACCGTCCAGAAGGGGTAACTCTTTCTCCCTTGTTCTAAATAATAGTTTTTGTACAACGGGGACGTTGTACGGTTTTAAGTGTGGGGTGTGGACGGTCGAAAGAGTAGTTTTTTTTTAAATCTTTGCGGAAAACGGCCAATTTTCAAAAATTTTGCAACTTTTTTCAAATTTTTAATAAATTGTAATTTTGAAATGAATGGTTTGTGATTGTGATAGCAGTGGTATCTATCAAGAGATACTATTTAGTTGTGATCATGCTATTAGTTAGTCAAACAAGTTGAGTGTTATGAGTTTAGACGATTAGAGTGTTTTAAGAATAGAATTTAGGAAGGAAATGTCAATCTGTGGCCTTTGTTGTTCGAGCCGGTAGGACTAAAATGGGTGGGGCTTATGCACCTTGCCACCTAAGATCGTCTAGTCTGGGATGGTATTTCTGAAAGCTCGCTACACGGACAACATCGAAAGTCATGGACAATTCCTTAATGGCCTTTAGAATCTGAATGAGTAAGTACACTTCATTGTGGACAGAAAATTTGTAATCAAGGGTTCTCTAGAAAGCCATGAATTCCAAAGAGCAATTCAAATTATGTTTTCGCGAACTATTCCACTCTAACTCAAAGAGCAATAAACTTTGAAACTGAACACAGTCAAAAATTATTTGATTCCTTATTATAATTTGTTAAAAACTCTCTTGCTTGGGGACAAGCAAGGCACAAGTGTGGGGTGTTTGACAACGCCTAGTGATATTACATATTTTAGTCGTTGTTGAGCCCTACTCTCAGTGAAATTATATCATATATTTCGTGGTATTCTCACTTTTCGTGCCAGTACTTATTTCGAAGAAAATAATGAAAACAGGGACCAAAAGCGTGCAAATTGGAGAAAGTTAGAGAAGAAGATAAAAATCAGGAAAATACGTACGCACGCCGCGGAAATCAAGAAGGCGCGACGCGGCTTTAAGGCGGTGGAACAAATTCAAATGCCGAGAAAACGGGAACAGATCAGTACGCGCGCTGCGGGAAACTTAAATGCGCGGCGCGGCTGCGGGAAATTTGCAACTATAAATAGAGGCATTTCCAGCCGAAAACCCTAGCAAAGACCTGGTGAAAAATCGACCTCAAGGCTCTTTGACTCCGAGATTAAGCTTCAGCAACTTCATATTTGGTATTTCTATGTTTTAGAATTTATTTTCATTTAGCTAGATAGTTAGTAATCATTGGCTAGTATCTTTGGGAGTGACAACCACTGATATTAGGCTTTAGTTTATGTTTTTGAACCTTTTAGATACTGTTTGTATCGTTGGATCTGAGTTTGGTTTATGATAATCATTTGGTTACAAGAAATTGTTGGTTTTCGGTGTTTTATGCTTGTTATTGGATTGTGGATGTTTGTTTTGTGTTTGGATGTTTGTATGACCTTGATTGGACCGACTTCCCTTGTTGATTTCAGTGGCCAACTAGGGTTAGACTTTGGGTTTGAACTTTAGCCAGTGACTGTTCAATTGGACCTTAGTTATTGGTTTAGTTTATGCCTTGTTTTTGTTTGATTATTTGCCTTTGCTTGCTTCTGAATTGGAGATGTACTTCTGATTTCAGTAAGTGACTAGGTTTGTTTGGAAGTTTAGTTTAGTCTATACTTGTTTGGGATTGTTTTGATTTATGCTTTCTGGGATCAGTAGTCAAAAGCTTAGAAACTAGGTCCTCTGATTATAGCGTGACACTATAGTTGGTAATCTGTCACCTGTCTTGACCACGTAACTCCTGCGGATCGACCCTAACTACCACTGTACTAGTGTGTGTGTTAGGTAATTTTCTTATTTTTGACCGCACGACGACCAAGGCGTGTCAGTATGTATGTATATGCATGTGCATATGTAAGAGTATTATGGCTTATGGCTTAGGGTTTATATATACATTCACATCTATGTATATACCACCTAATTTAATCATTTTCTCAATACTCATACCTCTCATTCACAAATTAATTTTTGAAAAAGTGTTAGAAAATACCGAGCAATATAATTTAGGGCTTAGGGCTTATGGCTTTTGGTTTATGACTTGTAGCTTGTGGCTAACGGTATATGGCTTCTGGCTTATAGCTTCTAACATATGGTTTACGACTTATGGCATATGGATTAGGGCTTAAAACTTATGAATTAAGGCTTAGGGCATATGACAAATGTCTAAGAGCGTAATGCTTAATGATTAAGGGTTAAGGCTTTAGGCTTAGGGTTTAAGGCTTATGGCTTATGACATATGGCTAATGGCTTATGTCTTAGGGCTTGATTGTTGAGGCTCAGGAGTTATGTCTTAGGGTTTAAGAGTTAGGGTGTTGGACTTATGGCTTATGGCTTATGGCTTATCACTTATGACCTATGGCTTAGGGGTTAAGGCTAATGGCTTAACTATTATGGAAAATGTCTTATGGTTTATGAAGTATAACATATGGGTTAAATCTTAGGGCTTAGTGCTTATATCATAGAGCTTGGGATTTAGGGCTTCATGATTAACGGCTTATGGCTGATGGCTTATGTTGTAGGGCTTATAGTGGTATGGCTTATGTTTTAAGGCTTATGATGCATGGCTTAAGACCTTTAGGGCTTATGATGCATGACTTAGGGCTTATAGCTTATGGCTTATGAATTATGGTGTATGGCTTGATGTTTAAGGCTTATCGATTATGACATATAACTTAAGACCTATGTCATAAGGCTTATTGCATACGTATTATGGTTTAAGGTTTGTATGATATAGGTTTAAGGATTGTGGATTATGGTGTAGGATTATGTATTTTGGCTTATGACTTATGGTTTAGCGTTTAGGGCTTACGACTCAAGGCTAAAGCCTTATAAGGTATGAGCCATAGGCTTTGGATTTATGGCTTGTAGCTTTGGTTTTATGGCTTAGGGGTTAGGGCTGAGGGCTTAGGTCTTAGGGCATAGGGGTTGGGGCTTATGTCTTAGGGTTAGGGATTAGGGATTATGGCTTACGAGCCATGTCTTACGACTTATTTCTTACGTGTTAGGGATTAAAGATTTTGGGTTTTGGGTCAAGTCTTAGGGTGTAAGGTTTGCGACTTAGGAATTAGAGCTTTAGGCTTATAGCTTCGAGTATAATGATTACAGAATACGACTTATAGCTTATGACATATGTTTATGACTTAGGGCTAGTTGTCTTAGATATTGGGGTTTAATGCTTAGGGCTTATTATTGTGGCTTAAGGATTAAGGCTTATGAGTTAGAGATTAGGGCTTAGGGCATAAGGCTTAGGGTTTAGTGCTTATCATTTTTGTCATAGTTTAGGGCTTATGTAACACCGTGTTACTTTTCGGTAAGTGTTAATGTGTTAATATTGGTCTAATTAAGATTATTTATGTTGTTATATGTGTTAATGTGGTTAGAAACCCTTTTGGAAGAAGTTTTAGCTTGAAAAATGCCAAAAGGAGGTCACACGGGTCATGTGGAGGTCACACGGGTCGTGTAAGAGATGCAGTTTTAAGTTAGGAGTTCACACGGGTCGTGTAAGGCAAGCAGAAACACCATACAGGCTGGCACGGGTCGTGTAGGACATGCAGTGGCAAGCAGTAGGGTTCACACGGGTCGTGTAAGGCGACACGGTGCGTATGGTCACAATTAGTGTCGCTAATTGTGGGCTGAGCGTCGCTAATATGTGCAGATGCACTTTTTAAGTGTCGGTTTTTATTCATTTAGGGGAAAGAAATATTGAACAAATTCTCTCAAAACCCTAGAAAAATCCCCCAAGAACCTCCAGAAGTCGACCCCGAAGCTTAGAACGTGAGGATTTGAAGTATGAATTGATATCTTGCATCCAAGAGGTATGATTTCATGTTGTCGCTCCAAATTGAATGTTTGGTTTGCTTTGATCGATTTGGTTCCATGTGGAGTTAGTAAACAACCTGCAACTAACAAGGTTGATGCGAGTGATTCTTGAATTAAGTGTATGAAAGGGTTTTAATCCCAAACCCTAACTACGGTGATCAAGTCGCAAGCTATAGTTGTGTAGATACAAGGTATTTTCATATATTTGGTATGTGTGTGATGGCGTAGGTGTTGGAAAGTGCCAAGGAAACACTTTGTACCTACTAATTGTATTAGCTAGAATTGTGTAGGACTACGAAACCTGGTGATTAATTTGTACTATATCTCTGTTGATTGAGTCTTATGACTTTGAGTTATTTCACATGAGCCTTTGTGGCTTAGAGATTCTCTTGGAACCTTTCTGGTTCATATTGGCCTTATTGGCCGAGAGATTGGGTTTAATCACCCTATACATATAGTAGGAACCTATGTGGTTCATATCGGCTTAGTGGCCAGGAGGTTGGGCTTAGTCACCCAACATATGTGGTTGGAGCCTTTGTGGTTGACACAACGGAGGGGGTGCGGGAGGCTTTATGTCTCGAGACCATGAGGGTTGAGATGGAAAGGGATTGAAGAGTAGAAATTATGAAGAGATATAGAGTTGTATTGTATTGAGATTAATTATTCTATTTTTCTCTATGTGTGTTGAATTATGTATTTGATTACTTATTGAGCTTTGTAGCTCATAGTGTGTGTGATGACCATACAGGTAAGCTTGACTCTAGTAAGGGGAAGGAGATAGCCCATGGATAGGAAGCTTAGGGCATGTAGAAGAAGAAAGTAGCAACCCGACTTGGGGGGAGTTTTATTATGTTTTTATACTCCCTTGATACACTTGTATACTTCTTATACGTAACTTATACACCAACTTATGTTTTGTTGTGATAAACAATGTTTTCAAAAGTGAAATTTTTTGGGTGTATTTGTTTCTATGAGTTGAGTGTTACAAGTTGGTATCAGATCTGTGGTTTAAGTGAACTAGGTGTCCGTAGAGTAGATCCCTAGACTTGAACCTTGAGAGATAGTAGACGTGTTGTTCAGTTAGAAGTATATAAACATGTCTGTGGTATATAACCTAATTGTTGTTGAAATTTTGAAGTATGCGAAGCACTCGAAGTAATCTTACTTGGGGAAATTCTGGACGGGGAGTATCAAGAGGTAGCTCAGCATGTTCTCAAGGCTCAGTACGAAGAGGGGCGAGTGGCCCAGCAGAGGGAAATCCGCCAGACTTAGGAGTGATAATAGTTGACGTTGTTCGTGAACTATTACATACTGTTGTGAATGTACAGGGCGAAGGGGCTGCAAAGCAAGTGCATGATAAATGTCCTGAAGGTGAAAGTTAGGGTGAAAGTTGTTGGGATTCGATCATATAAACACATAGCATATGCAGCGGAAGAGAATCAATATCAAATCACAGATTATCCATGAACATTGTCCAGGATCATGCAGTTCATATCAGTTACAACAAATTTAAACATAAACAAAATGTACCTCATTAGATCTCCTTCTTTGATTTTTGGTTAACAACACCTTGCATTGGATGAACAGGATCCAAAGTAGAATCCCTCTAATGATTCACACCCAGGATCTCCAGAAAACCATATAGACATAACTTTAACTTGGGAAGTAGGAAAAATCTCAAACCCTAGAGAGGGATGAGATTTTGCCAAAAAAGAGGGGAGAAGGGATATTGGTGGCTCACAAGGGAAACAATGGATAATTTAGGGTTTGAACCCAATGCCTCTATTTGTAGTGCAAGGTGAAAGGTTTTCTGCAAATCTATGAACTAAAACCCTAAGTTCACATGCAACCTAGATTGGATCTATGTTTTCTATCTTTGAACATATAATAAAATCCCTAAAGGCCAACAGAAAATTTCTAAAGAAAATAATTAAGAAAACTAACCTTTAGTTTTGATCATGAAGCCAAGAAGCACAAGTGTCCTGCCTCAAATGAGATCACACCCAAGAGCAAGAGGAGGGGACGAAAATTCCAGAGAGACAGAGTGAAGTTGGCGCAGGATTTAGGGTTCCCAGGGATTCCTATTTATAGCCTTCAGGTGGTGACAGGTGGTGACAGTCAAAACCCTAGACAAGCCCAAATCTAGATAAGCCTTTTATTATTTGGACTAAGCCTTTTAACCATTTATTAGGGTTTCGAAATTATGGATATATCTCTCCATAATTTCGCCACCTTTATTATAACATGGCTAGTTATCACTCAACTATTGAGTAATTACAAAACCAGTCCCTACACCTTTAATTAATTAAATTAATCACTAAATTAATTCCAATTAATTCTAGATTAATTTCTAATTAATTAATATAGTTTCTAATTAATATATTATCACTTTAATATATTAATAAACTATTTATTTTACTAATATTGATTTATTAATCATATAATAAATCAATCTTTCTCTCTACTGAACTTTCTAACAAACCTCCAGCTATGAGGGCAACCCAAATGGACTTTGCTTCTATTAATAAGATACATACAAATTATAAGTCATGGCTTAGACACCTAATCCAACAGTCTCCCACTTGGATAAGTCTATGACTTTAATTGTCCGTTTATCTTCTGATAAATAAGCAATTTGTAGCTTCCTAGAAATTGTCGCTGAACTCTGACCCAGTCAGTTCTGTCCATAGATAAGTGATCATATGATCCTCCGTCCAACAAGATATTTTCAGACTCAAGGCATGGATTAAAATCAATCTCGGTCTGATACTCTATTTATTGATTTCTGATTTGCATATGACTTTAAGACTACTAATTGAACACATCAATGTAGTCCTGGTTGGCCAACACTTTCAGTCAACTTCAAAATCATCGAGAGACCTACATATATCTGTTTCCTATCAGGGTCAAGGAACGAATAAGCTTTGACTCATATGCTTATATCTTTTACTAGTCAAATCACTCACAACAATACATTTTTATAACATCGAGTTACCGATGTGTTTTCGCATTATCAATGAGCAACGGCCTTGCAAATTGTAACTCATATGTCTCCACTTCAAGATCATAAGATGTTATCGTCTCAACATTGCTCGTGATATAATTCATGAAGCAATCTTTTGAGTGTGGGTTTATCTGATACTAAAATCCCCATTTTCTAAGTACTCATGAACGTTGTAGCAATACTGTTGCTATGTCTAACTCCTTACACGACTATAAACCAATTCATGACAGTCTTCGTTCATACTTACTACCAAAAAGTATGAGCGACTGTGGATATTCGAATAATCAAATTACTCAGGAAGTAAACATGGAAAATGAAACACAATGATAAACAATTGACAAATAGCAGTAAACAATACTCATTAATAAATCTCTATTATTAAATCACCAAAGTGGATTACATTTATATTGTTACAAGTTTCAAAACCTATCTAATTACAAAAACTAATATCATCTCTCAATCCTATGCTCCTAGCATGTTGATTGTGCTTGATCCTACTCAGAGCCTTTGTCAAGGGATCTGCAGGATTATCTTCAGATGATACCCTCTTTACAAGGAGGTGACCTTCTTCTACCCTATGCCAAATGTAATGGTACTTTCTGTCAATATGTCTAGGCTTTCCATGATCTCGCGATTCCTTTGTCAAAGCAACCGCTCCTTCGTTATCGCAGAACGGTTCCATGGGCTCCAGAATACTCGGGACTACTCCACGGTCATCGATAAAGTTCTTCAGCCAAGCCGCTTCCTTAGATGCTTCACTCGCTGCTATGTACTCTAATTCGCACGTAGAATCAGCCACCGTCTCTTGCTTGGAACTCTTCCAAGTAATCGGTCCCCCATTTAAAAGAAATACTCAGCCCGACTGAGACCGACTGTTGTCTCTATCTGTCTGGAAGTTGGCGTCTGTGTACCTACAAACAATCAATGTATCACTGCCACCAAGGACTAACACCATGTTCTTTGTCCTCCGCAGATAGTTGAGTATATTCTTTACAGCCATACAATTCGCTCTACCAGGGTTTCCTTGGTAACGACTGACCATGCTCAAAGCAAAGGACACGTCGGGACGAGTACATGTCATAGCATACATGATCGACCCTACCGGCCGAAGCGTAAGGTACCCGACTCATCTTAGATATTTCCTCATTTGTACTCGGGCTTTGAGCCTTACTCAACTTTGCATTACTTTGGATAGGCAGCTCTCCCTTCTTGGAATTTTCCATACTAAACCTCTTTAGTGCCTTTTCCAAGTATGTATTTTGACTAAGTCCTATTAGTCTCTTCTTTCTATCTCTCAGTATTCTTATCCCGAGAATATAGGCAGCTTCTCCTAGGTCTTTCATGGCGAAACACTTCCCAAGCCAAGACTTGACATCTTGCAAGGTTGGAATGTCGTTTCCCATGAGCAGTATGTCATTAACATATAGCACCAGAAAAGTGACTATACCCCACTAGCCTTGACATATACACAGGACTCATCTCACTCCTAGAGAAACCAAACTCTTTGACTTTCTCATGGAAACAAAGATTCCAGCTACGAGAAGCTTGTTTCAATTTTTAGATCGATTTCTCAAGCTTACACACCTTATTAGGATGCTTTGTGTCTACAAAACCCTCTGCTGATTCATGTAAACATCCTCAGTCAACTTCCCGTTAAGGAAAGCGGTTTTGACATCCATCTGCGAAATTTCATAGTCATAAAATGCAGCTATGGCAGGCACTATCCTAATGGACTTAATCTTGGCCACTGGTGAGAAGGTCTCATCATAGTCAACCCTCTAGGTTTGAGTAAAGCCCTTCGCAACCAGTCGAGCCTTAATGGTGTGTACCTTTCCATCCATTCATTCTTCTTCTTTAAGATCCACTTGCACCCGACTGTCTTTCGACCCTGTACATGGTTAACCAAGTTCCAAACTTGATTGTCATACATGGACTTGATCTCGTGACAACGCCTAGTGATATCAAGTATTTTAGGCATTGTTGAGCCCTGTTCTTGATGAAATTATATCAGATATATCTTGGTATTCTCACTTTTCGTGCCAGGACTTGTTTGGAGAAAAAAGAATGGGAACAGGGACTAAAAGCATGCAAAAGAAAGAAGTTTGGAAAAGAATAAAAAAATCAAGGAAAAACGTACGCGCGTCGTGGATATATGATACACGCGACGCGGGCTTAAGGCGGTGGAACACATTCAAATGCCGAAGAAACGGGAAAAGATTAGTACGCGCGCCGCGGATTCTTCATCTGCGCGGCACGGCTGCCGGAAATTTGCAAATATAAATAGATGCAATTTCAGCCGAAAACCCTAGCAAAGACCTGGTGTAAAATCGACCTTGAAGCTCTTTGACTCCAAGATTTCGTTTCAGCAACTTCTCAAGTGGTATTTTCATGTTTTGGATTTTATTTGTAATTAATTAGTTTGGATTAAGCTTTGTTTTGTATCTTTCGGAGTGACAACCATTGATATTAAGCTTTGGCTTCTGTTTTAGTCTCAATTAGTTACTGTTTTGATGTTTGGATTACGATTTGGTGTATGAAAATCATTTGGTTACATTTAATATTGGTATTTCGGTGTTTTGGATGTTTGATTGTGTTTTGATTGTGTTTGGATCTTGCTTTGGCCTTGTTGGGACTGTTTTCTCTTGCTGAAATCAGTAGCTAATTAGGTTAGTTTTTAGGCATTAAACATTGGCTAGTAACTGTTCAGTAGAACTTTAGTTAGTGGCTAGTTTTATGCTTTGCTTAGTTTTGCTTAGTTTGGATGCCTTTGTTTGCTTCTGATTCAGAGATGCACTTCTGATTTCAGAAAGTGACTAGGTTCATTTGAGCTTAGCTTTGCTTGGCTTGAGTTTGTTTTGATCATCACTTTAGGTTGTTAGTAATTAGGAAGGTGGAAACTAGATCCTACGACTGTAGCGTGACACTACTTGTTGGTAATCTGTCATTTAGTCTAACCACGAAGCTCCTGCGGATCGACCCTGACTACCACTGTATTAGTGTGTGTTAGGTTTTTCTTTATTTTTGACCGCACGACGACCTAGGCGTGTCAAATTTTGGCGCCGTTGCCGGGGAGCTGTGAGCTTAGATTAGGTGAGTAGTAGGGACTTGTTTCTTGTTTTTGAAAATTTCATTTGGTTAGTTTTTTTTTTATTTTTGTGGGCATGTTACACTAGTGCATGCGTACCCGCAGGGGTAAGCAATTATCTCCATTGCAGTTTGATTATGAGATTGAGCGTACTGCGAGCAAAATCCGTGCCCGTAGGCGTTTAAATATCATGAATTTTAGTCAGGTTAGTAGTAATCCAGTAAGTGTTGCCCAGGAACCATCAGGTGAGGCAACGGGGGTGTTTTCTATTCCCCCACTGTCAGAGTTTCAATTCGGGAGCTCGAGTACTTCTGGTGGTGCAGTTTCAGCCCCTGCACCCATACCATCATGCACTCCACCATCTGTCCCACCATTTACACCCGCTTCACAACCACAAT
Source organism: Cichorium intybus (assembly GCA_023525715.1). Classification (NCBI taxonomy): domain Eukaryota; kingdom Viridiplantae; phylum Streptophyta; class Magnoliopsida; order Asterales; family Asteraceae; genus Cichorium; species Cichorium intybus. Next base: position 48,586,299 of record CM042017.1, read on the forward strand.
CTACCAATTCATTTACCTCTGCAATGTCTTGGGGAGAGCCGACCCATGATGGCACCCCAGTTTCTAGACAGCAGACACCAACTTCTCAACCACAACACGTTCTTTTTAAACCTCAACCCACATTCCAACCTACACAACCTATACACTATCAACAACCCCCTCAGCCACAATACCATTATCTAGAGACAGAGGAGGGATATGACGAGGAAGACGAGGGATGGGTGCCGCCAGCACCACAACCACAGTGGAACCGAGGTCGGGGACCTCCCAGAAGAGCATCACAGTATCAACCACCAGGTCAGCGGGAATATAACGATCATCTTTACGGTAATCCCGCCCAACCTTTACATTTCGCACAACCGAGACGACAATCGGTTGCATCACATTTCCAACCGCGGGAATATGATGATTCATCGCCAATTTATATTCCTGATAACATTGATTCTCAAGTTGAAATAAGACCTCAGTTACTAGGAATATTGCCAGAGTTTAGAGGGTATAAGCAAGACGATCCTTATAATCATCTATATGAGTTTTTAGCGATTGCTAATGCTAATAACCCTAGGAACACCAATAGAAACATTTTCAGGCTTAGACTGTTTCCATTCACTCTTAAGGATAAGGCCAAATATTGGTTTACATCGTTGCCATCGAACAGTATTACCACATGGGATCAGCTTAAGGCAAAGTTCCTTCAGGAATTTTATCCAGCAAGTAAGACAACTGAAATCAAAAGGGTCATCCAGGATTTCCAGCAAAAGCCAGGAGAGGCTTTCCACGAAGCCTTTGATAGATTGAAGGAGTTGTTACGATCTTGTCCGCATCACGAAATTCCTAGGTGGCAGTTAGTTAAGTTATTCTTCTAAGGAGTCAGTGAGACGCATCAGGCCATGATAAATGCCTCATCAAGTGGGACATTTATGTGGCAGGACCCAGAGGAAGCTTGACAATTCTTGGAACAATTGAGCAATGGTTCCAAGGCAAACTTTTCTACCAGGAAGACTGTAGGTACGGCGGCAGCAGTGGGAGCCGATGCTGACTGGAAGAAGGAAGTGAAGAAGGAAATTAGTGAACGGAATAAGAAGTTTGACAGGCTCATGTCAACACTGCAGAATGGACCGCAGAATCCATCGCAAGGAGGTCAAGGAGGACCTAAGACTCAAGAGGTGAATCAAGTTTATGGCCAGGGTCAAGGCCAGCATAATAGCATAATAATGGACGACCCTACAGGCCATATAACCAAGGACAGCAGCAGAATTTTAGGCAAAACAATTACCAGAGTCAATCGACCAATCAGCCTAGAACACATCATCCTGCAAATAACAACAACCACAATGGAAATACAAATGGAAATAGTAGCAATAACAACAACAGGGGGCCCAATAATGTTACCAACAACGCCCCGGGATGACAAATATGTCAAATGGCTGCAGATCAGCAAAAAAGAGACAGTGGAAAATTGCCAAGTGCTACAGAGGTCAACCCTACTCATAATCAGCGACCAGGAAAAGAGTAAGTTAACACTGTCGAATCTGGATGGAGAAAACTCACTTTGGAAGACTTATTTGAAGTAGGAAGTGAAGTGAAACTGGGGGAAGAAGAGAAAGCTCTAGGAAATGAGGAAGGTAAGGAAGTAGGAATTCCTGTTGAGAAGGAAACTCAACCAGAAATAGATAAAGAGGTCCAGAAGGAGGAGCAACCGACGATAGCGGGAATCAAGCAGAAAAAGAAGAATAGGAAAGGGAAGAAGAAGCAGGAAGCACCCAAATCAATGGGGCCTTTAATGAACCAACCCCTGTGGGATGAGCTTAAGGATGCCCTTGAAGATACCAGAATTATGCAAGAAATGTGTGAACAAAATGGGAAGAGCAAAGCACCTACACCAAAAACTATGAGGTTGACTGTGAAAGCAAGTGAGGCGCTATTGGGAACACTGCCCAAAAAGGAAAAGGACCCTGGATCACCATTGATCACTACTACCGTAGGAGATGTGGTCATTCGGAACACCTTGTTAGACTTGGGAGCAAGTGTCAATATCCTGCCAGGATACCTGTATGATAAGTACAAAAACGAAGAAATAGTGCCAGCAGAAGTTGTATTACAGCTGGCTGATCAATCAACAAAGGTATCTCGGGGAATACTGACAAATGTCATAGTCAAAGTTGGGGACTTTTTCTATCCCGTGGATTTTCTGGTTATGGAATATGAAAGCTTGGACGATGCGCCTGCACTCATCTTAGGACGCCCATTCTTAGCTACTGCTGGTTCGGTGATTGATTGCAAGACTGGAGACATGGACATTTTCTTTGGGACAAGGAAAAGAATATTGAACATGTTTGGGAATCCTGTATCATTACTTTCAGAAGAAGATGACAAGCAAGTGGACAGAAGGATATTAATGGAGCCTGGGATCAAGAGTAAGGAAAAGATTTGGACACGTACGGGAGAAGGGGGAAAAGAAGAGATTTTAAAAGAAACCAAGGACCACCCATTATCCACTATCAAAAAGGAGCAGCTGCTGGACATGATAGAAATGATGGAAGCAAGACACCAGCAGTATGAAAAGGAATCAAGAGAACGAGAGGCAAAAGTTTTTAAGCTCCTGGAATCTCAGCAACAGTGGATTAGCGGTGTGAGCGATCGAATGACCCAACTCACATCTCTCATGTCAATGATGGCCAACAAATTCATGCCAGGATTCAATCAGATGTCATCAAGGGTTCAAGAAGAAGAAGATTCGGCATAGGAATAGTACGTCTGGCTGAAGACGTTAAACTTAGCACTTGTTGGGAGGCAACCCATCATGTCATAAGTTAGGATCTATATTTCTTTGAATTAATTAGGAAAATACATCAATCTTTGCAGGTATTCGTGGTCTAAAATAAGTGTGGGGTCATGTGAGAAGTTTTGAATTTTTTTGAAGACTGCGCCGCGAGTTTTTTAATTACGCGACGCGGGGACGTAAACCAACCCGATGTGCAGGGGTTGATTTGGTGACACGCGCAACGCGCAAAGGGAAAATGCACGATGCGGTAAACGATCAGTCGGTTTTCTCCTATATTAAGGTAAGCCGCGGCTCAACTAGCCCTCACACGACTCGGAGCTCTGATCGACAAATTTCTCTCGTACTTTTTCTTGCTCATTTTGTTTCTACTACCAAGGTATGCTATTCTAACTACTTATTACTCGTTAAAACTAGTGATTAGGTAGTTAATTTTAGCGATTTGCCCAAAATAGCTCAAAACTTAGAATCGCCAATGCTAACTCATAGGGTGTTTGTTTTGCCAAATAGAGACCCTAGATGAGTTAGTCGGCACTTAGGCTACCTTGTGGTATGACTGGATCGAGTTTTAGCAGGTTAAATTACGAGTTTGATTCGGGGTTTTGCAAACAGCCGCTCGCCGCGACGCGCCCTGCTCTTGGGCCGCGCCGCGGTGCGGTGGGGAAGAGGGACTAATTTTGCAGAAATTTTTTTTTGTTTGGTGGCTATGTGTCTTTTTGCAGATGATGTTCAGATTAGAGCACGCTTTCCTCCAGTTCCCCGAGGGACTGGCTAGCTCCGCGGAGTACATTTCGCGGAGGGACGCGTTGACTGGTTGCCGGGTTCTCGAGGCGACGGTCATTGACAGGGATATACTGAGGGATGCGGGACTATGGGACGCGATCGACCCATTCTTACATCGCACTTGGACTCACGAGGATGCTTCATTTACTTGCCGTGGCTGGGATAGGATCATGGCCACGGACGAGGACGTGGTCTACACCAAGCTACTATTGGAGTTTCTCTCCACGATCCATTTCGCTCCTCGGGCATCGGACCCACGATCCAGGATCATCCGATTTCGACTGGGAGGTGCACAGAGGGAGTGCAACCTCCGGGAATTTGGGAGGAGAGTTGGGCTATACACTCCAGCGGACCTCCAGCATCGCCATTTCACGCAGTTCTTCGGGGCGTGCATCCAGGGGCAGCCGGACCGAGCTGCCAACATGGAGATTTGGACACCACTGTCCAACGTTATGTACGAGGCAGGGACCTCGAGGGAGAGCCACCTCTGCGACCCACTTCACCGCCTCATGCACCGTATCGTCTCCACCTCCATCATGCAGCGGGAGGGGGGCGAGAAGGTGTCTGGGGAAGACATGACATTCTTTTGGCTCTCCTCGATCCGTCCCGATTCCTCCATCTTCCCTTCGCCCTCGTAGTTGCCCTCTCCACTCACTCGACGGGAGCTTCTACCAGCAGTCCATTGGCCCGTGGGTATTTTATTACCCGCCTGGCCCGCTCCTATGGGATCCTTACTGCCTCCGTGGCAGCTTCTTTGACCGCGCTGCCTCCATCTCGCACGACAGCACGCACTTTGGAGATGATGCGGCTCATTGAGCAGCAGCGCCCGGGGTAGTTCATTCGAGCACCTACCGAGACTCCCCAGGCACCCCAGCCCGCGTATGCCCAGCCAGGCAGGAGACGACAGAGGCGGGAGGCACCCGCCGAGCCAGCACCACAGCCGCAGCCACAGCAGGAGGACCTGGCAGCCAGGGTTGCCAGGATCGAGGACCAGCTTGAGTGGATCGGGGAGGTACTTCTACAGATTGCATCAGCTCAGGGCCAGGATCCCCGACCATTCCCAGCCAGGGCCCACGATCATGAGGCTGGACCCTCCAGGCCACCTGGTGGTGATTGATGTACTTTTTTCTTTCTTTCTTTTTATTTTTTGGGATATATGTACAAAACTTATGGCACCACTATCTGTATCTTTGTTTATATTCTATTTGTTATGTTTGCTTTTAATTTGTTTGTTGAGTTATGCATGATATATCAAATGGGAAGGAGTTGTCTCAGACAAGTGTGGGGTCACCGTGCCCCCTCCACTTGTCTCGACCACCGGCGTGTTCACTGTAGCGCTACAACTCCGGAATACGAAATCAGGGAGCCGTTTGTTCGCAATTATACCTGTGATACTGAGCACCAAGCAATCTATCGTCCAAAAGGGGTAACTCTTTCTCCCTTGTTTTGAAATAATTTTTGTACAACGGGGACGTCGTACGGTTTTAAGTGTGGGGTGTGGACGGTCGAAAGAGAAATTTTTTTTTGAATTTTTTTGCAATATTTTTCAATTTTTAGCAGTATTTTTCAAAATTTTTAATAAATTGCAATTTTGAAATGAATGGTTTGTGATTGTGATAGCACTAGTATTTTTCAAGAAATACTGTTTAATTGTGATCATGCTATTAGTTAGTCAAATAAGTTGAGTTTTACGAGTTTAGAAGATTGAGCTGTTTTAGGATTGGAATTTAGGAAGGAAAAGTCAATCTGTGGCCTTTGTTGTTCGAGCCGGTAAGTCTAAAATGGGTGGGACTTATTAGGGGTGAGCATAATAACCGAAAAACCGAACCATAACCAATATAACCGATATAACCAAAACATTAAAACCAAACCATTAATAAAAAAAGGTGGGGCAGTTTATGATTTTTATTAACCGAATCATAATGGTTCGGTTTTGGTTTTTCTGTAAAACCGAACCGTATATAACCGAATCGAACTAATTAATAAATATATACTTGAAAAATATTATATATGTATATATATATATATATATATATATATATATATATATATATATATATATATATATATATATATATTACTTCTTACTGGATCCCAACTATATATATATATATATATATATATATATATATATATATATATATATATATATATATATATATATATATATATATATATATATATATATATATATATATATATATATATATAAAGTTTTTAATCTAATCCTTAAAAAATTTTAAATCAATGATCGATACATACTCATTAGGAAACTAATAAGTCTATAAAAACTAAAAAAAAACCTAAAATGTATTAACCGATTGTAAAGTAAATCAAATCTTTTTTTAATGTTTATATGGATTCTAGTTTACAATTGTAAGATATTAAAAGTCGATACTAGCTTTAATGGTTATTATTTTTACTTTTGAGACAATTTAACTCTTAAATTCATACAAAGCATAGAAAGTTATAGATAAACGAACTTTAAATTTTTATATAATTATGGTTAACCATTATTAACCATTAACCAAGACCATTAACCGATTAAAACCGTAACCATAACCAATGGCTACTAAAATGTATTAACCGATTGTTATGGTTATGCTTCGGTTTAGGCCACTAACCGAACCAAACCGCCCTATTCACACCCCTAGGACTTATGCATCTTACCACCTAAGATCGTCTGGTCTGGGATGGTATTTCTAAAAGCTCGCTACACGGACAACATCGAAAGTGATGGACAATTCCTTAATGGCCTATAGAATCTGAATGAGTAAGTACACTTCATTGTGGACAGAAAGTTTGTAATCAAGGGTTCTCTAGAAAGCCATGAATTCCAAAGAGCAATTCAAATTATGTTTTCGCGAACTATTCCACTCTAACTCAAAGAGCAATAAACTTTGAAACTGAACACAGTAAAAAATTATTTGATTCCTTATTATAATTTGTTAAAAACTCTCTTGCTTGGGGACAAGCAAGGCACAAGTGTGGGGTGTTTGACAACGCCTAGTGATATCAAGTATTTTAGGCGTTGTTGAGCCCTGTTCTTGATGAAATTATATCAGATATATCTTGGTATTCTCACTTTTCGTGCCAGGACTTGTTTGGAGAAAAAAGAATGGGAATAGGGACTAAAAGCGTGCAAAAGAAAGAAGTTTGGATAAGAATAAAAAAATCAAGGAAAAACGTACGCGCGCCACGGCTATATGATACACGCGACGCGGGCTTAAGGCGGTGGAACACATTCAAATGCCGAAGAAACGAGAAAAGATTAGTACGCGCGCCGCGGATTCCTAATCTGCGCGGCGCGGCTGCGGGAAATTTGCAAATATAAATAGATGCAATTTCAGCCGAAAACCCTAGCAAAGACTGGGTGTAAAATCGACCTTGAAGTTCTTTGACTCCAAGATTTCCTTTCAGCAACTTCTCAAGTGGTATTTTCATGGTTTGGATTTTATTTGTAATTAATTAGTTTGGATTAAGCTTTGTTTTGTATCTTTGGGCGTGACAACCATTGATATTAAGCTTTGGCTTCTGTTTTAGTCTCAATTAGTTACTGTTTTGATGTTTGGATTCGGATTTGGTGAATGAAAATCATTTGGTTACATTTAATATTGGTATTTCGGTGTTTTGGATGTTTGATTGTGTTTTGATTGTGTTTGGATCTTGCTTTGGCCTTGTTGGGACTGTTTTCTCTTGCTGAAATCAGTAGCTAATTAGGTTAGTTTTTAGGCATTAAACATTGGCTAGTAACTGTTCAGTAGAACTTTAGTTAGTGGCTAGTTTTATGCTTTGCTTAGTTTTGCTTAGTTTGGATGCCTTTGTTTGCTTCTGATTCAGAGATGCACTTCTGATTTCAGAAAGTGACTAGGTTCATTTGAGCTTAGCTTTGCTTAGCTTGAGTTTGTTTTGTTCATCACTTTAGGTTGTTAGCAATTAGGAAGGTAGAAACTAGATCCTCCGACTGTAGCGTGACACTACTAGTTGGTAATATGTCATTTAGTCTAACCACGAAGCTCCTGCGGATCGACCCTGACTACCACTGTACTAGTGTGTGTTAGGTTTTTCTTTATTTTTGACCGCACGACGACCTAGGCGTGTCATCTCGCTGTCCATTGCCTCTTTCCACTTGGCAGACTCAGGGCCCGCCACTGCTTCATGATAGTTAGCTGGCTCATCCAAATTTATTAGTGTCCTATCACTGACAAACGTGTCACCATCCGTAGTTAAATGGAAACCATAAAACTCGGGTGGCATGCTAACTCTACCGGAGCGCCTAAGAGGTAATGAAACGTTTTTCGGGCCAACAGGAACCTCATCTTCTTGTTGGTGGCTAGTTTCTCCTAAGGTTGTATCATCGGATGACTCTTGAATCTCTTCAAGGTCAATGGTACTCCCACTGTCCTCTTTGGATATGAGCTGTCTCTCTCTCTCGAAAGACTCCTCGTCTAGCTACAAAGACCACGTCCTTGCTCGGTCTGTAGAACAAGTATCCAAAAGACTGTTTTGGGTATCCAATGAATATACACTTCTCACTTCTTTCTGCGAGTTTTCTTGAGTCTCTCGTCTCACGAAAGCCTCACAACCCCAGACCTTGACATGTGCTAACGAGGGAACTTTCCCCATCCACATCTCATTAGGTGTTTTGGAACCTTCTTAGTAGGGACAAGATTGAGGATGTGGGCGGCAGTCTCTAAGGCATACCCCTAGAATTGGATGGGAAGAGAAGCTCGACTCATCATGGAACGAACCATGTCTAACAGGGTTCAGTTACGCCTCTCAGCAACACCGTTCAGCTGTGGTGTTCTGTGAGGTGATAACTGTGAAACTATTCCACATTCCTTAAGATAGTCAAGGAACTCAATACTAAGATACTCACCGCCTCTGTCGGATCTAAGCATCTTTATCTTCATTCCCAATTGATTCTCAACTTCAGTTTTAAACTCTTTGAACTTTTTCAAAGGAATCTGACTTGTGCTTGATTAAGTAGATGTACCCATATCTACTATAATCTTCAGTAAAGGTCACGTAGAACCGCATGCCATCCTTTGTGGTAGATCTGAAGGGGACCACACACATCTGTGTGTATGATATCCAACAAACCTTCACCTCTTTCGAAAGTCATTTTGAAAGGTGATTTTGTTATCTTGCCCAACAAACAAGATTCACATACATCATCCGACTTTAGATCGAATGATTCCAACACTCCATCCTTTTGGAGTTGGGCGATGCGTTTCTTGTTGATGTACCCAATACGACAGTGCCACAAGCACGCCTTTTCTACACCACTAGAAGAATCAATATGTAATACAATATTTCCTAAATTGTCAACACAAGTCACTATTTCATACACACCATTACAAGGTAAAGCTTCAAAAGTAAATACACCATTCTTAAATACAGAAATTGAACCATTGAAATTATCAAAAGAATAATGAAAACCTTGTCTGAACAATGCTTGAAATGAAATTATGTTTCTTGCCATATCTGACGAATAGCAACAATTCAGTAAATCTAAACTAACACCATTACTAAGCACTAATCTATAGACACCGATCTTGGTAACAGGTGACGATCGCCTATTGCCCATGATGAGGTTCAATCTATCGTGCTCCACCTCCCTACTTTCCTTTAGGCCCTGCAAATCAGAACAAATGTGAAAACCACATCCGGTGTCAAGGACCCAAGAACAGGAAGATGATGAGCTTTTAGAGATAATGTATGTACCTGCTGAAGATGGCTTCACTTTGCCATCCTTAATGTCCTGCAAGTACTTCAGGCAACTTCTTTTCTAGTGACCCTTCTCTTTGCAATAGAAGCAGTCGCCATCTTTGGGGTTAGTGACATGAGGAATGACGAAAGACTTGGGTCTCAGGCCATTGCTGGATGACCCGACTTGAACCTTTTCCCTCCAATTTTTCTTAGGAGGGCCCTTCCTTTTCTTTCCTTTGCCATGGCCAATTGCCAAGACGGGAGTGCTCAGTGAAGGTACACTTTTACCCTTCAGCTCGTCCTCTGTAGTCTGCAGCATGTTATGCAACTCAGACAAAGAGGTATGAGTGTTGTTCAAATGATACACCAGTAGTTCGTATGAACTGGTCATAAGAACTCGGTAAGGAGTTAAGAACCATGTCAATGGCCAACTCCTCATCGACTTTCATTCCAAGCTTTTGCAGTCTCTCCACATAACCTTGCATCCTTTACACGTGAGTGCAGACGGACTCTCCGTCCTTTGGCTTGTCGGTCATGAGGGCTCGGACCACTTCGCACCTCTCGACACGTGCTCTCTTGCAGAACATTTCTGCAAGGTCCTTGTGCATCTCATAGGGCAAGTAGTCCTCGTAGAATCTTTGCAATTCAGGAGTCATGGTAGCAATCATGATGTAGGCCACTTTGGTCACATCATCATAGTGTTTTTTGTACGAGGTGTATTCCTCAGGAGTAGCTGTGTCGGGATCAACATCAATGAGCTCAGTGTCAAGAACATACTCTTTGTTCTCAAACCTCAAAGCCATCTTGATGTTCCTTATCCAATAATTATAGTTCGTTCCATCTAATGTCACTTTAGAACATAGTGAAAGGATAGAGGTAACATGACTGTTGTTGGAGTGGGGTATGGATTGGGAAGTAGAAGCATCAGTAGGAGACATCTATAAAAGAAGGTAGTTTTAATTAGATACATAATTCCTTAATATTAACCCAAGAATGATAATAAGGCTAGGACCCAACTATAAAAGGTCACAACTTAGAAGAGGGATGCCGTAATCTAATTGTAAATTTTATAAAGGTAGGCGAATGATAATTCAGCCAATTCCACCGCGGAAGATAATCATATTATAGTGAAATTCCTAGATCTTTGAGATTTATTGAACTGTTCAATAGCATGTTTAATCTCGGATATGCTCTACTCTTTGTGACTGGGATGCCGAGGATCACAAACTAGATGTGAATAACCAAGCAAATTAGCTTGGTACTCTGAAAGTATCATCTCTAATTGATGTGCCGGTAAACCACACACGTTCCATCAACAATGATAAGATTGAGAAACCCATTGCAACTCTTTATGAGCCCCTATTAGTGTGTCGGTTAACCACACACGCTCCACTAATGTCTCATAAAGTGCAATGTGCAATTTCATGGATTAACATCTTTTCACATTTTTCCTAAAGTAACTAGATTGGGATTTTATGAAATGTTCTAGTACTTTGATTAATATCATTATACTTTTAATGAGATCAAGCGGTCCTATGAAACCCGTTCGACTAACCTTTAGTTTTGATCTTGAAACCAAGCAGCACAAGTGTCCTGCCTCAAATGAGATCACACCCAAGAGCAACAGGAGGGGACGAAAATACCAGAGAGACAGAGTGAAGTTGCGCTGGATTTAGGGTTCCCAGGGATCCCTATTTATAGCCTCCAAGTGGTGACAGTCAAAACCCTAGACAAGCCCAAATCTAGATAAGCCTTTTATCATTTGGACTAAGCCTTTTAACACTTTATTATGGTTTCCAAATTATGGATATATCTCTCCATAATTTCGCCACCTTTATTATAACAAGGCCAGTTATCACTCAACTATTGAGTAATTACAAAACCAGTCCCTGCATCTTAATTAATTAAATTAATTCTAGATTAATTTCTAATTAATTAATATAGTTTCTAATTAATATATTATCACTTTAATATATTAATAAACTATTTATTTTATTTCTATTGATTTATTAGTCATATAATAAATCAATCTTTCTCTCTACTGAACTTTCTACCAAACCTCCAGCTATGAGGGCAACCCAAATGCACTTTGCTTCTATTAATAAGATAAATACAAATTATAAGTCATGGCTTAGACACCCAATCCAACACAAGGCTCCTAGGGTTTCAAACTTAAGGAGCCTTTTGACGGCCGCACCCCTAGACTTGTTTCTATTAATTAAGTCTTTAATTATTACAATCCAACCCCTTTCAATTTAATTTCTCCAAATTAGTTCTAAATTAATTAAGTTGTTAATTAATTTCCAATTAATTTCTAATTAATTTATCATGTCCTTGATAAATTAATAAGTTAATATCTTCTCTTCCTCTATCACTATTTGTTTTTGTAGGTCATGAGGGCAACCTAATAGGACCCTGCTATTATTAGAAATATTACCACTAGTTGATGACCTAGGACACTAATTCCAACAGTCTACCACTTGGACTAGTTTTCAACTTTGTGTAGTATAAATATTATCTAATAATCAGCAGAGAGTATGTCATCCAATACAACTGTCGAACTCTTATCAAATATAAGAGACGACCCTTAGATAAGTGATCAATTATTCCTCTGTTCTACAAGATTTCTTACTGAACCTGGGCCATAGATAAAGTCAAGCCCAAAAGTTCAAAATTCTTTTTCCCAATAGAGATTTATGATGACTCTGTCAGACTACTGATTGAACACATCAATTTAGTCTAGCTTTGGCCAAACACTTAATCTCAGCATCAAATCATCGAGGGGCCCACAATTATCATTTCTCCTTGTTAGGGTAGAAGGAACAAAAAAACTTTGAATAGATAGTCTCTGTCTAGTTCATTATGTCATACATGGACATACCCTCTATAACTACCAGTTATGGACAACATTTGAGCAGACCAATGCATAACAAAATCATAACGCAGATCCTCATGCCTCTCGGCTTGAAGAATAAAAGATATTATCATCCTAGATTACTTGTAACTTAATTCATGAAGTAATCTCTAGATGGGGGTTGTTCCAATACTTGAATCTCTATCAAGTACTCATGACTAGCTATTATATACTCAGACTTGCATCACTAGCTGTTATATACTCGGACGTGCATTAATTTGACTTGGAAACTTTCCAAGTAATCACTCCTCTAATAGGAACACTTATCCTGAGCAAAAGTCATCTCTAGTATCACTATGACAGTTACTCTTAGATTTTCTTTCCTCCGTAAACCAAGAACAGGTTTCTTGTTTTCCTAAGATACTATAAGATTGTTTTTCACTTCTGTCCAATGTCTTTCGCCAGGGTTGTCCTGAAATCAACTCACCATACTCAAAGCATAGGGGATGTCAGGTCAAGTACATGTCATGGGATACATGATCGATCCTATAGCAGAAGCATATGAGACACGACTCATTCCGTTCAGTTCTTCTCTAGTACGGGGACATTGATTTCTAATCAATTTTATGCCATGGTTAGAAATCCTTTCTTGAAGTTATGTATCTCGAATCTCTTCAAGATCATACTCAAATATGTACTTCGGCTAAGTCCTTTTCTAGATGGTTCGATCTATCTCTATAGATCCTTATACCACGTATGTATATTGAATCTCCTAGATTCTTCATAGCGAAACATTTCCCAAGCCAAGTCATTATCCTTTGAAACATTGGAAAATCATTTCCTATAAGAAGTTTGTCATTAACATACATCATTAGGCAGACTAAAAGAGCACTCACACTAGATTTCACATAATGATAGGACTTATCTATGATTCATGAAAATCCAAACTCTTTGGCATTTTATGACTGCAAAGATTCCAACTGCGAGGAGTTTGTTTGATTCCATATATGAACCTTTCAAGCTTTGTTCACTCTCTCTAGATATTTGGCATGTTTAAAATGCTTCCGGTTGTGCCATATTCACAACCCCTTTTTTCTTCAATTTAAGGAAAGCAGTTCTTGTTGGATTACGTGTCTAAGCCATAATTATAATTTAGGAATATAATTGATTCATAGCAGCACAGTCCTTTTGAGTTGCCCTCAAAACCAGCAGAGGACAAGATAACTTAAAGAGAGAGAGAGAGAGAGAGAAGAAGAAATTGATTTGTTAATATATTATGAGAATAATATATTAGAAATCATAAAATTTAATTAATGATTAATCAGAAATTAATTTTGTGATTAATTGGATTAATTAAAAGTACAGGGTTTGAATCATAATTGTTCAATAGTTGAGCAATAGATAAATATATATTGGACGAAATTATATATATATATATATATATATATATATATATATATATATATATATATATATATATATATATATATATATATATATATATATATATATATATATATATATATATATATATATATATATATATATATATATATATATATATATATATATATGGGAGTTTTGACTATTTATGGTACTGATAAGTGAATTGACATGTATGATAAAAGGCTTATCATATCAAGAGTTCAAATATGGCAGTTGTATGTCATATGACTTATCAGTTTTGGACTATAAATCGAGGCTTCCTCCACCCCCTTTTTCATGCCAATTCAAGTAGTTCTCCTCCTTCTCCTCTCTTGTTTCTTGCTTGCTTTTGTTCTTGGTGTGAAGCATTAGAGGCACGACACTTGTGGTGCTTGCTTCCAAAGCTTTGAAGGTATGAAATTATAAACTATTTTTTAGAATATAATTTTGATTATATACCTTAAGTTCTTAGTTATAGATTCAATTTAGAAAACATAAATCCTTATTAGGGTGCATGTGAATTTAAGATTTAAGCTCATTGTTTGCATAAAACCCATCAGTAGTATTAGAGCTATGATTTGTTTTCTGTTGAATCGTTGTAATAGAAGAACTGTTATTAGGGTTTATTGGATTTAAACCCTTGGCCTCAAGGATGTCGGCTTCTAGCTAGGGTTTTAGAAACCCTAGCCTCCACCCTGTAGTTTTCAAAAAGTAGTAGGCTCCTTAGGGTTTTTTATTTTTGGTAAATATGATTATTTAATTAATGGAAACCCTTGGCCTTATTTATGCAAAACTTAGTGGGCAAGGCATAGGATTAAATTAATTGATTTAATTTGTTAATCCTATGTGATTTAATTAATTTAATTAATATTAATTAAAAGACACACATTAAATCAATTTGGGTTTAATTTTAAATTGAATTAAATGGTTTAATTCGAAAAATTTAAAAAGATAATCCAAATATTTTAAAATGTTTAGAATATATCTTATATATATTATTATTAAAGGTTAATATTTATATATATTAGATTAAGTCAGTCAAATCGCTAGTATGTCTCATTCACGAAACTGGTCTATAAGGGGGATATAAGGAAACTGTCTATAAAATAACGGTTGAATGGGTGTCCACTCTCACCCACCGCTTCGTTGATTAGTTAAGTGTCATTAGCATAATGGATTTGATGGGACGAACCTAATCTCATTAAATGTATAATGCTATTAGTGAAAAGTACTAGAACATCTACAAAATCCCAATCTAGTTACTGTAGGAAAATGTGAAAGGTATGCTAATCCATGAAATTACACAATACATTTTATGAGACATTTATGGAGCATGTGTGGTTTACCGGCACACTAATAGGGGCTCATAAAGACTCGTAATGGGTATATCAGGAATTATCATTGTTGATGGAGTGTGTGTGGTTAACCGACACATCAATTTGAGATGATAAATGACATTGAGGTTACCAAGAACATTTGCATGGTTATTCACATCTTGTTTGTGATCCTCGGCATCCCAGTCATAAATGGAAGAGCATAATCCGAGATTAAACATGCCATTGAATAGTTTCTATGAATCTCACATACCTTAAGGACCAGTATGTTGTGATTACGACATCCTTCTTCACACCATCGTTGGGGTATTTTGGGTCCTACCCTTATTAAATAATAAGTTGGGTAATTATTTAAACGGATTAATTAAACTTATAAATTATGATTTTATAGATGTCTGAAACCAGTGTCGTCTCTCCTACTCCTCCTCCATCACTCATTTCTGAGAGCTTCAGAAAGTATCTGTTGAATATAGAAAGGTTGACTGGCCTAAACTATGTAGAATGGCTTCGTAAATGGAGAATGGTTCTTAGTTTTGCTGGAAAGCCATATATGATTAAGTGGCTGCTTCCCGTCTACTGAAACATGGCATCACACAGCAGCTTTGTGATGAGTATAACTTCTTGATTGATGAATCCGAAGAAGTTCGTAGCCTCATGCTATTGACCATTGACCCCGACATCTGCATAGATTTTGAATTCCTGGAGCCATATGAGTTAGCATGACTGGTTAAGGAAAAGTTCCGAGAGCCGGTTGAAAAGGAACGAACTGGGATCTTCAAAGAGCTTGAAGTGTGCAAGCTTGAAGAAGTAGTGTCGGTCCGGATGTTCTCATGATTGAGGGACACATAGGCGAACTGTATAAACTTGGTCACCCCATTAATCGGGAGTTGAGCATTATCTCGACTCGCTAACTAACCAGTACGATCTATTCATCTAGATGTACAGGAAAGGGAACCAGGACAAGACTATCATGGAAATGCATTAAATGTTGACTCTGTAAGAGTCGTTCATGGAGATGCATGGTTCCATTGATTCAGTTGCTTCAGGATTAAGTCCAGAGATGAGACGTATCGAGAAACGATCCAGATCGTCTGGACCATTCTGAGATGTCTCAAACTGGGAATGCACAAGGTAGGATACAGTCATAGAAAGATTGAAAGATGCTCCAAAGCTAAATCGTTTGGCAACTCAGATATATCTAAAACTCAAAACTTCTGATCCTTAATTTCTTGATACAAAATGTCATAGACACATTTTCCTTGTATGCAATGATTCAGTAGCGCGCGAGACATTAACGCATATGAGCATATTCGGATTGGATCTCGAGCTCATACAGTTTTGAAGTTTAGTTAGATATTTTGATTTTGTTATTAACTTATTAGATATGTCTGACACTGTTATCATATAGTACATTGTTTGAGGATAATTTTGATTCAATAAAATGTTGGTTTTCCTTTTAAAACATAGTTATTTAAATTATCCTTGAAATGTTGTATAAATGTGTAAGTTGCATGAATGGTAATAACTTATATGTTGATGCATCCAAAGTGTATCGGATTTGTGAATTGTGTTTTCTATGATTGTCAATGTAAACTTTTATAAGAATCGCTTCAACCAAAGGTCCAGATGGACAGGTCTTTGGAGTCATTTGACTTAGAGTCACATGATGTAGTGAGTTCTTAATAAAGTTATTGTTGCAAGAAATTTATCACCCAAAGATCCAATGGATAGGATTTTGGAATCGCTTGACTTAGGGTCAAACGAAGAATGCATATCTTGAACAAATTAACAAATTCATAAATTTACATAGAGATGTAAAAGACATTAAGATTATGAGTAATGGACACATTAGTGAATTGCTCGAATCTACAAAACCACAATTAATTATACTTCATAATATTTGCCAATAAGTATGACAAATATGACTTCACTTATCTAAGTGATTGATTGAAACCTTGAACTGTTCAAGGACTTTAAAGGAAGTATAAAGATCAACATAGTCTGAGCGAAAAACATAAACTGAGAAAATGTTTCACAGTTCATCCTCTTCCAAGAACATTAATGGTTATAATGTGTCTTGGGGAAGAAGATTGAGCATTGATCGAAACAGTTCGATCCTCGATGTATTAGATACACTTCCAATAAGTTTCAATAAACTAAATATTCAACCAGTCAGACCACAAAAACATATTCCAACCACATCTTAGACTAAGTAGGTTGCACAGACACCGTTTGAAGTGTAAAACTGGGTTCGCCCCACTTGTACATAGAGGGTCCAGAGTCATGTAGCGTTCGTCCGAACCTCATGATTGGCCTGAACCTGATCAACACTGTCACTTGATTGGTCTTCCCCCAAGTACTTATGAAAGAAGAGTTCCTTTAGAAAGAACTCACATTCTAAGGAAACAGTGGGAGCAAGAGTGATCCTGAAAGAGTTCAAGGATCAGCCAAATGAAAGAACCTCTAGTCACTACTAAGACTTGACTAGGGATCGGATTCCTGTTAAACCTGACATACCCTTCTCTTTGCAGACCAGTGGTATTAGTCAACGTCATAAAAGTATTATGATCTGAGTGACATACTGATTAGTATTAAACCACTAAGTTGGTATGGATAAGCAATCCTACTACTTGGATGCATTGGTGAGCCCGATTGCTACCAAATAAGAGAACCTGATGGCAAGACCGAATCTATTTGACAATTTGATTGATGTTACACCTGGTCTAAGAACCAGTGGGAGTAATTGAATCGTCAAAAGAAGGCAACATAGATAGAATTGTACCTAAATTCTGAGCAAGAATGAGTTGAGTGAAGTGAAACTCAAAGTCATATGATTTATTTTGAGAGAACCGCTCTCAACAAAACTGAAATAAATCTGAAGGGATATTGTCTGCTATAACTACACTTCATGAGTCATAGGAATATAAGATGATCTGAACCGCTTTCCTTAAATGGAAAACACAAGGGTTTCATGTGAGACACAACCAAAGGGGTTTAGAACATGCCGATATATCCAAACAGAAAGGTACAAAGCCCCGAGATTCATCTCACCGGCACCTCGCAAGAAAGGATATTTAGATTCTCAAAATTTCCCAAATATTTTGGATTTTGTGAATAGCCTAAAGGAATCCTCTAATCATGTCAGAAAGGTTTGGATTTTATGATAGTCTAAAAGAATCCTATAACTGTGTCAAAGCCACTGGGAGTGTCGTTGTGATCTGTCTATCAATATATATGCCAGTTACGTCTCATTTGTAGGAAACGTCTATTATCATTACAAAGTGTAATGACTTGGGATTAAGATATGATTCGCTATGAAAAGTCTAGAACAGATACAACATACTCAGATGGTCACAAGCATCTATCAGATAGATGACATTATCAGTGTAGACCCTGTCAATGTAAGTGTGATCTTGATAAGATTCAAGATGCATGACTTGGGGAAAGGAATTTCTTGTCATTACAAAGTGTAATGAACTGGCATGATCTTAAAGAGATACAAGATATTCACGTAGTTACAAACATCTATCAGATAGATGAAATCGTAAGTATAGACCTAGCCATTATGAGTATGATCTTGATAAGATTCAAGATGCATGAGAATGAGTCTCCGAAAGTAATGACACAGGGATTATAAATAATCCTCAGATTCTAAAAAGGTTTGGAATGGAATAGATCTGATCCCAAGAGCTTCTTGGATCAATCACAAGTGTCATGAACTTGTGCTGATGACTTGATGCTTAGAGCATAGTAAGTTGGATTCAGGATACAACATGGCTGAGAATACTGTACAAATTATTTGAACACACGTGAGAAATCATTGAGAAATGATTGGGGTGATTGTAATAATAATTTGAAAGAATTTCAAATCTGTAATTATTTACATCAGTATGTGGTGCTAAAGTACTTCATGGTTAAAGAGTTTCATTGGTATATTGATGGAGTGCGTGTGGTTCACCGGCACATCATAGCACCTTGAAATCTTCTTAGGGTGCAGTCATCTGGACTAAAGATCCCGAGAACCATGAGAAGTCACAGTACACACCACCATTTCCGGAATGGAATTAGGAGAGAGAAAGACAAGATGACACATTCAAATATCATCGGAAAAGTGTCTTATTAGATTATCTACAATGAAGTGTATCAATGTAAGACATTTTGGATACATGGAAAGAGTGAAGATCATATAGACATATAAATCTTAATTGAAAGTTTAATAGAAACCAATAAACACATATAACAATATTATAATGAATTTTACTTCCCGAATAATTTGATTATTCAAAGCTCCACAGTCGTTCATACTTTCGGAAGTAAGTAATGAATTAGGACTATCATGAATTGAATCGTAGACTATCTAAGGAGTTAGACATAGCAATAGTTTTGCTGCAATGTTCATGAGTACTTAGAAATGGAGATTTGAGTATTGGAGAAACCCATGCTCAGAGAATTACTTCATGGATTATATCACGAATAATTCTAGGACGATAATCTCTTATGATCTTGAAACTGAGACATATGAGTTGAAATTTACAAGTCGGTTGTGCATTGATAATGCATAAACACAGCGGTAACTCGATGTTATAAAACATATTCTTGTGTGCAATTTGATGAGTAAAAGACACACACATATGAGTCGAAGTTTATTCATTCCTTTTGCCTTAACGAGAAAAGTGATATCTGTGGGCTCCTCGGTGATTTGGTGATTGACTTATAGTGCTAAGCCTAGCCAGGACTGAATTGACGTTTTTAATTAGAAGTCCTATATCATCACAAATCAAGAATCAGGAAACGGAGTATCAGGCTGAGATTCATTCTAATTCATGTCTCAAGTTCGAATGATATCTAGTAAAACGGAGGATCATATGATCACTTATCTTACGACATAGAACTGACTGGGTCAGAGTTCGGCAACGGCTTTTGGAATCTATATTTTGCTGGTCAATTTAGAAGATATATTGAATTATAGTCATAGACTTATCCAAGTGCGATACTGTTGGATTAAGTATCTAAGCCATGAATATATTTTAGGAATATACTTGATTGATAGTAGCACAGTGCTTTTGGGTTGCCCTCAAAACCAGCAGAGGACAAGATAACTTAAAGAGAGAGAGAGAGAGAGAGAGAGAGAGAGAGAGAAATTTCTTTGTTAATATATTATGAGAATAATATATTAATTAGAAATCATAATATTTAATTAATGATTAATCAGAAATTAATTTAAATTTTTTTTTAGATTAATTGGATTAATTAAAAGTGCAGGGGTTGAATTATAATTGTTCAATAGTTGAGCAATAGATAAATATATATTAATAAATAATGGACGAAATTATATATATATATATATATATATATATATATATATATATATATATATATATATATATATATATATATATATATATATATATATATATATATACATATGAGAGTTTTGACTATTTATGGTAATGATAAGTGAATTGACTTGTATGATAAAAGGCTTATCATATCAAAAGTTCAAATATGGCAGTTATGTGTCATATGACTTATCAGTTTGGGACTATAAATAGAGGCCTCCTCTAACCCATTTTTCACACCAATTCAATGAGTTCTCCTCCTTCTCCTCTCTTGTTTCTTGCTTGCTTTGGTTATGGGTGTGAGCCATTAGAGGCACGACACTTGTGGTGCTTGCTTCTAAAGCTTTGAAGGTATGAAATTCTAAACTGTCTTTTAGAATATAATTTTGATTATATACCTTAAGTTCTTAGTTATAGATTCAATTGAGAAAACATAGATCCTTATAAGGGTGCATGTGAACTTAAGATTTAAGCTCTTTGTTTGCATAAAACCCATCAGTTCTAACACCCACTTTGACATGTCTCACAAGGTGTAGATGTGGTAAACAATATCCCAATAGATTCTTTCTTAACTGTTGACGAGAGTGCTTTTCTCAGAATCAATTTATTGAGTCTGTGTATAGCTCTACTCAAGCAGTCTTGCTTGGAATGTGTATATTCCTATCCATGTTGTTCTTCTTTTGAAGGTCTAATTACTTCTACTGGTTTTCAGGCTAGGTGTAAGATCCATCAAATTAAAACATAGACTGAATCTTGTATTTTTATATCCTCTATCATTTGGCAGCAACTGGGCTCACCAACGCTTCCATGTAATTGGATAACTTATCCTTACTAACTTAGGTGCTGTTGTTTTTGAATAGGTAAAAGGTCTGCAGTCTGCGAACCACATCTGCAGACATCTGTAGCAGAAGAGGTGGACCAAATGTCTACAGTCTGCAAAAAGAAGACTGTTTATTTTTTAAAGTCTGTAAATTGTAAAATAAACTGAAATTTAAATAAACTGAATTTTTTAAACATAATAGTTTTCAACATTTAAATTAAAACATTTCTAGTTTAAGAACATCGAAATATAAATCATACAACATCAAAAACAATTTTTTTGAAAGTATCCATTCCCTAATTTGCATTAATTGCTCTACAATTTCATCACGTAAATTCACCGATTAAGTAAGATATCTTGCCAAACTGATCATATAAAAAAAGCTTTCTTTGAGACATTTCGTCAAACACCTTGGGTGCTTGTTATGTAAACCTGTAATAAAACTGTAGAATGGTCTTTTTGTATGTAACCTAGGAAAAAAAACAACCCATTTAAGGTTCTAAGCCCGAAAATAAATAGAAAATAAATGAATTAATAAACATTAGAAAAAATATTGAAATCTAAAAATGCAAAGCCTTAACATGAATATAGAGTGTATCATCGGCAGAGCTGAAATCTAAGATGTGAAGCTTCTGAAATAAAAGTAATCCCATAGAAGAGTTTGGTTAGTCCGATTTGTATCCATCTTCATCAAAGTAGTGCAACCCTGACATGTTTAAGGTAAAAAAATCATAACTTGTAACATCGATGATGGTGGAGATGGTGATCGATGATGGTGTTGGCGTGGAGAACTTGATCGATGATGATGCAGGTAATGATGGCGTTGGCGATGGTAACCTTTTTCCTCAACAAATTGAAGACTCAATATGGACAAATTGGTGATTTTAGATGATGGCATTGTCGATGATCTGTTCTCTGCGTGAAGAAGGTACGTGAATAAGGTCGAGATTAATATGGATATAAACTAAATTGAGAAAATCATGGGACAATTCCATAATTATAGGAATCAGATTTGGAAATGTAAAACCAATATTACTAAACTATCCTTGGCTTATACTGGTTTCTGATTGGTCCTTACAACCACACAATAATTATAAGTCTTATTATATTCTAACTATATATATATATATATATATATATATATATATATATATATATATATATATATATATATATATATATATATATATATATATATATATATATAGGGGTGGGATCAACATTGAACCAAAATTAGGCATAGAACCATAGAACCATCTTCTTGACCGTTAGATCAAATTAGGATGATAAGGGTATGATGGTAAATTACACTTATATGTTCATTGATGAACATATACGTATGTTCATTGATGAACATACGTATGTGTTAGGGGTGAGCGTGGTGTGGTGTGGTGCGGTTTTAGCATAAAACCGCAACTCGTACCGCTAGGTGCGGTTTTTATTTGTTTAAAACCATATGTTGCGGTTTTTTTGCGGTGCGGTTATTGCGGTTTATTTTGCGGTTGCGGTTTGTAGCGGTGCGGTTTCGGTTTTAAACCGCAACTACTAAAAGCATCCAAACTACAAACTAGTAATATGAAATTAAACATTGGAACCCGAACTTAGAACCAGAACTTAGAGAACAAAACATAACAACACATACAAGCACCAAAACTATACAACAATAGCAATGTACTTTTGCTAAAAGAGATGAAACCACAACCCCAATCAAACCAATCAAACCAAAATCGAAAGTAAAACCAATCAAACCAAAATCGAAATCGAAACTAAAGCACCTGGGTACGATTCTAGTTTTCTTGTTGTCTGTAATCCGAAATCGAAACTAAAACTAAAATCGAAATCGAAACTAAACCAATCTGTAATCCGAAATCGAAACTAAAACAAAAAAAAAACAAAATCGAAATCGAAATCGAAATCAATCACTCAAGCACCTGGGTACGATTCGAAATCAATCAACTCAAGCACCCGGCTAGATACTTTCCTTCGGCGGCTAGATACTTTCCTTCACCAACACGTTCGGCGTAATTTTCCTCGACCAGCCATTGTTTCCGGTAAATAATAGAATCTTTATAACGAAAAAACAGTGACGGTGATGAAGGAGAGAAAGATCTGGTATCGCTATAGCCTATACAAATCCATCAGAAACCAGAACATACATCAGATCAGGAGTATACTTCGACGCAAACGGAATACAGGAGTAATGAGTGTACCTCAGACAGAGAGTTGGCCTTGTCGGATTCCGCCATGGCTCGATTCGGCAGGTTTTGGACAGGAGACGCAAAGAGATTTGGGGGTGTTAGGTTTTCTGCACGAGTGAGTTCGACTGCTTGAGTTGAGGTGGTGGAAGATCACGGATTCTTGAAGCTTATGGTAGAAGTCTGGAAGATCACGGATTATTGAAGCTTCTTGACTGCTGACTGCTTGAGTTGAGGGAGAGGCCGAGAGCCGAGAGGAAAGCTGGAGAGTGGAGAGGTACAATATTTGATTTAGAACGATTTAGCCAATTAGGTTTGTGTTTTCTTTAGGTACGTTTTCATTTTCCCCCCAGTATTCCAAATTTTTTCAATTTCCCCCCTAATTTTTTTGTTCTACACTTTAATGTTTAATTTTATTAAATTATATATATATATATATATATATATATATATATATATATATATATATATATATATATATATATATATATATATATATATAAATTTTGCGGTGCGGTTTCGGTAAATTTGCACGGTTTTTAAGCTAAAACCGCACCGCACCATGCTTTGCGGTTGCGGTTTTTGCGGTTTCGGTTTTTTGCGGTTTTTTGCGGTTTTGCGGTTTTGCGGTAGCGGTAAATGCGGTTTTCGACGCGGTTTCGGTTTTCGGTTCGGTTTTTGCTCAGCCCTAGTATGTGTTCATTGATGAACATATACGTATGTTCATAAGTGAACATTGTAGAAGTTTCCTAAATTACAAACATGTTCAAATCCCAAAATTACTATCTATCCAAAAATATCAAAAACCGAAAATATGTATCCAAAAATATCAAACATTTACCTAATCTATACACTCAAATCCCAAAATTATTGAAGTCTCCTAATTTACACATGTTCATAAATGAACATTGATGAATATTTAAACAAAAAATCAAATGTTCATTACTAAACATGGATTAACATGTATACATTTATACAAAAAATCAAACACATCAAATGTTCATAACTGAACATGAATGAACATCCATTTTTCTCTGTCTATCTGTCCCTCTGTATCGATCTATCTCTCTTTGAAAAAAACCAGAAATTCGACTCAAACACATTCACTTAAACATATTCAAATTAGAGTCCAATGTTATTGAGCGAAATTTGCAATTCAAATCAAATATTAACTGAAATCAATTACATACCTGATGATAAACCATAGATGGAAGCCGAAATGGGTTACAATCCTAGATCTGATTCTAGGTTACGCTCGATTCCGAGTTTCAAATCAGAGTTCAATGTTACACCTGATGATGCCGAGATTTAAGCTGTTGATTTGAAGAAGAACGATCTCACGAGATTTACGTTGTGGCTTTTCCTTCTTCGATTCCCATCTGTTCTTCACGAGATCTCACGTGATGATCGCTTTTGTGGTAGTGAATATATAGAATCCTCATTGTACCATTGCCGGTATGTAATTCTCCGAACTATTGTGCATAATCATATTGTGTACCCTTTTAATCATATCCATCGATTAATTGATCCAATGACTTAAAAGGAGGTTCTATGGTTCTATGCATAAAATGGGGTTCTATATTGATTCTCTCTCTCTCTCTCTCTCTCTCTATATATATATATATATATATATATATATATATATATATATATATATATATATATATATATATATATATATATATATATATATATATATATATATACCTACAAAAAGTTTAAAATTACAAAGGGTAGGTGAATCTATGTCTCCTTTCGTTTTTAGTTATTGTTATGGAGAGCTGAAATGTGACATTTCTAGAAAGTAGAAGTAAGTGAATGTTTAAAGGAATTAAATTTGGGGAAGGAAAGTTTGAAACATTTTTTATCGGTTGCAATTATTTGGGGAGAATGGTTATATACGAATATTATGGGAGTTATTCAAATGTTGACATGCTTTTATTTTTCTTACGGTTTGAGGATTGAGATTCAAAAGAGCAACTTTAATTAGAGTAATTATTAGATTGAGAGAATTTTTTAACAAATTCGCTAGAGGTAACAGTTGTATATAAGAGGTATTTCAAACACTCTTTTATATCCATTTTGCGATATTTAAATCGAGACCCAACTAATATCTGTTATATCTATTTATATCGATTTTAAGATAGGGAAAATGATTTATAAAGGTAATCAAGTTTTTTTAAGTATATATTTGGTTTTTTATTTTTTTATTTTTTATGCATATGACTATTATATTTTTTGTTTTGTATGCATTTAGTCCTTTATATATTTTTACGCATATGACCCTTCAACTTATATTTTCTGTATACATATGATTATTAAATTTTTATTTTTGTCTACATATGATCATTAACATAAGTTATTAAATAAATATAAAACAAAAAATATAATGATCGTATGTATAAAAAAAGATAAAATACTAAATATATACTTACAATAAAATTTATTTATTAATAAGACATTTTCCCTCATTGATATGGAAATCGGGGACTTCCAACCATACTTTTATTTCTTGTGAGATAGAAAAGGAAATATTTCGTAATGTCGTTAAGGAGTCCGGTGGATGGATCAAGACTTAAAGCATCCACTCCAATTCGTCTTACAACCTTGTGATTGATGTGGTGGTAATCATAATTTTATGGAGAATCGACTAGACTAATTGGAGCAAAATCCTTAGATATCCGGGGAGCAAAATGACCATTGAATTAAATAATAAAACTAAAATCATAGTTTCTATATTTTAGTTGTCAACATTTTATTCTAAGTTGGTAATTACATTGCCTTGATATGTATGATTTTACGAAGGACTATAAGAAAATAACATACTTTTTATTGTTTTAACTTAAGTGATGTCAATAAAACTATAAGTTATATTTTTAACAATTGTCTTGATCATGTGATTATGATGATAAGTAGGAAGATTTTGTAGCAGGATATAGAACCTCTATTTCGATAATATTAGAAAATTTGTGAACAAATCAAAACAAATCGTATCTCTTTAGGAATCTGTAGATAAGATAACATAACATCTATAAAATCTTTGAACATGGGGAAACGAATTCTCAAAACACCATTGAAACTAATCTTTGAACCTTTGAGTTTAAAAAAACTTCAAACTTCACAATCAAGTTCATACACCGGGAAACGAATTCTCAAAACTCACTGAAAAGAACATCGTCCACTCAAAGGCATTAGATCGATGTTGTCTGTAGCCTTGTCATTCGGTCTTTTGCCGCCGTCGTACACCCTCGCGTCTCCGTTAGAGTGTTGCCGGCCTGCGCTTTGATTCTAAAGACGTCTTTCACTCCGCCGGAGGAATTGTCGAAAGCTTTGGTCGCTTGGTAAAGGGCTCCCGAAAATGTACGCATTCTTTCGTTGACTTTTCCTTTGTTTCTCTCTCTATATTCAAAACATAAAAACCGATGAGTATATGACTAGAGGTAGGACTATAAAAGCTCTAGTGGTAAGTGTAATATTGATAGGGAATCACCAAAATAATCACCCCACTTTTACTTGATACGCACATCTATTCAAAGTCAAATTCTTTTTATTTCTCGAAACTGCATTGTTTTCCGAAAAACTAAATATGATTGATTAAAAATAGTTTGACTTTTGTGTAAGGTGTATATAAGGTATATGTATAGTAGCACCCTATTGATATGCCTTTGAAGTTTGAACTTGCTTTTCATCTTTACAAACTATATGTACCATTTTATTCTTTTATAAAATCTATTTTTTATTTATAAATTTATTGTTTATATTATTATTTATTTGTATAAATATTTTCCATAAAAGATAAATTTATTAATTGTTAATTTAATTTATTGTTGAAAGTTCAAGTTTTGTTATATATAGGGTGATCTTAAATGAACCCCCTCTATGTGTGTGAGTGTTTGTTTTGTATGGGTTGACCCTCACACACATGTCACATCAATGACGTTTTCTTTTATATATATATATATATATATATATATATATATATATATATATATATATATATATATATATATATATATATATTATTTTTACTTATTATATTATTTGTGATTTATTAATTGTTATCATTGTTGTTATGTAGTATATATCACTATGAAAAAACGAGTTATTTAAAAGAAAACATGAAAGTTCTGCTCAAGATCCCAAAAAAAAGCCAGACATTGTAGTGTTCCTATTACTATTACTGAAAATCAATAAAAAGAACCCATCTTGAAATTAATGAAATTGATCTTAACACATTAGAAAGAGATCGTGGTTCTTGTTTTTTTTTTTTTTTTTTTGGAACCGGCTAATTCGAACCAACGGTAGCCACCCCACCCTTTTTCAGGTAAGGTCCCGATTTCGAGTCTCCGCTTAAGCGGGCTAAACTCTCCCCCAAGGGAGCTCCAGGGCAAACTTCACCACACAAGGGGTTTTTGGCTAAGGAATTACGCGGTTGGTAAGTATCGAACACGCAACCTCAGCACCCCATGTGGGTTATCAAACCCAGCGCCTCATCCAGCTAGGCTGGAATCCTTGGCCGTGGTTCTTGTTTATACTTTTGATATGTCATAGTTTTGAATTAAGTAAAACTTATTCGTATAATTTTGATTTCGGCCCCCTTAATAAATGCATGCATATTTTCATATATAAATAGACTTTTTATCATTTAAAAACGAGAAATCAAAATTTGTGAAATTTCAATTTAAACTGAAAATCTTGCAGATCATTACATTTCAAACTAAATTTCTGTATTATAAATCATCGAGTTTTCACAAAACATACTTCTGTGTTTATTTTTAATATTATATAATGGAAAATTAAATCTAATTTTTTTGGCCCATATTTCTTCATTTTTCTTCTTGAATTTGAGAGGCGCCATCGAGATGGACTTTGTATTGGAATCAAAAGATCATATTTGGAATAACCATTGAAAGTAAAAGAGTATATATAGAGGAAAAGCAAAACTTACTTGATATTCAAGAGCAGTTTCAAGTTTTTCCACGACCTCAGTCAGTATTGGACGCTTGTTTATGTTTCTGTCTAAACATCGATAAACTATTGTGCAAAATGTCTCCAAAGATTTAGGATCTATTCCATCCTTTATATTACCAAAAACAAGTTCCTGAATTCTATTTTCTTGGTAGTGTTGCCGCACCACTCCTATAAGAAATTGAGATTGACGGATATTTTTGTTGTAGTTAATGCACAACCTCCCACACAACACTTCAAACAACACCACACCTAATGAATAAACGTCCGTCTCCTTCTTTAATAACCCGGTTTCTGCATATTCCGGATCACAATACCCCATTGTGCCGACAGGGTTAGTGACAAGAAATGAGTTTCCTTTGTTGGAAGGACA
The DNA here is from genome assembly GCA_023525715.1 of Cichorium intybus. Taxonomy (NCBI): domain Eukaryota; kingdom Viridiplantae; phylum Streptophyta; class Magnoliopsida; order Asterales; family Asteraceae; genus Cichorium; species Cichorium intybus. The sequence continues at coordinate 48,614,884 of CM042017.1, forward strand.
GAACTTGGAAAGTCCTAGATCTGAAATCTTGGCATTCCAGTTTCCATCCAAGAGAATGTTTGAACTCTTAAGATCACAATGTAATACCCTTTGTTGAGTATTACCAGAATTGTGAAGGTATGCTACTCCGCGAGCTATACCGATGCAGATCTTCAGCCGTTCAATCCATGTTAGAAAATGCTTGTCAAGATACTTGTCGAGGCTACTTCTGGATACATACTCATACACCAGGATATTCTCGGGCTTCTTGTCAGAAAACCCCAATAGAGAAACAATGTTTTCATGCTTGAAACGAGAAAGGACATTGATCTCCTTCCAAAATTCAGTCTCCCCTTGCCCTAATTCAGGATTTAGCCGCTTTATAGCAACAACCGAATGCCCCTTCGAATGAGAAAGCTCTCCCTTGTATACATTCCCAAAACCTCCACCCCCAATGAAATTATCTTTATGAAAATTGTTTGTTGCTGATTTTATAACTTCTAGTGGTATCCTAAGATGTTCAAACTTTTCTGCTAGAGACATGGTTTTGACTGTCGATATAATATTGGAAACAAAGTTTAAGAGATTAAAGGAACTATAGGTTAAGAGCTTGAACGGGCAGATAGTGCATATTTATTAGGTTATAAGCATCCGTATTGCAACTTAGGCTGAAGGGTGTGCAAGACACCCATGACAACCCATGACAACAGCCATGTCATCGCCACGTCATAAAGACTTCCAAGACACCCACTAGGGGTGTGCAAGACTCTCATGACTACCATTTTAATTTCCACGTCACATTTATATTTTATGTTTTTTTAATTAAAACCAAACATTAAAAATTAATTAAAACCAAACATTTAAAATTAAATAAAAGACATTACATAAAAATAAAAATAAAAACGACATTGCACGAAAAAAAAACATAAAAACGTTTTTAAAAAAACTACTTATTTAAATATTTCTTGCGTCGTTGTTCCGTCATCAATCGGATCGCCTCGAGGTCCTCTTCGGTCCCGGATCGGCTAAACAACACGTAATCCAACCGCGATTCCGCAATTTCGTTGTGGCGGTAGAATTGTTCAACGAGCCGGTCGACCTTTTCCTCAACATCGTCTTTCGAAGACGAGCCGGAGGCATCTCGGTTTGCTCTTTTCGCTCGGTCGCGGCCGATGGGGCGTCGAGGCGGAGGCATCTCGGTTTGTGGTTCGGTGTCGTCGTCGAGGTCGATCGGGTCTCGAGCATCCGAAATATCGTCATCCGGGGTCCTCCCACGTTTGGAACCCGTGCTCGAGTGAGGCGAATCGGGATTTAGTAGCCACTTAGGACCGGTACGCATCAACTCCCAACTTCGCATATGGTTAAACGGTTTCCCGACAACTCGCCCATATTGTTCCATAGCCGTTGTGAAAATCCCGAATTCGTTTTCGCCACTTCGTCGCATGTTCACCAAGTTGTTGTAAATGCCGTTGAACTTGGTGCACTCCATACGAAGTTTCCGCCACTTCCCGTTAATACCGTCGTTGTTTCGGTACACCGCACGACCCATCGCCTCGTGGTAGTGGTCTAAAATGCGTTCCCACAACGATGTGGAACTTTGGCTATTTCCTTTTTGCGAATCCATGGAAATAGCGAGCCACGATCGAACCACTTGAACCTCTTCGTCGGTCGTCCACGGAACCTTCGCCTCTTGCGCGTTTCGCGTTTTGTTCTTTTGTCTATTATTTTTCTTTTTCTTTTTGGAGGAAGACGCGGGGGCTTGTGTTTCCATCACGACCTCTTCAGGTGATGCTTGTGGCGGTGGTGATGGAAGCGGTGGCGATTGTGATAGAAACGGTTGTTGGAAGGGTGCGTACGGATAATGTTGTGGCGGGTATTGATATTGGTTCGGTGGTGGATATGGATACGGGTATTGCGGTTGTTGCGACGAACCCGTAAGCATACTCGTAAATGTGCAATTCGTGGAAAAGTTGTAGTTGAATTCGCCGCGGGGCGTGTTCCGATTTGACGGAGGGGTGTTCGGATCGTTCTCCATCTTGAAATGGTTAGTAAAATTGAGAGAGAAATTAGAGAAATTTGTGTTTGTGTGTGTGTAAAATATAGATGTGTGTGGTATGTATTTATAATATGTAAAAAAAAAAAAAAAATTTTATTTTGCAACGGCTCGCAACGGTCATACTTTTCGAATTTTCGCCGTCTTCATCCGTTCGCCAGACGACGACGTCGGGACGCAAATAGTCGAGGACGCGGGGGGGGGGGGGGGGCGGTGTTTGCCGCGTCTTCGTCGCTGACGTGGAGGACGCGGGGGGCGCGTGCGGCATACCCCACAGTCTTATAGTCGAAATTGTTACCATTTAAAAGCGAAATAGCTGTCTTCAATTGTTATTAGCTCAATAACTGAATACGACAAAAACCTAAAAATGTTGAAACTTTAAATATGATAAGTCGAAGACTCTCTTACGAGGACAAAAGAGATTAATATATAAATTACCCACTTGTATGTTTAATTAATTGTTTAGTGCGCTGGAGCAGGACTTTTCATAGGCATGCATGCCCAGCTTCCTTGTCGCTAGCTCTATTTTTTTTTTATATCGTGTTTAACGATGCTTAAAGTTCGGCATACTTACGCGTGAATCTCTATTTCAAATCAAATAATTAACATTTGGTTTATATATTATATCAAGTACTGAACGGTTTTTCTTAATCATCCCAATAATTCAGATTTTTGAATGATTCAAATGATCCGAATAAATATGTAATGTTAATAAACATAACATTTGGTTAGCTAGGTCTGTGAATGATTGTGCTGAATAAATTAAAGGATAGATGTTGGTTAGTCTATCTTATTTTATCTTAAGAGTTAAAAACACCACAGGTCCTTTTCGTTAGACTACATGATTGATTGGTTCAAGTATTGGAAAATGGATGTGGGTAGTCCATGGTTTCCAAAACGAACACCGTATATCCATGGTCCATATAAAATGACCTAATTGGCCTTTTTATTGGCTTTGTTCTTTTTCTTTTAACCTTTTAGTTTTTTAATATTAACAAAAGAAGAAAAAATCAACTCTCTCTCTCTCCCTCTCCCTCTCCCTCTCCCTCTCATTATTGTGTACATGTTCTTGTCTGCAATAGAAAGAAAATTGGAAAAAGAAAGATCTTCTTAATGATGAAGTAGCAGAAGAAGCCGTATCAGAATTTATAGAAGATAAACGGGAAAAGGAAAAAACCCCAGCAATGTCCGTGTTTGCGTAATTCTTCAATTAGGTTAGGTTTTGGTGTTGTGTGATGTGAACCTACGAAGTAAAGACAAGTTGGGGCCGACCATATAGACTATACCTGCCTTACACCATCGTCATGGTCGATTTTCAAGGGAGATTTTCATGGAATTTGAATTGCAAAACAACGTTATGGCCGATCTTCTTCATCCCCAATTCGATTAAGATAGAACCCATCAACGATTCCGTTCCCCTCACCAGTTTTGGACAATACATTTAACATGTTTTGGACTTCGATTTATGTTGCTAGAATGAAGCACTACTCTTTTTGTCAATATGAACCAATTGGGTTTCACATTTGTTGCTTGATTTTGAAAAGAGGTTATCGATCAGCTCGTCGGCTGCATTAACATGAAGAATTCGTTCAGGTTTCAGTTACCCAATTGGGTTAGGAAAGATGGAAACGAGAGTGTCGGGATGTTGGGAAATGATGTCTGTAGACAAGATACAAACTCAGGACGAAGGGACCGGGAAGTCGAGCGGAACGGTTAACATAAAAGCAAAAAATAAATGACACAAGGAACTAACGTGGTTCGGTCCAAGATGACCTACCTCCACCGCAGCCTCCTCGAATTATGCCATCAGACGAGGCAATGATTCGACCGGAGTTAAAACCACGACCATAAAACGCTTCTTCTGAATAAACCGGAGTCTCCTTTCATCCGCAGCCATAAGGTTGTGCCTAGGACAAAACCAGAGTGCCCGCTTCGGTTCCCACCACGCTTCGGTTCGGAGTCTTGAATATCAAGTTACACTTATAGAGAGAAAAGAGAAGAGCTATGGCATTGTGGATTGACAGGGTTAGGAGAGATACACTCCTTCCACCCTTAGCAAAAAAGAAAATATTAAAATAGAACAACCAAATATGTTGCAACGACAAAATATATAACACTATTAAGCAATCTAAAAAATATTACTTTTCTCAAATTTACTTTGATTTAGTCGACCAAAATATAACGTTCCTTTAGTTTTAGTTTATATTATACTCGTGGAGGAGGAGTATGAATTAATTTTCTTTTTGTTATTAAGTGTTGTTTGGACGAGACGTGTCATTGGGCAGATGGTTTAACTTCTATACATACTAATAAATAAATCACTTTAGTGTCACGTGACATTCTTTTAAGCCCTTTATTCCACATGAAACTCTAAGTTTAATTCAATCTAAATTCAAAATAAATCTCAATATATCAGGTTTATGATTTTCGGATATCACAATCTAAATTCAAAAAACCCCTAAAAATACATATCCTATCCTTTGTAAGTTCAATTTTATTTTGTTGTTTGTGAATTTCTTGACTTTTTAATTGGAAACCCAGTTATGCAGGTCAAAGAATTGAGATAAATGTCGTTAAATGATATTAAATTTCACAATGGCTCACGGAAGTTTTCAAACCTTTTAAATGTTAAAAAGATCGAGCTTTAATTTTGTTTGTTGTGAAAATTTTGATTTTTTAAACGGGAAAACAATTATTTATGGTACTTTTTAGTTTTTGTAAAATATGTTTAAGAATTTGGATATATCACACTCATGATCACAATAATCTACATACTAATAAACAAAGCACTTTTAAGGCCTTTATTCCACATGACACTCTAAGTTTAATTCAATCTAAATTCAAAGTAAATCCCAATAAATCAGGTTTATGATTTCCGAATATCACAATCTAAATTCAAAAAAACCCCTAAAAAATACATATCCTATCCTTTGTAAATTTAAATAGAATTCATCTAAATTCAAAAAATCCCTAAAATATAGGTGGATTGATTATTTCTATTAATTTTTTTAATCAAACGTGTAACACACGTGTTTTAAACTAGTATTTAAATAAAGTAAGAAAATTTTGTAAAAGTTAGGCCTAAAAAATGTCTATTAAATCGTTTTCTTTTATATTAAGTCAAATTCATGTGACGCATATTGCTTGAGCAAAAGGCCTCATTTAAAATGGGTTTATATGGACCAAAATTCGGATATAGGATATATCTTTCTTAAACAAAATTCGGATATAGGATATATCTTTCTTAAACAAAAAGCCTAATATCATTATACTTCCTTTTTGTTATTTTCTATCATTTAGTGAATACAAAGAAAATTTTTCAAAGAAATATCATTTTGATGAATTTTTATACTCATCTATGTTCTAAATAGTATTAAACTTTCAATTTTTCCAAACCATAAATTTATACTAAAAATCGGGGTTTCAGTTATGTTATTAATATATATTGATCAAAAAATTGGATTATGAATGTAACTAGACTACAAGTTAGATAATATAGTATGCTTGTTTGTTTCCAAGACAATCGGTTTTCATACATGGACAATTGTATGGTGCTCTATCTAGAGTTAATAGTAGAAAATGATCAAATTTATTAATTTTAGAAGGATGATAGTCTCACCAATAAAACTTCTAATGCCATATACACGGAAGTGTTTCAAAATTTACGTTAGTAGACTGTTTTTGGTACTTATGACATCATTTATTTATTGCTTACAACACATACTTATTCATCATTTTTTATTTGTGAGTTGTTATTATGTTTCTATACATATAACTCGTTTATATTACCTTATTTGTTGGTATTTTTAAAATAGCCACATGGAATTATCATGTATGATTGTTTTTGTAATTTTGGTCTATCAAATCTTAATGTTTAATGTAAATCATGATGTTTTTCCATCATTAGTCATATGGATTAAAGAACAGTTATTACATTTTAAAATACTTTTTTAAATTAAGTATACATAATGGTCATACATTTACCAACATCTATCTATTATTATATATTTTTAATTAAATATATATTTTTGCCAAATACCTTATGGTCCAGCGACACAGGCGCTTGCCCGGCCTCCTTGATGTCATGGGTTCAAATCCCATTATGGGAATAAGTTGAATATGTGTATTAAAAATTTCGGTTATATATATATATATATATATATATATATATATATATATATATATATATATATATATATAATTGAGAACCTAAAAAAGCCTAGGAACCTAAGAACCCATTTTATGAACTTTTTTTCTACACAATATTTTTCAAAAAAAAATATACCAAAATTTTTGTTATGATGCATCTAGAAGATATCAAAAAAGAAATTTCAAAAAAAATCATTTTTTTAATTTTTTTTTCATATGGGTTTAGGGTTTAGGTTTAGGGTTTAGGTATAGGGTTTAGAGTTTAAGGTTTAGGGTTTAGGGTTTAGGGTTTAGTTTTAGGGTTTAGGGTTTAGAAATATCTTAGACATTTTAAATAAAAAAATTGGATGCAAAAAATCATTTTTTTTATTTTTTTTCATATGGGTTTAGGTTTAGTGTTTAGGGTTTAGGGTTTATGGTTTAGAAATCTCTTAGACGCTTTAAATAAAAAAATTGGATGCAATTTGTTTTTTAAATATTGTGTAGAAAAAAATTTCCTAGGTTCCTAGGTTTTTTTAGGTTCTCTCATGATCTCGACCATATATATATATATATATATATATATATATATATATATATATATATATATATAGTCCGGATCAAATGAGAACCATTATTTCTTAGGAACCTAGGAACCTTTTGACTGAAATTTTTTAAATGACATAATACACCTAGTCGATTATATTTAAGACTTTTTGTCAAAAAAATTTGAAAAATAATATGTATACACAAAATGTGCACATATGCATTTTTTTTCGCAAATGTGTATATGATCACGTTTCGTGCATATGTGCACATTTCGTGTATATATATATATATATATATATATATATATATATATATATATATATATATATATATATATATATATATATATATATATATATTTCAAATTTTCTTTACAAAATGTCTTAAATATAAGCGATTAGGTGTATTATGTCATTTTTTTGCAAAAAAAAATTGAAGTCAAAAGGTTCCTACGAAAAAAATGGTTCTTATATATATATATATATATATATATATATATATATATATATATATATATATATATATATATATATATATATATATATATATATATATATATATATATATATATATATATATATATATATATATATATATATATATATATATATAATTGGTTTAACATTTTCCACCGTGTAATACATGAGTTCATAACCTAATATATGTTAACGTAGTATATGTATTAATATACTAGGTGTGTATTTGTACACGGGTTTATAATTTTGAAATAATGGTTATTCTTTTTTAACATTTTAATATTTTTATGATTAGCCAAATATGTGATTACTACTAATAATTATAATGATAAAACAAAAGACATTAAATGCAAACGTGAATGACGTGCTTTTTGTAAACCTCATTGATAAGTCGTAAACATGAACGATAAATAATAAATGACTAAATCCGTTATTTTTTGTAAACTACATTAAACAATTATAAAATTTTGTCAAATAATAACAACAATAATAAGATAATATTAAAATAATAATAATAAGAGGTAAAATAAAACAAATAAAATACAATAAAAAGACAAAAAAAATTAAATCAAAGGAAAAAGACATTAAGCAAAAGGCGAAACAATTTCAAGAAAAAAATACATATAACTTCATTTCTTATAGTTCGTTTATTTAAGTTTTATTTCTTAATTAAGAATTGTTAATCATAAAAAACAGTATAATAATTATAATGAATAAATAAAATAAAACTATTATGAAATGAACAAAAAGATAAAACAGGCAGAAGATCATTTACAAAAGTTTAACAAATTAACACATATGAGTTTTACGGAGTAAAAAACTGAAACCACATACAAATTTAGACCAAAACTGTCTATTTCCCTATTCCTAAAGGACCAAGGTTGATACTTTGTTTTTTCTAGCCATCATAACTTCATCATCTACGACTACTCTCTCTAACAAAGTATAAGGACCAAATTGTTAATTTTGAAAACAAAAACATTCGTGTGCTGCATCTCTCTCTGTTGTTTCTTAAAAGTCCTGCCATCAACACAGTAAAGTTACGACAATCGCAATTCCAACCTAGTATGAGTTCCTTCTGTTCCAGGATTTGTTCCTCTCGACCTGCGTTTTGTTCTAGGATCTGCTGTTTTCAATGTCGATTCGATGTGAGTTGTCTTTGTTCCCTATTCTGGAGCTTTGTATGTCCATGTTTCAAATTACTGGAAATTGCATTCCAGGATCTCAAACTGTTGGAAGAAAAAGAGTTGAACAGCTTTGAAACCCGTGCACATTTTCTGTGTGCTGCTGCTACAGCAAGCTTTGTGGCAAACAAATCAAGTATCGTGGTGAAATCTCCGGATGCAATTTCAATTTGTTTGCTATTATGCAATTTCATCTCTCTTTGCCTGTTAATTACTCTCATGATGATGATAAATATCGCCAAAACAAAGCAGTACATTATCACTCCTTATAACTCTGTTAAACAATTTGTACGTTGCGTATTATCATCGGAACCAAAGTGTTTGGTATTGGACTCGCTGCGACTGTTTAACAGGGATATACTGCTTCGTTTTGACGATATTCATTATCATCATCAGAGTGATTGACAGGAAAAGAGAGACAGCGTTACATAAGAGCAAACAAATTGAAGTATCTGGAGAGTTCATCAGGATACTTGATTTATTTGCACCAAAGCTTGCTGTAGCAGCAACACAAAAAACGTGCACTAGTTTCAAAGCTGTTCAACTCCTTTTCTTCCAACAGTTCGAGATCCTCGAATGCAATTTCTAGAAATTTGAAACAGGGACATACAAAGATCCAGAATAGGGAACAAAGACAACTCACATCGAATCGACATTGAAAACAGCAGATCCTAGAACAAAACGCAGGTCGAGAGGAACAAATCCTCGAATAGAAGGAACTCATACTAGGTTGGAATTGCGATTGTCGTAACTTTACTGTGTTGATGGCAGGACTTTTAAGAAACAACAGAGAGATGTAGAAGACGAAATGTTTTTGTTTTCAAAATTAACAATTTGGTCCTTGTACTTTGTTAGAGAAAGTAGTCGGTGGTGATAAAGTTATGATGGCGAGAAAAAACAAAGTAAGTATCAACCTTGGTCCCTTAGGAATAGGGAAATAGGCAGTTTTGGTCTAAATTTGTATGTGGTTTCAATTTTTTACTCCGTAAAACTCATGTGTTAATTTGTTAAAACATTTTTAAATGATCTTCTACCCCTTTTATCTTTTTGTTCATTTCATAATAGTTTTATTTTATTTATTTATTATAATTATGATACTGTTTTTTATGATTAATAATTCTTAATTAAGAAATAAAACTTAAATAAACGAACTATAAGAAATGAAGTTATATGTATTTTTTCTTGAAATTGTTTCGCCTTTTGTTATTCCTTTTGCTTTATGTCTTTCTCCTTTGATTTAATGTTTATGTCTTTTTATTGTATTTTGTTTGTTTTGTTTTACCTCCTATTATTATTATTATTTTTATTTTAATATTATATTATTATTGTTGTTATTATTTGACAAAATTTTATAATTGTTTAATGTAGTTTCAAGAGTTGCCCCTTTCCAAGGAAGCCACTACAAAAATTCAATAAAGAAAACCAATAAGTGAGTAATTAGTTTAATCAAAATTCAAGAAGAAATAAAACCATGTACCTGGATGAAAGGCTTTAATGGATCCAAAAGAGCATCAATACTCATGATCTCCATGTTATCGATGGCTATAAAATGGGAAGTTCATGTGATATTTTAAAAAGACCCGTCTTGATCAATCAAATACATAGACGAAAAATTAAAAAAAAATACTATGCTTGAATCCTCGAATTTTGTAGATATATCAATTGCTCGGGAGTAAAAAAAAAACTGAATCGTAGTTTAGGGTTACTTAGGTGGGAGTATCAAGGAGATGAGACGGAGAGTAGCAGTAGGGATGTATGAGAATGGTGGTGGGGAAGGACATGGCAGGGAGGGAAAGGATTTCTAAAATTAATGAAACAAATCTAAAGCAAACCAGTCAAAAGATTGAACTGAAAACGGAAGCAAGAAAGAAGAGAGAGCAGGATCGATGAAGGATGGGAAATTTTCCAACAATTAATCACGCACGCACGCACACATATATCCATTGAGAATGAAAATTATGTTGAGAATGCGAGAATGAATCTCAGCCACATATTTTTTTTCTTGCCGCTCTAATACTTTGGCGTCGTCGGAACGTTGACGCTCTAACAACGAGATATATATTATTATTCATATATGATTTTCACCACCACTTCCACCTGCACCACCTTCGTTACCACCACCACCGTCGTCGTCGTCGCCACCACCGCTGTCGCCGCCATTTCTACCACCAACGTCGCCGCCGCCACCTCCACCAACACCACCACCCCACGAACACCGTCGCCACAATCACCACCATCATCGCCACTAGAGATGGCAAAAATAACCGTACCCGACGGATACCCGAAACCCGAAACCGAATTGAACGGATAAATCCCCGAGTTGACCGGGGATGGGGATGGGGACGGATAATATCTGATATGAAAAATCGGGGATGGGGGCGGGGATGGTTCTACATATCGGGTCCCCATAACCGTACCCGAAACCGACCCCATCGGATACCCGATATATATATATATATATATATATATATATATATATATATATATATATATATATATATATATATATATATATATATATATATATATATATATATATATATATATATATATATATATATATATATATATATATATATATATATATATATAATCTTTCACGACTTTACGACATCGGTTCACGACTTTAGTCTCATTTGTTAATTAATTTGCCGTAATTTCTTTGAAAATTGAGATACTTTTGTTGGCTGTTATAAAATTAGGAGTTATTTACATAAACTTTCAAAAACTTGTAATGAAGAAAAATATCCGATTACCCGTTAGGGATCCCCGTTCCCCGTTGGGGATGGGGACGGATTTTTAATACCCGACAGTTTTGGGGGCGGTTATGGGTATGGGGGTGGAGACACGGTTATGGGGATGGGGAATGCAATCCCCGATATATCCGTCCCCGTTGCCATCCCTAATCGCCACCCTCTATCGCCATCACCATCATCATCGTCACCCTCTACCACCATTCCGACCACCACAACCATATATGTATATTTATATATGTTTATTCATATATGATTATATGAATATTCATATAATCATATATGATTATTCATATATGATTATATGAATAATCATATATGAATATACTCATTCATATATGAATAAATCATATACGAAAAAAAAAACACAGCTCATCGTCGTGGAGCGGCGCGCATCAGCGCTGGCGCATCTAGTGGCCCAGATTCATTATCACGTTTTCAACATTATTTTCATTCTCAATGGAACCCTCCCCTATATATATATATATATATATATATATATATATATATATATATATATATATATATATATATATATATATATATATATATATATATATATATATATATATATATATATATATATATATATATATATATATATATAAGTTCATTTGAGACCATGTAAATTTTGTGAACGTAAGACTCAATCCTAGCCACTCATTTTAGAGATCAAAAAATTAAAAAATAAAATAAAATAGGCTAAAATAATGAGAATTTTCAAAAAAAAAATTTCTACTTATTTTTGCTACTTATTCTATCTAAAAAAAATTTTAAAAATAAAAAAAATCGAAAAAGAACTGAAAAAATCAAAAAAAGATTCTAGTAGAATGTTGTTGGATGTTGCATATTCTAATAGCATATTACACAAACTAGTGTAATATTCTACTAGAATATGAAAAAAAGCTAATTTTTTTTTTTATTTTATTTTTTTTAATTTTTTTTTGAATAAAAAAAAGACGAAAATAATAAATAAATACATTTTTTACAATTTTTTTCATTTTTTTCATTTATTTTGTATTTTTTTTTTTTTTTGTTTTACACCAAAATGAGTGGCAAAGAATGCGTCTCACGGTCTCACGAAATATAATGGTCTCATATGAACTTAACCCTATATATATATATATATATATATATATATATATATATATATATATATATATATATATATATATATATATATATATATATATATACACACACACACTAAGTTAAAACCCATGTAATACACGGATTGTCAAATAAAAATAACAAAAATAAACAACAATATATAACACTTGGTTAAATACAATTATAGAAAAAGTAAAAACCCCTATATTCTAAGTTAAGTATAGACAATACTTAAGATTTGTTTAAGACGGCCGGTTCGATCTCCGGTCCACTTTTCAAAACATTGATATAAGCATACAGCTCTTAACGATTAGAGGACTTACTTAAAAGGTACACTTTTTGTGATTTTGAATGCATTAAAATTAATAGGGGGCCTTGCTCTAAGAAGAGTTCTAAAGAATAAACCATAGTCGAATGAATTTGGTACTGTGGTAACTTAAAAAAACAACAAAATTTTAAAATTTATTGTTTTTAGTAAATAGAGACAAAACGTAATTTGTCAATCTATATATTCATGTTCTTTTTGACTTAATGTATATTTTTATGATTTCCCCTCCTTTTTAGTATAAGGGACAGGGACATATTGCCGAGACCATTTTTGCAATTTACTTAAAGAGATTCAATACCGAAAGTTTTTAGTTTAAGGGACAGGGACATATTGCCGAGACCATTTTTGCAATTTACTTAAAGAGATTCAATACCGAAAGTAATATATTTTTACACTTTGGAAAATACTTTGTAAAAGGTGCTTGATATTTTCCATGAATAATGTCCCTACAACAACCCTATGAAATTTACCATGTTACTTGGCCAAGATTTAGATAAATGGTCGATTTAATGAAAATAGAGACTAAGGGCCCGTTTGGATGTGCTTATAAAACTCCTTATTGACTTATTGGTTTTTTGGAAAAGCCATAAGTCAATAAGTAAGGGCCTCCTTACTTATTAAAAACTGCTTATAAGTCATAAAGAAGGGGAAATAAGCAGTTTTTAATAAGTAAGAAGGCCCTTACTTATTGACTTATGGCTTTTCCAAAAAACCAATAAGTCAATAAGCAGTTTTATAAGCACATCCAAACGGCCCCTAACTACGATAATAATATAACTGACAAAAACCAAAAAGATTCACATATGTTTTCATCAATGCTATTAATGAACTTTTTTTGCAAAGTTCATCTCTGAAAACTGATATTTTTTTTCAAAAAAATTTCCAATAATTGAGCTTTAATGTAAAATAAACGAAACTTTTCCAGATCATGTATAGAGATTCCGAAAAAAGTCATTTTTTCAAAATACGATGCTATTAATAGACCTTTTTTGCAATGTTTAATGCTAAAATCGAATTTTTTTTCCAGAAAAATGTCCTATAAATGAGTTTTAATGTAAAAAGATTTTGAAAATTCATTTTTTCAAAGTGCAATGCTATTAATCAACGTTTTTTTTTTTGCAAAGTTCAATGCAAAAAATCGATATTTTTTTCCAAAAGAATATTCTATAAATGAGCTTTAATGTAAAAAAATGAAACTTCTCTTGATCATATAAAAATATTTCGAAAAAACAGTCATTTTTTCAAAGTATAATGCTATTAATGAACTTTTTTTATGCAAAGTTCAATGCACAAATCAATATTTTTTTCCATAAATGTCCTATAAATGAGCTTTAATGTAAAAGAAAAAAAAATTCTAGATCATCTAAAAATATTTTGAAAAATGTCAGTTTTCAAAGTATGATGCTATTAATGAATTTTTTTTGCAAAGTTCAATGCTAAAATCGATATTTTTTTCCATAAAAATATCCTATAACTAACTTTTGTTTTGCTACTAATATATGCAATGTACTATTTTTAACCCATAACAGCAACATACTTATATTCTTTTACATATAATACCAACATACTTACACTTTTTAACCAAAAAAAAAAGCAACGTACATCAGCAATGAACTTCATTTGTTAAATATTGCTATAATCGGAAAGGAAATGTAAGTATACCGGCATAATGGGTAACAAACTGTATGTATGTTGTTATTATATGTACAGAAAACTTTATGTAGGTGATATTGTGGGTAAAGAAGTGCAAGGAAATTGCTATATTGGTAAAGATAATGTAAATTGCATATGTCGGTAAAAAGAGTAAATTCCATTACTACTTTCTATAATTTTTTCTTAATTCAATGAACATAAAAAGTATTTATAAAAACCAAATTACCTTCATTTAACCCTCTAAGTTCATTTTCTATAACAGGCTTTATATCCAGAGGCTATTGACGCATCTGCACAACATTAGAAATCGAGAAACAAACCTCGATCAACTGCAACAAAAATATGTTTCATCTTAAAGAACGACTTTCTCTTTCTCTTCCATTTGAAAGCATTCAATTGATCCTTCCTTATTATTCGTACAAATTGATTTCAATTTTCTTACGTGGCAAAAACACGGATCCTGATCATAATTTTCATACAGGAGGTCTGATATATTTCAAAAATTACAATCTACCCTTTTGCTCCTTTCTTATTTGTTGATTTGAAGCAACGTTCAGAACTTTCTGTTTTCATGATGTATCTATCAATTTCATTTACTTTAAAAGACATCACACACCCAAATTCGTGCATTTATGATCTAAAATTAAAGTGGTACAGAAACTTCAAAAAGCAAGTCACAATGGATTTTAGCTTATAACAAAAAAAACCTCACAGAAATCAAAATTGAACTCAAACAACATTGAAATCATTGACAACTGATAAACCCTAACATAATACTTCAAACAATTTATAAGCCAAAATATTAGTTATGTACCTGGTCTTAAAGATGAAGGCAGAAGAACTCGCTAATTTAGTCTCAGCAATTTACCTATAAACATTTAGAGTTAGCAATGAGAAAGTTTGAGTAGCAGAAACCTTCATAATCATCGGACCATCTATATTCCTTGCGTCACTAGGAGTAATGGTTCCCACATGTAACATGTACATAATCAGCCTTATCACATTGGATGTCGTTTCCTCTTTTCTTACTAACAATTATCCTAATAAAAAATTAAACATTATTCGAAAGGTTATCCTATCATCATATATGGCACACCAGATGTTTGCTAATTCAATTATATCTAATCGTTCTTTCTCAATTCCACTAAAATATAGAAATATAATAAATACACAAAATAATCAAGTTATAAAATGGGATTTGTTGTACGCGTTACCTGTAAAGCTAAAATAGATATGAGGCTATCGTTCACGTCTTTGATTTAGTCTACCAAAACTATGAGGCTGTCATTCAAAAACTATCGCCAATACAGAGAAAGAAAGGGGAGTCGTCATAGTGAAATCGATTTAGGTCTAGAAAAGAAAGAATAAATTGAGTGGGGGAAAGGACGGTGAAAGTCGCGTATCCTAATCGGTGGAGGAAGCGGATTGCCGGATAAGACGGTGAAACCTCTGTGCTGGCGGCGAGGGGAAGTAAGCAGGTAACTTACGGCTGTATGATGGAAGCTTGAGTGGTTTATGACGATGAAGCATGCCATCGGCGTGGTTTATGAAGTGAATGATGGAAGCAGGTCCCAAAGGCGAGGAGAAACGAAAGCAAAAAGGAGGGTTTGTAGCCTCCTCGGTTTGGCTGGGGAAGCAGGTTGCAAACACCAAGAAAAGGAAAATGGAGGCCGATCATATACTAATCTCATCAACAACCCTACCCAACCCAATTTTTTAATAAAAAACTAATTTCTTTTTGTTTTACTTACATAATCTAATCCAATCCAATTTTTCACTCCCATCAACAATCCAATCCAAACTAATTTTTTATTAAAAAAATATAATTAATGATTATATTTTTTATTTCTTTAAATTTATTAAAAACATAAAAAAATAATTAATTTATTTCAAAATATATAAATTATTTTTTTTAAATAAAAAACTAAATCAAAGTATATTAAAATTATTCTATATTAATCAAACATTCTTAATAAAATAGATAAATTAAGTTACAATCATAACATAAAACGTAAAATTACAAATACGAAAAATAAAAACTACATAATTATTCATCAGCGTCGAATTTTTGTCATATGTGCTCAATCAAATCGTTTTAAGAGTATTATGAGCTTCTATATTGCAAAGTTGTGCCCTATTAATCATATAACTGGATTCTTTTCAACATTTTCTGAGGTTTAGGTATTTTCGGTGATAGAATTTTGATTGATGTTTGAGAAAAACTAAAGGATCCATGATATCAAATATGAAAGCAAAAAAATATTAGAAATGAAAATGTGGGATTGAATATGAAGTATGTCAATATTATAGTCTATATATAGAGAAAAAAATTACGATTTTTAGTATTTTTTTTAAATTTTTTTGATTAAGATAATGTTAGATTTTTAAGAGTACAAATATTATCCAATAAATATTATTACGAACCAATTTAATAATGACATGTGTTATTTTAAAATAAAAAAGAAAATAAAAAAGTGAGATGGAAATGTCGCTCACAGATGGGAGGACTCTTTATATTTGAGCCTCAGCTTCTATTAGGGTTTTAAATTTTCTCTTTCTGAGACCATAATGAAAAACCTCATCGATAGAATACACATGAGAGAAAACAAACCGGTGAAAAAAAAATGAAAGAAAAACAAAGAGAAGATGACTCGTCGATAAAGGGAAGCAGGAGGTGGCAACCAAGGCTACCGGTGAAGCAGGAGGCAGATTTTATTGGACAATGGTGAGGCAAAACGAAGTGTAAAACTCTGGATTCTAAGCCCATACCATTTACTTATAGGTAATTGGTAAATGATATATATATATATATATATATATATATATATATATATATATATATATATATATATATATATATATATATACACACACGTAGGTTCAAATACTGATTGTAAGTATCGTGTGAATGTAGAACTGAATCACATCCACTGATTTCATAAGGCTACGATCTATATTTCATTAGATTTCAGAATTTGAATTTTAAATCGATTTACGACAATTTAGCTTTTTAATTGATTATCGTAGCCGATAACG
Organism: Cichorium intybus; assembly: GCA_023525715.1. Classification (NCBI taxonomy): domain Eukaryota; kingdom Viridiplantae; phylum Streptophyta; class Magnoliopsida; order Asterales; family Asteraceae; genus Cichorium; species Cichorium intybus. The sequence continues at coordinate 48,632,133 of CM042017.1, forward strand.
GTATCATCGTAAATTCAATTTTGATTTCATAGTCAATAGTTCATTCTTAAATTCCGATTTTGTTATTTTCAGATTGTTAGATCGATAAATTTTGAAGAATTGTATTTTGGGATTCACAGTAACCGTTTGCATCAGAATTGTATCCAGGTATAAATCATGATCTATTATGTTTTAAATGGTTTTTAATTTTTTTATTGTAATTTGGATGTGCAAACATTAACATGTGTATAAGTTTAACGCCAATGTAACACCCAATACAGGGGTTAGATGCAATAATGCAAAAATAGGTTATGCTAGTTGAGTATTTGTAGGCTTTAGAAAGAAACCAAGTGATTCGGACATGTTCATGCATCTTTGTCAATTAAAGGTGTTGTATCATTATACAAATCATATGAAATAAAACTAAAATGTAATTGAAATCAAAATAATAAAATTTATCCAAAACTTATGTAATTACATTAAATATTCTTAAATATAATGTAGTTAGAGTAATTGATATATATATATATATATATATATATATATATATATATATATATATATATATATATATATATATATATATATATATATATATATATATATATATTATAGCATTAAATAATTAATTTTACTACATTCCATAATTTTCTGGAGGATTAGAAATGAAAGCTGTCAAAAACAAAACAAGTGGCCTTTTATCATAACTAGTTAATTTTACTACATTCCATAATTTTCTAGAATAGTAGAAATGAAATATGTCAAAAACATAACAAGTGGCCTTTTACCATAACTAGTTTGGATCCGTACTACGCACGGGTCGGGTGAGATCGGTGGGTGGTCCAGCTTCATAAGTGGCTCGGGGTGGGTCGGGTCACGTTACGTATTATTATGCTCTCATTCCAAGCAATTAAGCCTAGAAATCACATAGAAATAAACGAAAGTCAGGTGCTATAATAAACAAATAAAACAAAGTACGTTGCTAAATCTTAAAATAATCCAATTGTAAGACGAAGTCACAGGCCTATCAGAAAGCTTAAGTTTAACTATGTTCTAACTCAATTGTCTAGTTCATTTCCCATACGAAAGAATTCAGTCACATCATGTTGGAGTTCGCCTCCCAACTTTAGGATATTCACCATAATATTTATCTGAATTTTGCTCATATTTATCAGTGGGCAGAAATGAGGTTGATTTTAGCAATTTACTTCTCACCAACTCACTAACACCCTCAATCTCTTCCTTTAATTTTTTTCCACAGTACACTGCCTAGATAAACCAAATAAATGAAAATATAAGGGTTCAATACAAAAAAAATGCTATAGCATACATAAAAATTGTAAAGTACATTGCTATTACATGCACAAATCACCCACGGGTCAGGTCAGATCGGTGGGTGGCTCGGCTTGTTAAGTGGGTTGGGGTGGGTCGGGGTGCTTTCTTTTCGCGGATCCTGGTATATGTATACATATACATTTGAAAACGGTTACCCAAATCTATCAACAATATATAATAGCAATGAGAAAGCTTTTAATTTTCATGAAACAAAATATTAATTTAAATTTGACATCGATCTTTTGGGGAATATATTTACATGTTAAGGTTCTAACCACATGCATCACCATCACCAAATCTCGCTACAAACAGAAACAATTACAAGGATAAGAATATGTAAATCATTTAACATCTTTTATTAACAAATAACGATGCCAATATTTTTTTGGCCTCATCTTCCCATTTTTAATAAGTTGGAATCAGAGAATCATTCCAACCTCAAAACATGTTCAATGCCGAAGGCCGTCACCCAAAACCATTATTAGAACATTGAACTTTCCAAATTCCACCAGACTATAGCATTGTACTTTTCATTTTTTTTAAATTACATAATTTTTAGATAAAAACAATGTGGTTAAAAAATTATTAGAAAGTACTGGTCATTTTAAAAGTATCAGGTCAAAATAAATCGTTATATCTTGAAATTTAACAAATTATAGAGTAGATAATTATGAATGGTATTAAAGTTGCTAATTAATTTGTCCTTATCATGAAAAGGTCAACAACAAAGAAACTGTCCAATTTGACATACAAATCGATGTGGAAATGATAAAACATTACATTTACAAATAATTTTAAGGAAGGAAACATTGGCCAAAAGTAATTTACATGACCTGATAGTAACCTTGATCGGATACCTGCTGAATATATGGGTATATGTCCACTGTTCTAGTAATGTCTGCGGTCTAAAGAATCTGCCCTAAAAAAACAAAAATATATATAAGAATGAACCACAAGGTACATTTCACATGTTCTAGTTGTTCAAATTAGAACCTTGTCTTTGAGCTACACACTACCCAAGATTACAAATTGAGTGGAAGTAAAGAGAACCCTTCATTTTCCATGACAGATCCCGAACAATTTCTAATCCCCATACGCAATTTGGCAATAAATGAACGTCAATTTATGCTTGGATTATGTAATTCAACGGGCATAAGTTGAAGCCTATACTTGATTTTGAAATCACTGCATAACTTGAAGGCATAGTGTTACCATTGTTCTCACGAAATATATAATTTCCTTTAGTGAATTCAGAAAGGATCAATGAATGACAAGAATTTATACACTAATACACCAATTAGTTGAAAATAAAGTTATGCATCGTAGCTTATTATTATGGCTCTTAATGAAGTAATAACATACATAGATAGAGAATAGTAAAAAGATAGAGTACCCGACAGCCATGGTTGGATCGAGGGTGAATAATACACGAGGGTTCTATGGCGGTATAAACCCAAGCGACCTGCCGCCTGGTGGCAATTGATTCCAAAATTCAAGACAACAAACGGAAAATAAAAAACAATAGTAACAAAACCAAAATTTGTTACAGCTTAGTTACAGTAAAATATAGATAGCCAGAACCTCTAGAGTTTTGTCGGTTCAATTTCCCCAATCCACCGATATGATTTCCATGCCTAGGGTTTTTAGATCCTAGAGGTGATGAGGGAAGATTTGTAAAATAATAATAATGAAACTGAACTGAAGACTCAACGAATCAGAAGAAGGAGTCTACAATCGGGAAACTACTGAATTCACCAAAGAACCCCTGGCGATTGCGAGAAGAAAGCAAGAAATAAAGAAACAGAGTAACCTTGTCGGAGATGGACTGACAGCAAAGTTAGCGGGAAGCAAAAGACGAAACACGTCAAAGAATACGGCACATGTGTGCCAACGACAGAAAATGACCCCACCCAAAAAAAACACCCCGTTAAACCCCACCCCACCCCAACATTCTTCTAGAGAACATGTTGCATTTTAATTTATGAAATAATAAATATCATAGAGAAATCCCCATACCCTAGCAACTAGGGTAAATTATGATAATGTAAATCTCAAATCTCATCCAACAATTATAGTATTGTACATGTCAAATATCATATTCAACTATTCCTCTTATATATATATAGTAAATTACAGTTCTGATCCATGTGGTTTATACGAATTTTCACTTTCAGTCCAAGTATTGGATTTTTACAAAAATGGTCCCTATGGTCGACATTTTATTACAGGATTGGTCCCTTTTAGGGTTACTGTTAAGTTTAGTCTATTAAATGGATGTATAATGTCTAATATACGTCGTGTGTGGTGGTGTTGAATGGTGAGAAGAGTGGGTGGTGAATGATTACAGTTTTGGTCCCTAAGGTTATATTAGACATTATTCATCCATTTAATAGACTAAACTTGACGGTAACCCTAAGAGGGTCCAACCGTGCAATAAATGTCGACCACAAGGACAATTTTTGTGAAAATCCAATACTTGGACTGAAAGTGAAAATTCGTGTAAACCACAAGGACCAAAAATTGTAATTTACTCATCTATATATATATATATATATATATATATATATATATATATATATATATATATATGTGTGTGTGTGTGTGTGTCTGTGTGTGTGTGTGTGTGTGTATATATATATATATATATATATATATATATATATATATATATATATATATATATATATATATATATATATATATATAGGTTCAATTGCGGATACTAACTATTGTGCGATCGTAGATCCTAATCACATTCTTTCCTGGTTCACGGTTACGATCGGTATTTTAATCGAGACATGAGATTTTGAAATTAAATAAGATTAATATAATTTATATTTACGAAGATAAATTGTAACCGCTAATGAGATTGGAATCAATTCAAAATTGATAACAGAATCAATTCTAAATCAAAATTGATTCGAGAATCAATCCTTCGTTGATAAATACTGATTTTGTGGTTGTCGTATCGTCAAAGTCGATCATATATTCACAGTACTTGGTGAAGTTTTCGTAGAGATTGAATCTGAATTCGACACAGGTATGAATTTTGTTAATGATGTACGTGATTTCGAGAATGGCGTTGTGCGAATGATATAATCGAGATAATTTCGTTATGCGATTGATATAATTGAGTCAATTATGTTTTGATTGTATATAATGAATGTGAATTCTGATGCGAATTATATAATTTCGTGAATTGTGTTCTTACGCAACAGGACATGTAGCTCATTCTATGAGAATGGTGTTAATATATGTTAGTCAAAGTTTATTCTATGAGAATGGGGTATTGGTTTAATAGTTTTATGACATTGAAAGAGAATTAACTAATATGTTAATTAAAAAAATGTTGTTTTTCAGGAGAATATGGCTTTTTGGATAAGTGTATGCGTTTTGATGATTGTAGGATTGGAATTGTCAAGGGACTTGTATTTTGATGATGATGTTTACAAGATGGAAGATTTTAGCAGTCATAATAAGAGATTTTGCAAAATTTGTAATAAGGTGGCTGATCATGATAGAAGGAATTGCCCTTTTAGATCCTTTTAGTTTCATAGTTTTTGGTTAAGAATAAGATGTATTGAAAAATATGTAATAAGGATAATGATGTTTTGGAGTTGTAATTGGAAGTGGTTATCATTCTTAGATAATATATGCATTTTTTTCTTTTATTTTGTACGCATGCTTGGTTTATTAAATTCGATTTTTTCATGTTTATTGATTTGATCCTAGGTTAAGTATTTTACAGATGTAAATTTGTTGGATGTAAATTTGTTTGGATCTTTATTCGAAAAACAGATGGAGCATGGTGAAACAAGTAGTAGGGAACCATATGTAAATAATGCAGATACAGAGGATTGTGACAATGTTTCAATCCATGGTGCAGGGGATATTGACACAGGAGTAGATTCTCCTAGAATTGGTAAGTAAATATGCTTTTGGAACAAACACTAACAAATGAATGGTGATGCCATTTTTTGGTTATGTTTTTATTCACTGAGAATGATTGTATTGTAATGCAGTTTTCGTTGTGTTTTACAATTTTCAGATGAAGAAGAATCGGTTTTTAGTAATGATTTTGTTTCCCCTGGTGGGACAACATACTGGATACCAAGAACATATGATCATATCAAGCCCAAAATAGGAATTCAATATCCTTCATTAGAAGCTGCTGTGACAATGTATAAAGAATATGCATTTGAAGCAGTTTTTGATATAAGGAAAGGTTCTCTTAAGAAGACTATTTATGATGTGGTTACTTCTCGTCATTTATTATGTAATCGGGAAGGGAAACCAAACACCGACAATGTGGATACTATGGATGTTCAAATCAAGAAAACTAAAAGACGAAAAGATTTACATAGAACTGAATGTAAGGCACACATTGTTTTTAGGATTATGCCAGGTGGTGAAGGTTACTACGTGTTTCAATTTGTGGAGAGACATAACCATAGATTGATTAGTAAAGCAAATATGCATCTATCACGGGCTAGTAGAGAACTTGATTTTTCACAGAAAAGTAATATTTATAACATGACAAAGCAGAATGTTGGAGGAGGTAAGGCATATAGATTAATGACTGGCATTCAAGGTGGGTGTTCAAGTCGTGGCGGTTTGGCTGTTGATTACAAGAATTACATGTGTAACCTTAATTGTTTCATTGCGGGTAGTGATTCTCAAATGATTGTGAATTTGATGGAGGATAGAGTAAAATATTCTCCAAACTTTTCATTTGAATATTGGGTGGAGGAGAAGCAATTGAATGCATTGTTTTGGGCTGATGAGACTGCAAAATGCAACTTTTGGGAGTTTGGTGATATAGTTTCATTCGATGCAACTTTCGATACAAACAGGTTGGCTATGTCACACCCCGATCCTTGGCGGAATCGATCAAGGCGTGATATATTGTTCAAAGTCTCATGAAAACTATGTTATAATATGATTAGATTCAATTAAGTACTACGTATGCAAACAAGATCCACAACATACAAATACAAATCCAAATACAACAACATTTATTACATCAAATTTAAATAGTCTTGTGGGTTTCTAAGGTACACCCTACTTTTCATCAACTATATTCTTCAAATCTGCATCATGGGTAAAAACAGGTCAACTACGAGAGTTGGTGAGTAATCTAGTTTTATTAAAGAAAATCATGAGTTTGAATAATTTGAAATTTGTTTTCTTTTGAAGTTGGCAAGCAAATGTTATCGAGATAACATTTTATAAATCAAAAATTGATTAACAAATGATAACAACAATAATAAGTCCTCACCCTATATATACATATATATATATATATATATATATATATATATATATATATATATATATATATATATATATATATATATAGGATGGAGCATCTAATCATCATACACACACAACCACGTGCGATCAATCACCTTAGCGTCCCAAGGCGGGGTGGTCAACCCAATAGCGCTATTATTGTCCATAACGTACCTCAAGAATACGGGCATAGTCATGGAGATTAGACTAAAAATGGTAATGTACTACAAGTACATGTAGCGTAAACAAACAATAATTATACAAATAATGATTCATGTATAAATGTCCCAACAATGTCTCAATTGTGAAAAAATAATAAAATGAAGTTGGAACATATTAGAACCACATGATACACCCCAAAAGTATTGAAAATTATAAAATATAGGGCAGATTACTCACATTAGTCCAAACGGAATACGCGTGTTGTACGATAGACGGCTCGGGTCAAAACGACGTGGAACCTATTATAATTAATAGTTTTGGTTTAGGAACTACTAAACGTGTAACGCCAAAACATGTTTATTATGTAATTATAATAAAAAAGGGTAAAAAAGGTCATTTTACCTTAGAAGGGTAATTTGGTCTTTTGGTTAGACAAGGATTTAATTTGCAATAATATTTTGAGTTTTGGACTTAAAATGTTATAAAATTTGATTTTTGTCATAAATTGTGTAAATTGTGGCAAAAGTTCAAAATATGCAACTCTAGGGACCAAATTGCAATTTTTGGAAGTATAAAAGGTTGGAAGCTTCTCTCATTTTGTGCAGAAATTTGGTGAGTTACGGGAGAGAATTGTGTGAACGATTTTCCAGAAAATTGAAGAGTTCTTGAAGGATTCAAGTTGAAAATCGGATTATAGCCTTTGAAGGGTAGAATTGGAAGCTTTGGAGGTAAATATTCCAAGTTCTTGATTGTTTGTTCTTGATGAGTTTTGTAGAACTCAAAACTGCATTTACAATTATGATTGGGTGATTAAAATGATGTACTACTTCCATTAAGTCATGCTAATAAGAGCTTAATTCAAGATAATGGAAGTAGATTGTTATTTTTGATGAATTTGAAGTTTTGGGGTTTTTGGAACTAAGAACCCTAATTCTTCATATGATTGATTGAGTGGGTTTTGAGGGTTGAAAACCTTGTATTAATAGAAGGTTTTAGCCTAGGAACAAACCCCAAACGATTAAGAACAGCATTAAGGACTTAAAGGGCAAAACTGCGTGCTACAGTGCACAAATCGCGACTGGCCTGGAGACCTGCCCAGGCGCTAAGCGCAGTGCGCCCAGGTTCCTGGCGGGGTCCGCCCAGGCGCAGTGCGCCCTGTCCATGGCGCAGTGCGCCCCCCAGGCAGGGACTTCAAAATGCTAACTTTTGTTTGGCTTGTCCGGTTTACCTCAAACTTGAACCATAAGTCCCTAATGGTTTAAAAAGTCTGGGCAAAATACTAAATTGGGTTTTCGACTCCTCGGGGGCACTGTAGATCAATACGAATGCCTCGGTAATATGTATTATGTATGAAAAGATGGTAAATGGAAAGTTTATCATCTAGGCATTGTTTATAGTTGCATAATATTGGACTCTTATGTATTAGAGTAAATTGAAATGATTATTAACCTATTATCATTTGATATGAAATGGATAAATAGGTATGGGACAAAATGGTTGTGGTGCACGCAAAGGCAAGAAACAACCGGGATTTAAATGCAGCTAGCATCCAGGTGAGTAATCTCACTTATATCATATATGATATGTGTTGATTGACCTATTACAGGTTGAAACTGTTTTGGGGGACGGAATTGATGGTTCAAAGATACATTTGAAAAGACAATACCAGATAAGCCGTGAGTCTGAGAAAGACAAGAACGGAGCTATGAGTCAATAAATAGATAAACAGGGATATGACAATACCAGATAAGCCGTGAGTCTACGATAGACAAGAACGGAGCTGTGAGTCAGTAATGCGACAATACCAGATAAGCCGTGAGTCTACGATAGACAAGAACGGAGCTGTGAGTCCACTTTAATAAGGCAATACCGGATAAGCCGTGAGTCATTGAAATGACAAGAACGGAGCCGTGAGTCTAGGCAATAGCGGGGTAAACTCGTGAGCTATAATTGATTATGATACTGGATGTTATATCCAAATGGTGCGGCCTTATGGCTATGATACCGGGTCGTTGAACCCAAACTGGTGCGGCCTTCGGGCTATGATTCATACGCTGAAATTGTTTTGGTGTGGCTTGTATAGCCATGACAAATGATAAGACTCATGTAGCCATGTTATATGGTATAGTCAAATATGACTAAGAAAGATGGGACAGAAATGGTACAGAATTGATTTGATTGGTATGCAAATAACAGATTGGATATGATAAAGTGTACAATTAACTGATGTGATTTGAAAATCACATGATATCCCGTATCAGCCGGTAAGGCTACGCAGTAGGATGTGAAATCCTAAGATATATTTATGATCAGTCTATAAGGCTAGTAGTCTGGGGGGGTCCGATATCCAGACAGACATACACATTTGGCCGGAAAAGGCTATAAAATGGAATTTGATAATGAAAGATGAAATAATAGATATATGTATCATATATAAAGAATTATATATGGATGTATTTATTGTACACGTTATTTGCAGATATGATTACTCACTGAGCTTTATAGCTCACGATATTTGTTAAATGTCACTGCAGGTTAGCATGATCCAAAGATAGAGTCCGTGACTAAGACTCATAGATGCTGTCAGTAGCAGCCCGGCTTTAAAGGAGATTATGGTATTTTATACTCTCCTTGATACACTTGTACCCGTTTTTATTAAAATATACCCCTTTTGTTATGGTTTTATGTAATGTAACCTTTGTTTTTAATGAAAAATTTTCAGGGATGTTTTTGTTTTAAAAGTCGGGTGTTACAAGTTGGTATCAGAGCCGCGGTTTAAGTGAACTAGGTGTCTATAGAGTAGATTCCTGGACTTAAACCTTGAAATACTAGACATGACATATAGTTAGGTGTATATAGTTGTTATTATACATATATAACCTAACTGGTGCTGACTTCTAACGTATAAGAAGTATGAGCAGCGAAACTTATTTGGAGGAATTTAGGGCATGTAGCTTTAAGAAGTGAACCAGCCCTTTCTCAAGGCTCCATCGAACGGGGGACAAAGAGACAAGTAGCAGAAAAATACACATGACAAGCAATAGTAGCTGCTGTGGTCAGAAAAAGGAATTGCGTGCTCACCCTGACTGATATTCAAGGTGAAAGAAAAGTAGCTGAGACTACAAGAAAAGCAGGAAAATGTTAGTGGATGCTTCAGGAGAAGTTACCACGATTTAGGTCCAACCTTAAAGGGAAGGGACCAAAATGGAAAAAGGCGATGCGACGTAAGAGGTGCAGGAAAAGCACTCAGGAAATTTGTAGAGTTGTGACTCTACCGTTGAATTATTGAAATTGCAGAAAGCAGGAGCATATTGCTCGAGTCTGTTGGATGGAACGGAAGTGTGTCTAGCGCGGAGCTATAGAACACTTTCCTATGAAATGTTCACATGTTAAATGTGGAGTAACGGGTGATAAACCCAGGAAAGAACGGGGAGGAAAGAAAGAAGAAATGAATGATCGATAAGGACCAGTGGTACCATGAGCATTCCAGCAGACTATGGAAGAAGCTCGTGAGTAGACTAATATGGTCTCAGATATCATTGTCTTGAATATAATCCCCGTATATGTTATATTTGATCCATGAAGCTATACTTTGGATTGGTGACATTGATGTCATGTCTGAATATTTCACCAACGATTATGGATGAAATGTTGGAAATAGCTATAACAGTTAGCAAATATGTTCTAGATATTGAACACCTGGAAGGTAGTTTGCCCAGGATTTACGGGACCATTTTCCCTATGAATCTGAAGCCGATGACTACCAATGAATTGGAAGTAATTGTGCATATGAATTGGTTAGCAATGAATTATGCTAACATGAATAGTAGAAATAAGAACATTATGGTTCTAAAATCAGAAATGAAATGGATGAAAATCCATGGTAAATGACCGTTGTTGAGAATACCGGTTATTTCCTTTGCTTAAACTCGGGAAAGAGTTAGTAAAGGAAGGATATTTTAGTTGGCATATGCAGTATTTGCCAAGCTAAATAAAGCGGCGGTAGAAGTGTAAAACTTTAAATAAATTCTTGGATGTTTCTTCCAAAGAATTTCTAGAATTTCCGCCAGACTGATGAGAAGAGTTTATGATTAAACTGGTCTTGGGAGCCATTCCTGTTATTGAGGCTCCATATTGATTAGCATCTGCAGAGATGGCAGAGTGGGAAAACAATTAAAAGAAATTCTTGAATTAGGGTCTCTTATGGCTGAATGTGTCATCATATGGAGCTCTATCTTGTTTTAAAGGAAGAAAGACGAGTTGATGTGTATGTGCACTGACTACTGAGAATCTGATATTCTCGAAACCAGGCTGAATATGAGGTACATTTGTACTAGATATTGGAGTTACTTCACTGAGTTAAGTGATATGTAAAATTCTCCAAGTATGAAAAATTTGGCTAAAAGAAGTTTCATATTCTTTGGGCATGTATTTAATGCCGAAAATGTTAAACTGGATCCAGTAGAAATGATGATGTGATAAAACAGAAACTGCCTTGGAATTTGACTGAAATTAGTAGTTCCCTTGGATTGGCGGGTTACTATGGGAGAGTTGTAGAAAACTACTCCTTGATTGATGTCTAGTTGACTAAAGTTGATCAAGAAAAGTGAAACGTTTGAGTGGGTATAAAGACCACAAGTAACTTTTCAAAGGTTGAGACAAACCTTGTGTGAAACTCTGACGTTAGCATTGATGCTAAGCGGAGAAGATAAATTGGATTAAAGAAATGCATCCAGATTTGACTGTAGGTGCATGATATTGCAGTAGCAATTATGATTTGGCATTGAAGCTTTAGAGACACTACTTGTATGGTGTAAAGCTTACTGTTGGTACGGATCATAAAAATTTGAAACACTTAATTGATCAAAAAGAAGCTAAACATGAGATAGCAAAGATAGATGGGTTACTTAAAGATGATTATGAAATCTTGTACCATCTCAGAAAGGCGGATGTGATTATAGATGCCTTGAATTAGAAAGAGTATATTTTGAAAGATACAACCACATGCGTGAGTGTGGCAAATTGATTACCTGAGTTGATTCGGGTAGCACAAGAAGAAGTGTGCAAGTCTAAAAACGTGAAAAGTAATGAATGATTAGCTATCGAAAGAAGCTAGTTAGAAACTCATGACAATTGAAAACCCTTGGGGTTGTGTATGTGAGTTCCAAGCAAGGTGAGATATGAAATCTACCCTTAAAAGATGTATATTGGGGTAGATATGCAAAATGCCCGTGGCAGTACCAAACTATGTAGGGTGATATAACCTATGTATTGGTGGCCGAGACTAAAGAAAGATCTTGAAAAGTATGTGAAAATGTGTTTGACATGTTACAGGTAAAGTCAAACCATCGAAAGCATACGGAGAAATCCAACCATTGCCGGTTCCAGAGAAGAAGTGGGACCATATTACCATGGATTTTGTAACAAAGTTGCCGCGGACACCGCGAGGTCATGATTATATATGGGTGATTGTAGATCGATTAACCAAATCGGCACAATTAATACCATTTAAGGAAAAGTACAGAGTAGATCAACTGGCAAAAATCTACATAGATGAGGTGATATGTCGACATGGATTACCAGCATCGATTGTGTCGGATCGAGACAGTAGATTTACTTCCCATTTTTGGCAAAGTCTTCAAAAGCGATTGGGTACAAAAGTACTTATGAGTACTGCATACCATCCGCAGACCGATGGCCAAAGTGAAAGAACTATCCAGACTTTGGAAGACATGCTGAGAGCTTGTATCATTGACTTTGGTGGAAGCTGGGAAGATCATTTGCCTCTAGTAGAATTCGCGTACAATAACAGCTATCATTCCAGCATTCAGATGGCCCCGTATGAAGCCTTGTATGGAGCACCGTGTCGTACTCCGACCTGTTGGACTGAAGTTTGGGAAAAGCCGTTGGCAGGACCTGAAATTGTAGCACAGACTGAAGAGAAGATCAAACGGATACGAGAAAACTTGAAGGTAGCTCAGAATCGACAGAAACAGTACGCAGACAAACGGGTGAAACCGATAAAATTCCAAGTAGGAGATATGGTAATGCTCAAAGTATCCCCTTGGAAAGGCTTAATTCGTTTTGGGAAGAAAGGGAAGTTGAGTCCTCGCTTCATTGGACCTTTCCATATATCCCAAAGAGTTGGAGCCGTAGCGTATAGATTGGAGTTACCTGATGAACTTCATGGTATACATGATGTGTTTCATGTGTCCCATTTGAGAAAAACTTTGTTTGACAAGTCTCAACAAGTACCTCTTGCTGAAATTGAAGGGGATGACTGGTTGAGATATACAGAGCAACCCGAAAGGGTATTAGACCGAAAAGATAAGACAGCTGCGAAACAAAAAGATTAGCATGGTGAAAGTGCTTTGGCGTCATCACAAAGGTTCCGACATGACGTGGGAGACCGAAAGTGAAATGAGGGAGAAATACCCTCAACTTTTCGTATGATTTCGGGGATGAAATCTCTTAAAGGAGGGGAGAATTTGTAACGCCAAAACATGTTTATTATGTAATTATAATAAAAAGGGTAAAAAATGTCATTTTACCTTAGAAAGGTAATTTGGTCTTTTGGTTAGACAAGGATTTAATTTGTAATAATATTTTGAGTTTTGGACTTAAAATGTTATAAAATTTGATTTTTGTCATAAATTGTGTAAATTGTGGCAAAAGTTCAAAATATGCAACTCTAGGGACCAAATTGCAATTTTTGGAAGTATAAAAGGTTGGAAGCTTCTCTCATTTTGTGCAGAAATTTGGTGAGTTACGGGAGAGAATTGTGTGAACGATTTTCCAGAAAATTGAAGAGTTCTTGAAGGATTCAACTTGAAAATCGGATTATAGCCTTTGAAGGGTAGAATTGGAAGCTTTGGAGGTAAATATTCCAAGTTCTTGATTGTTTGTTCTTGATGAGTTTTGTAGAACTCAAAACTGCATTTACAGTTATGATTAGGTGATTAAAATGATGTACTACTTCCATTAAGTCATGCTAATAAGAGCTTAATTCAAGATAATGGAAGTAGATTGTTATTTTTGATGAATTTGAAGTTTTGGGGTTTTTGGAACTAAGAACCCTAATTCTTCATATGATTGATTGAGTGGGTTTTGAGGGTTGAAAACCTTGTATTAATAGAAGGTTTTAGCCTAGGAACAAACCCCAAACGATTAAGAACAGCATTAAGGACTTAAAGGGCAAAACTGCGTGCTACAGTGCACAAATCGCGACTGGCCTGGAGACCTGCCCAGGCGCTAGGCGCAGTGCGCCCAGGTTCCTGGCGGGGTGCGCCCAGGCGCAGTGTGCCCTGGCGCAGTGCGCCTGTCCCTGGCGCAGTGCGCCCCCCAGGCAGGGACTTCAAAATGCTAACTTTTGTTTGGCTTGTCCGGTTTACCTCAAACTTGAACCATAAGTCCCTAATGGTTTAAAAAGTCTGGGCAAAATACTAAATTGGGTTTTCGACTCCTCGGGGGCACTGTAGATCAACCGGGATTTAAATGCAGCTAGCATCCAGGTGAGTAATCTCACTTATATCATATATGATATGTGTTGATTGACCTATTACAGGTTGAAATTGTTTTGGGGGACGGAATTGATGGTTCAAAGATACATTTGAAAAGACAATACCAGATAAGCCGTGAGTCTGAGAAAGACAAGAACGGAGCTGTGAGTCAATAAATAGATAAACAGGGATATGACAATACCAGATAAGCCGTGAGTCTACGATAGACAAGAACGGAGCTGTGAGTCAGTAATGCGACAATACCAGATAAGCCGTGAGTCTACGATAGACAAGAACGGAGCTGTGAGTCCACTTTAATAAGGCAATACTGGATAAGCCGTGAGTCATTGAAATGACAAGAACGGACCCGTGAGTCTAGGCAATAGCGGGGTAAACTCGTGAGCTATAATTGATTATGATACTGGATGTTATATCCAAATGGTGCGGCCTTATGGCTATGATACCGGGTCGTTGAACCCAAACTGGTGCGGCCTTCGGGCTATGATTCATATGCTGAAATTGTTTTGGTGCGGCTTGTATAGCCATGACAAATGATAAGACTCATGTAGCCATGTTATATGGTATAGTCAAATATGACTAAGAAATATGGGACAAAAATGGTACAGAATTGATTTGATTGGTATGCAAATAACAGATTGGATATGATAAAGTGTACAATTAACTGATGTGATTTGAAAATCACATGATATCCCGTATCAGCCGGTAAGGCTACGCAGTAGGATGTGAAATCCTAAGATATATTTATGATCAGTCTGTAAGGCTAGTAGTCTGGGGGGGTCCGATATCCAGACAGACATACACATTTGGCCGGAAAAGGCTATAAAATGGAATTTGATAATGAAAGATGAAATAATAGATATATGTATCATATATAAAGAATTATATATGGATGTATTTATTGTACACGTTATTTGCAGATATGATTACTCACTAAGCTTTATAGCTCACGATATTTGTTAAATGTCCCTGCAGGTTAGCATGATCCTGATAGGGAAAAGATAGAGTCCGTGACTAAGAAGTGGGACTCATAGATGCTGTCAGTAGCAGCCCGGCTTTAAAGGAGATTATGGTATTTTATACTCTCCTTGATACACTTGTACCCGTTTTTATTAAAATATACCCCTTTTGTTATTGTTTTATGTAATGAAACCTTTGGTTTTAATGAAAAATTTTCAGCGGTGTTTTTGTTTTAAAAGCCGGGTCTTACAAAACGGGAATGGAGTATTAATAAAAATAATTAGACACATATTCTTATATTAGATGAATTAACAATAATCAAATTTTGTTTTGAATATTAATGTATTCAAATGTTAGATGAATTTTAAATTGAATTAATTACTTTGCTTAATTAATTTATATCTTCGCTTTAGGCAAGATTTTAATAATTTCTTATTAAAATAATAACTAGTTAAATTATAAGTATTTACAGATTTTATATATTATAAACAATTATTTATATAAAATAATCATTAAAAATGCATTTTTACATGCTTAGATATTTAGGAAAATGGTTTTAAATACTAAACATTAATGAAACATTCTGAAATTATCAGAAAATTATTATTTCATAAAATAGTAATTACTGTAAAATGTTCATATTTTTCTTAACTGCTTTAGTATTTATTTAGTATTTTAATAATTAAACCACAACAAAATTTGGGAAAAATAATAAATGATTCCCAAAACTTCTGGAAAATTAACCATAGTTTTATAACATTCTATTGAGCCTACTGTAAATATTTTGGACTATGGGAAGTATTTCTTATGTTTTTCATTATTAACTAATCAATAAAATCATAAATAATAGGAAAATATTAAGAGAAATTCATTAGACTATTTATTTATGATTAACATGTTATATATGATATTCTGATAAGGTTTTATAATTTTTGGACATGTTTAGCTATTTATTATCAATTTAAGCTATTAAATAATCATTAAATCAGGGAAAATAAGCAAACATTCTTACAAAAATCTGTAAATTTTGTCATGTAGTCTTTAAAATGTTAGTAAGGTGCGAAAAATATAAAATCTAGTTTTTAACATACATAACTATATTTTGCAATTTATTTATCTACAACAAAATAAAATACAAAATAAGCATCAAACAGTAATATAAATGCATGAAACTTTATAAATCTACTTTACGCAATATATGGGTTGTTCCAAAATATTCCCAGAATTTATTGACTGCAAAAAGTATTTTATGTGAATTATTTCACTATTTTATTGCAATAATTATAGTAATTCAATAAAAATAAGTTATTTTCTGAAAATTTCCAGAACTTCTTATTTTATTGATGGGATCCTGAGAAAAATCAGGTTTATGCATAAAATGAGTTTTAGATAGTTTGGTGGATTTAATTTGTTTCATTCATGAATTTGAGACTTTTAACAACATACCTCGATGAATGCTTCAAGAGGGATGAAGATTTGAGTATATTGGAGTGTTTTTGGCTGAAATATGAAGATTTCTAGGAGGAATTTCGAGATTGAGAGTGAGAGAAAGTATAGATATGGTTTGAGTGGTGATGAGAATAATGTGCTGGGAGAAAAATGAAAGGAAAGATGATGGGATGTGTGAGTGGGAGACAATGGGAATAAACTTTTACTTTTGGTGGTCTTCATAATTCCCCACTAACACAAGCATCTTAAGAGTTTTATAAAATTTAATGTAGTGTTTATAAAAATAGAGTTTTATAAAAAAGGCACAATTTCGTTCATATCCTTGTAAACATTCTAAATTACGCGTATATCCTTATAAACATTTAAATTACATATATATCATTATAAACACTAAAAACTCACATCTATACCCAATATTAGATTTTAATAGTGATTAATCTTTTAAAAAATTAAAAAACTAATATTAAATTGATTTTTTGTTATAAAAAACTAATTAAAATGACACATTACTAAATTACCCTTCTCTCAAAATCCAAATCCAATACATAGATCGAGAAATCCAAATCGAGAACAGCAGTTCACGCTTCCACAGCTCGAGAAGCAATTCACGGTTCCAAAGCAAGGTATCGATTGAGAAGCATCCAAAATTTTTCACCAAGTCTCGATCTGAAGCAAGTATCTATCAGAAGAGGACTGTGATTTGAAGCAAGCATTCGATCAGAAGAGGACATATCGATTTGAAGCAAGTATTGATTGAATCGATTTGAAGCAAGTATCGATTTAATCGATTGATACGCTAAATTACAAAATCCGACTTGAATCAAGATTCTTAACCTCATTATCGATTGAAGGTACAAGTTCCAAATTATTTCCCTCGTTATCGATTGAATCACCCAAGTACATAACTGATTTCATCATCTCAGAATCATATATCGACTTGAACATATCATTTTCAGACCTTCAGCACCCAGATTCAATGATCGATGCTTTGGTTCCAAGCCCTCCTTCAATCACAGTTTTTGTAAACTTGTATGTTCTGATCGATATAACCAAGTAGTCAAAATTGTTTCAAAATATATCTCATATCTGTGTATCCTTTGCTAATTACAAAAGAAGAAAAAGTGTTTCATCTTTGAATTATGATTTCTTATAATTCTGCTTCGATGGACAAGACAATTATAGTTTTGAAGTGTTGTCTTTCAATACTTGTCCCATCTTTTATATTACAATATTACAATATTGTACTCAATTCAATGAGTTGTGAAGGATTCATGTGCATTACTGATTCTTTCAACATTGTGAAGGATTTCTTCTGAAACGATCTGTAGGTATTATCGTGATCCAATTTTAGAGTTGAAATCGATTTCTTCTGATTTGATTATGGCATTTGCGATCACAAGAGGTTTAAGTGAGATACTAGATCAGCGTGATTGAGGTGTTTATGGAAGGATCCAAGGGGGTATTTTAGTAATTTGAGTTTTCCAAATTTAAAAACTGATTTTTTTAATATTAATTATTATTAAATTAAATTTATGGGTATATATGTGAGTTTTTAGGGTTTATAATGATATATACGTAATTTAAATGTTGATAAAGATATATGCGTAATTTAGAATATTTACAAGGATATGAACGAAATTGTGCCTATAAAAAATAGGTTATTATTTGATTATAACAATCTACTTTGATTTGAAGTTTAATTATAGCATTCAAGTTTGATTTTTTTAATTTAATTAGAGCATCATACTTTGATTTGATTTTAATATGATATCATAATTTAATTTGATTATAGTTATAACGTTATACTATGCTATATTGCTATTAACGTCAATTTATATCGTAGTGTAAGGGTTTTGATCCTATTAGCGTCAAGAAATCTCGAGTAAAGTTTATTAAATTTCCAATTGGGTTGGGTTGACCCGAATCCAATTTAGGCGGATGTCACAGTCTCCCCTACTTTAGGAAATTTCGTCTCGAAATTTAAGAAGATAGTACCTTAAGAGAAAAGTTGCGGGTATTTAGTACGCATTTGATCCTCACGCTCCCATGTATACTCGGGTCCACGTGCTGACTGCCACCTGACCTTGACCAGGGGAATGCGACTTCTTTTGAGTTGCTTTTCCTTTCGGTCGAAAATTTTCAAGGGTTTCTCGATAAATTGCATTGTCTCGTCGATTTGGATATCCTCGAGAGAAACATGAAGGTTCTCGTCTGCTAAACACTTCTTGAGGTTGGCTATATGAAATACTGGGTGAACTTTATTAAGCTCTATTGGTAGATCCAACTCGTAGGCTACTGGTCCGATCCTTTTCAGGATTTTGAACGGGCCTACATAGCGTGGTGCCAATTTACCCTTGCGTCCAAATTGAACGACACCTTTCCATGGGGACACTTTTAACATGACCATGTCACCCACGGTAAATTCAAGCGGTTTGCGTCGCTTGTCGGCGTAACTCTTTTGTCGGCTACGAGCTGCGAGAAGGTTATTGCGAATCTGAGTGATTTTGTCGGTTGTTTCCTGGATAAGCTCAGGACCAACGATTGGAGAATCCACTGTTGCACGCATCACGTGGGACTCGCTAATTTCATGCCAGCAAATAGGAGATCGGCATTTACGGCCATATAATGCCTCAAATGGTGGCATCTTGATGCTAGAATGATAACTGTTATTATAGGAGAATTCCACCAACGGTAAATGAGAGTCCCAGTTTCCTCCGAAATCTAAGACACACGCCCTCAACATATCTTCGAGTGTTTGAATTGTCCTCTCAGATTGACCATCGGTTTGAGGATGATAGGCGGTACTGAGATCGAGGCGGGTTCCCATGGCTGCTTGAAGTGATTGCCAAAACCGAGAGAGAAATCTCCCATCACGATTTGAAATGATGCTGAGAGGGATGCCATGCCGACTAATTATCTCGTCGATGTAAATTCGAGCTAGTTGTTTGTCACACCCTCAAACCGTATTGGCGGAATAGTTCAAGGGTGGATGACTTCATGAACAATATCATAACAAAGTTACACAATAGTGGAATCCAAGCATACAACCATCAATTAATCAATTGCAAATGTTACAAAGTTTACTTGTTTCATGTTTCAAGTACAATTGAAATGATATCAAAATAGACAAAAATGACGTCGTAACGTCCCATCTTGTAGCACTTGAACTTACTTTATCAATTTCCTGAGAATACAAGTAGTTGAAAAAGTGTCAACAATTAAGTTGGTGAGTTCATAAGATTTTTGTATAAGAAATGTCATTTGTTTGTAAACGATAGTGTTGAAAACCAAGAAAACCCAATATTTTCTCATAAAATGTTCCAAGTCTTTAAATCCCAAAGACTAAAATGTAGTTATGTAAACTGTAGTGTAACTTCCGTTGAAATGTATTTTTCCACGTAAACAATTTATGAAAATATTAAGTTGATTATTTTCCCATGTGAGATACCATATAACCATACTGTGACTAGTTGGCCTGCTGCGACGTTCTTGGCGTCGGAATGTTAGACATTTGGACACCTCAGACCTGGCGGTCAAGCTGTAGCTACCAGCTCAGGTGCGGGGTTGTCAAGCCCCGTATAGATCTATACTCAAATATCGCGCTCTCTTACCGAGACTCTGGTTATAAAAGTTCAGGACTTATAGTAGGTACTTATAAAAGTACTTTGAAGATTCATCTCACAAAAATGTATGTATTCCAATCAACTTGTTTACGTACGTTTTGTATATAAAAACTCTTGAAATCGTCCATTATCATTTTTCCCATGCTAATATAGTATAGTTTAATAATTATATAATTTTATATAATTATTTTTGTCATGTTCAAACGTCATAATAACTTGTGTTCATAAACTATTCCAATAATAGTCTATTTTAGTATTGCGTCGTAATAATCATATTTTTGTGAATAATAATGAAGTAATTTATTCAAATGATTATAAATATCATCTTTTGAGATGTTTCTCACAAAAATAGTGTAATATCTTGATTATAACCATTTTTGCTAGAAAATAGTGCTTTTGTTTATAAAAACGTAGTTTTTACTAGTTTTCGTTTTTATAACGTTTTTATCCAAGATCTAGTGTTTTTGTACACTTTATTTGTAGTTTTGTAATCTTTACACATCTTAACATGTCAAAATGTTCATAAAACATATATCTATTCATATTTCATGCCAAATTCAACTTATAACATTTTTGTCCAAGATCTAACATTTTACACATTTTATATATAGTTTAGTAACTTTTATACAAACATATTATGTATCATTATGAACATCTTACAAAGATCTATCCATATTTCATGTCAATGGTATTTTTACTCAAATACTAACTTTATGAACTTGTGTAAAACATCATATATATAGCATTTAAACATATATAACTTGAATAAAACAACATTTATAGTAAAGGAACTTGTATTATCCCCCAAAAAGGTTTGAAAAGATGAAAATGAGGGGTATGAACTCACCTTGAGTGTGGATCCTAAGATTCCTTGGAAGAAGATTGAAGATTTTGGTTCTAAGACCCGGAGGACCCTTGGACAAAGCTATTATCCAATGGATTTTCGTGAGTATGTGTGTGTAAAAGAGTATATGAAGGTATTTAGAACTTAAATCACTAGATGATCATAACTTACCAAGAAAGCTTGAAAGATCCTTGAAGATGTTGAGGATTTGAGCTCAAAGACCCTTGGACAAAGCTAATATCCAAAGGATTTTGGTGAATGTTAGTGTGTGTAAATGGTGTAAAACTTATGTTATGTAGTTTAGAATCAAAAGATGAGTGATACTTACTACTTAAACTTGTGAAAGAGCTTGAAAATGGAAGTTTGGAGATTGAAGATGGTGGTGGTGGGCTTGGCCGAGAGCAAGAGAGGAGAGATGAGGGAAGAGAGTGAAGAAACTAGTTGCATCTCATTTGGTGTATCTTTGGCAATAAAGCAAGTGCTAGATTTTTTTGTATTAATTTAATCTAGCCTTTCATTATGATCTAGCCATGAATAGTAAACCATAGATTTGGGATTTGATATCTTGGCCATGCTTCAGCCGATGGGGTGGGGTAGGGTGGGGTTGGTTTTTATAAAAATAGCAATATACTTATAAAAATGTGTGATTTTTATAAAATAGTAAGACGTTTTAGTGAAATTTTATGCGTTTTTTACAAAACGAAGTTCTAAATAATTATTTTGTATAAAAACATTGTCAAACATTTATTTTGATTGAATTATAACTCGTTGGGTGTCGGAATACGCGTTTAAGCGCAGTATACTTCCGATTTCGCGATTTTTGACGTTTTACCGGAAATTGCATTTAGTTTTGAAATTAAATACTAGATATTATTACGTTACTTATCATATGAATTTTTATTTCATATTTGATGTTTAAGGCACCTCATTTTGTATTTTGAGTCCAAACCCTGTGTACATTTATCCGTTCAGAGCCGTTTAATGGTTGTAACTTTGACATACGAACTCCGTTTTCGACGTTCTATATATCCAAATTTTCGTATTTACGAGTAGATTGTTTTATGAATATTATTATTCTCAAAATAATAATTCTACGATTATCAAATTTTTACGCTACAGTAGTCTGCTGTCCGTATTTTCGACTTTTAACCAATAATTGTTTTGATTTAGCATACGTAATACTATAATGTTAATAATTCATTGCAAAAGTCATGGAAAATAACTTTTCAACATATAAATTAACGTACGCATCGTTTGACTACAGTTGACTTTTGTTGACCAAAATTTACAATTGTCACATTGTTCGACCTTGAAATGTTCACGGATGGGAAGGAAATGAGCGGATTTGGTCAAACGGTCGATGATTACCCAAATGCTGTTGTGTCCCTTGGTGGTACGGGGAAGTTTGGTTATGAAATCCATGGCGATCGCTTCTCATTTCCACTCGGGGATTACCAGTTGGACCAATAGTCCAGAGGGTCGTTGATGTTCTGCTTTGACTCTGGAACATGTACGACATTTGGCCACGAATAAAGCAATATCCTTTTTATTCCCGACCACCAATAACTGGTTCTCAGGCCATGATACATCTTGTCAGCACCAGGATGAAGGGAATATCGAGTTTTATGGATTTCTTCCATCAGGAAGGTACGAAGATTGTCGCGATCTGGGATCCAGATGCGATCTTGATAATAGAAAATACCATCAGATTTACTTTCCAACTCCCCATCAATTCCTGTGGGCATGTCATTTTCGGTAATTGCCGAGTGTTGGGCTCTTCGAATTCGGTCACTGAGATTGGACAAGATAGGAGAACATATTAGATGAAATGCTTTGGCATGTTCTTTTCGACTTAACGCGTCGGCTACCACGTTTGCCTTGCCCAGATGATATCGTATTTCACACTCGTAATCATTTAGGAGTTCAACCCATCGTGTTTGTCTCATATTGAGTTTCTTTTGATTAAGAATATGTTGCAAGCTCTTGTGGTCGGTGAAAATTACGCATTTAGTGCCGTAAAGGTAATGCCTCCAAATTTTAAGAGCAAAAACCATGGCACCGATCTCTAAATCATGAGTCGTATAATTCCTTTCATGGATTTGGAGTTGTCGTGATGCGTAAGCAATAACCTTTCCCCTTTGCATCAAAACACAACCTAGACCGAGATTGGAGGCATCGCAGTATACCACGAAATCTTCGGATCCTTCAGGGAGTGTAAGAATCGGAGCGTCACACAATCTTTGTTTAAGGGTTTGGAAAGCGTCTTCTTGCTTGGGTCCCCAATCAAATGACGTACCCTTGCAAGTGAGAAAAGTAAGCGGTAAAGCGATCTTTGAGAAATTTGAAATGAAACGCCGGTAATAGCCAGTTAAACCGAGGAATGACCGAATTTCCTTGGGGGTACGTGGGGCTTTCCAATTCTTAACTGCTTTAACTTTCGTAGGATCGACTAAAATGCCCTTGTCACTTACAATATGACCGAGGAATTGTACCTCAGTTAACCAAAACTCGCATTTCGAAAATTTGGCATAGAGTTGATTTCCTTGCAATGTTTGGAGAGTTAGACGAAGGTGTCTTTCATGGTCTGCCTTTGTCTTGGAGTAAATGAGGATGTCATCAATAAAGACGATAACAAAACGGTCAAGATAAGGTTTAAATACCCGATTCATCAAGTCCATGAATGCGGCAGGGGCATTCGTTAGGCCAAAAGGCATAACGGTGAACTCGTAATGACCATAGCGGGTTCGGAAAGCGGTTTTAGGGATGTCTTCTTCCCGTACTCGAAGTTGGTGATAACCCGAGCGGAGGTCGATTTTTGAGAAGCATGAAACTCCTTGAAGCTGATCAAAAAGGTCGTCGATCCGAGGCAACGGATATCGGTTCTTGATGGTCAATTTATTTAACTCCCGATAATCGATACACATACGAAACGAACCATCTTTTTTTATGAAGAGAACCGGGGCTCCCCAGGGTGAAGTACTAGGGCGGATAAATCCCTTATCGGTTAATTCTTGGAGCTGACTTGCCAATTCTTGCATCTCGGTTGGAGCCAACCGATATGGAGACTTGGCTATGGGAGCAGCCTCAGAAACGAGATCGATGCGGAACTCTAGCTCACGTACTGGAGGGAGTCCAGATACGTCATCGGGAAAGATGTCGGGAAAGTCTCGTACAATCGGAATATCTTCGATCTTCTTTTCTTTGACCTTTGTTTCCACCACATGGGCTAAGAAAGCCATGTATTCTTTACATAGATATGATCGAGCTTGAGTACATGACATAAGACTAAGCTTTTTTGAACGAGTCTCGCCATAAATACGGAGACTTTGACCGTCTGCAAGAGGAATACGAATAAACTTCTCATAACATACTATTTCAGCATGGTTTTGGGATAGCCAATCCATTCCCACGATGATGTCGAAGCTACCAAGTTCCATAGGAATTAAATTGACGGAAAATTTATGACCGCAAAAATCGAAAGTGCAATCTTGGATGACTGCATTGAGTGAAATGTATTTTCCATTGGCAACTTCTACGGTAAAGTTTTCATCAAGAATCGTGCGAGGTGTGTGAAGTATGGGTTCAAATTCCAAAGACACAAAACTTTTATCGGCACCTGAATCAAAAGGAACTGACGCGTAGCAGTCATTTATGAAAAATGTACCATTTACGACCTTGTTATCGGTCTGTGCATGGGTTGCGGTAATGACAAATGCTCAGCCTTTGGGAGCTGGAACCTGCATTGTTGGATTTGCCTGGGCTTGAGTGTTAATGATATTGACAAGCCTAGGACACGCGTTTCTGAAATGGGTGGGGTCACCACAGTTGAAGCATGTTCCAGTTAAATACCGGGTTTGTGTTTGCTGATTTGAGGGTAGAGCGAATGGTCGCTGAGTTTTTGGTGTACGACATGTGTCCGCCAAGTGGCTATAGCGACCACAAGTCGTACAAAGGCGACACGGGCGGGTGGACATATGGTGATAGTTATAATGGTTACAGAGGGGGTCGTAATGCCATCTATGAGAAACACGCATATGGACTTGTGAGTTATTTGTAAATTAATTATGGAAATTAAGTTTGTAGACATTGTTGGGTAAAATAATTGTAAAACACTTGTTGGGCCATGGTTAGGAGTGTTGGGCACCTTTTGGGCTTTCCATGGGTACTAAATGTGAAGCATGTAGCAATTACGTGGGCCCCCACAATACTAAGTTTTCACATGTTTTTCCCACTTCAAGGCCCATTAGGGAACTTAATAGTCCAATGAGTTGGCCATTTTGGAGTGTATCCTTTCGGATACGTTTGATAAGGTCGGGTAGTTTGATGGCTCAATAGTAATGTGAATGACGCGCTTTGGCCTATAGGTTTGAGAACTCTCGCCTTTGGTCCCCAGGTAAGCAAACTGGTCCCTCGGTTGATTGGGATGTATACGAATGCTTACCTAGTCAGGACTTTCGGGCTACCGGCACCTCCCCCTTCTAGTTACTACGCGTCCATTACTTTGATCCTACCCAACTAGAGTGGGTGACTTTTAATTTCCTATGAGCTCTAAGGAATATATATGTATATAAATTTTTATTTTCAAACCATTTGAGTATGTGTGTGATTTTAAGAGAAAGAGGAGAAAATTCACAAGTGTATGCACACATATAAGTGTCGGGAATAATACGTAAGCACATAAGGGAGCAATTAGCACACAAAGGTATTCCTAGGATTTTCTAAGTGCGAGTTGCATGCAGTTGTGTGTGCATTTTATAAACTAGCATACGAGAGGACCCTAGAGGCTATAGACTAGGTCAAGGCAATTAACCTAATTCCCTATAGTCAAGGGCTCTGATACCAATCTGTCACACCCCGATCCTTAGCGGAATCGATCAAGGCGTGATATATTGTTCAAAGTCTCATGACAACTATGTTATAATATGATTAGATTCAATTAAGTACTAAGTATGCAAACAAGATCCACAACATACAAATACAAATCCAAATACAACAACATTTATTACATCAAATTTAAATAGTCTTGTGGGTTTCTAAGGTACACCCTACTTTTCATCAACTTTATTCTTCAAATCTGCATCATGGGTAAAAACAGGTCAACTACGAGAGTTGGTGAGTAATCTAGTTTTATTAAAGAAAATCGTGAGTTTGAATAATTTGAAATTTGTTTTCTTTTGAAGTTGGCAAGCAAATGTTATCGAGATAATATTTTATAAATCAAAAATTGATTAAGAAATGATAACAACAATAATAAGTTAGATGAATTTATTAAAATATACCCCTTTTGTTATGGTTTTATGTAATGAAACCTTTGGTTTTAATGAAAAAATTTCAGCGGTGTTTTTGTTTTAAAAGCCGGGTCTTACAAAACGGGAATGGAGTATTAATAAAAATAATTAGACACATATTCTTATATTAGATGAATTAACAATAATCAAATTTTGTTTTGAATATTAATGTATTCATAGGTTAGATGAATTTTAAATTGAATTAATTACTTTGCTTAATTAATTTATATCTTCACTTTAGGCAAGATTTTAATAATTTTTTATTAAAATAATAACTAGTCAAATTATAAATATTTACAGATTTTATATATTATAAACAATTATTTATATAAAATAATCATTAAAATGTATTTTTACATGCTTAGATATTTAGGAAAATGGTTTTAAATACTAAACATTAATGAAACATTCTGAAATTATCAGAAAATCATTATTTCATAACATAGTAATTACTGTAAAATGTTCATATTTTTCTTAACTGCTTTAGTATTTATTTAGTATTTTAATAATTAAACCACAACAAAATTTGGGAAAAATAATAAATGATTCCCAAAACTTCTGTAAAATTAACCATAGTTTTCTAACATTCTATCGAGCGTACTGTAAATATTTTGGATATTTTGGACTATGGGAAGTATTTCTTATGTTTTTCATTATTAACTAATCAATAAAATCATAAATATTAGGAAAATATTAATAGAAATTCATTAGACTTTTTATTTATGATTAACATGTTATATATGATATTCTGATAAGGTTTTATAATTTTTGGACGTGTGTAGCTATTTATTATCAATTTAAGCCATTAAATAATCATTAAATCAGGAAACATAAGCAAACATTCTTAAAAAATCTGTAAATTTTGTCATGGAGTCTTTAAAATGGTAGTAAGGTGCGAAAAATATAAAATCTAGTTTTTAACATACATAACTCTATTTTGCAATTTATTTATCTACAACAAAATAAAATACAAAATAAGCATCAAACAGTAATATAAATGCATGCAACTTTATAAATCCACTTTACTCAATATATGGGTTGTTCCAAAATATTCCCAGAATTTATTGACTGCAAAAAGTATTTTATGTGAATTATTTCGCTATTTTATTGCAATAATTATAGTAATTCAATAAAAATAAGTTATTTTCTGAAAATTTCCAGAACTTCTTATTTTATTGATGGGATCCTGAGAAAAATCAGGTTTATGCATAAAATGAGTTTTAGATAGTTTGGTGGATTTAATTTGTTTAATTCATGAATTTGAGACTTTTAACAACATACCTTGATGAATGATTCAAGAGGGATGAAGATTTGAGTATATTGGAGTGTTCTTGGCTGAAATATGAAGATTTCTAGGAGGAATTTCGAGATTGAGAGTGAGAGAAAGAATAGATATGGTTTGAGTGGTGATGAGAATAATGTGTTGGGAGAAAAATGAAAGGAAAGATGATGAGAGGTGTGAGTGGGAGACAATGAGAATAAACTTTTACTTTTGGTGGTCTTCATAATTCTCCAGTAACACAAGCATCTTAAGAGTTTTATAAAATTTAATGTAGTGTTTATAAAAATAGAGTTTTATAAAAAATAGGTTATTATTGGATTATAACAATCTACTTTGATTTGAAGTTTAATTATAGCATTCAAGTTTGATTTTTTTAATTTAATTAGAGCATCATACTTTGATTTGATTTTAATATGATATCATAATTTAATTTGATTATAGTTATAACGTTATACTATGCTATATTGCTATTAACGTCAATTTATATCGCAGTGTAAGGGTTTTGATCCTATTAGCGTCAAGAAATCTCGAGTAGGGTTTATTAAATTTCCAATTGGTTTGGGTTGACCCGAATCCATTTTAGGCGGATGTCACAGGCTATTTGGTGTGTTTCTGTATTTTTTTAATTTTGGAATTTAATATTTTTTGTTTTAGTATTCTCTAAGAATATTATTGTGAATATGGTGGTGCTGATGGGTTTTTGATTTGTGTATAGGTACAATATGGTATTTGTCCCATTCACAGGGTTAGACAATCATAAAAAGTGTGTCAAATTTGGTGTTGGGTTGCTTAGTAGGGAGGACACGAATTCGTACATATGGTTACTTACATGTTTCAGATAAGCGTTTGGTAAACATCCTACTATTTTGTTGTCTGATCAAGATCCAGCTATGAAAAAAGCAATTGAACAAGTTTTTTCTGAGTCGCATCATCGGTTATGTATGTGGCATATAACTACAAAGTTGGGATATAAGGTGATGTTTTCAATTTGTTTTATTTATTGAGTTGTGTTAATTTAATATTTTGTTTCAATGCATTCTCAGAGAATTGCATGAAAAATGTTTTTGTGTTTACAGGGGGGTTTAATCGTTATGATACGTTATACCATTCTATGAGAATGTTGTTACATAGAACTGAATGTAATTTACTCATATATATATATATATATATATATATATATATATATATATATATATATATATATATATATATATATATATATATATATATATATATATATATATATATATATATATATATATATATATATATATAGGGTTAGGATCCGGTAGGAACCCAAAATTCTGTAGGAACCGTGAGAACTCTTCTCGTCCAATCATTCTCCAACGGGCAATAACGTCAA
Organism: Cichorium intybus; assembly: GCA_023525715.1. NCBI lineage: Eukaryota > Viridiplantae > Streptophyta > Magnoliopsida > Asterales > Asteraceae > Cichorium > Cichorium intybus. Next base: position 48,661,227 of record CM042017.1, read on the forward strand.
ACATCTTCCTTCGACGTGACGTAATTACATGCGACGCACGTCCACGAAACGAAATACGAAATCGAGGATTTAAGTGAGTTTTTTAAGTGGGTTTTTTTTCAACATGATTTAAGTGGTTTTTTTTTCTCATTTTTTTCATTTTTCATTTTTTCATTTTTTTTGTTTTTTTAATTATTTATTATTTAATTATTTACGAAATACGAAATCATTTTTCATTTTTCCAATTTTTTTTATTTTCGATTATTCTCGGTTTTTAGTGTTTTATTTTTATTTTTTTAGTTTTTATTTTTTGTAATTTTTTTTTAATTTTTTTGAATGCTACGGTACTCGATTTTTAATTTTTTTTGTTTTGTTTTTTTTTTCATTTTTGATGTATATTTTTTAATTTTTAATATTTTTTAATCTTAATTTTAACGTTTTTTTCTGTATTTTTAATCTAATTATTTTGGATCATGATATTTTTAATCATAACATTTTGGATCATGTATTTTTGTATCATAACATTTTGGATCATAATTTTTTTTGCATCTTGGATCATAAGGTTTGAATCATTTTATCGTTGTATGTTTTTTTAACTCGTTTTGGATCATAACGGCTTTTGGATCTTGAATCATAACGAATTTTAAATCTTGGATCATAAGTTTAGCATCATAAAACATATTTTGGTTTTAATATTTTTGGATCATGTATATTTTTTTTGCTATTTTGATTATTTTTTACTTAAAAATATAAAAATGAACATGAAAAAAACTTTTTTTTTTCAAATTTTTTTGCAGACTTACTAATATAATATCTACAATTATCCCTTAAGTTTTCATAATTTTTGGATTTTTTTAATTTTTGATTTTATATAAAAATAAAAAATAAAAAATATATTTTTTTTCAAATTTTCATGATTGTGCTTGTTTTGTAGATAATTAAATTTTAAGAACTTTGGTTTTTTCAAAATTTTTTTTACAAAGAAAAAAAAAGTTATTGCCAAAATACAAACCGGGTGGAAAATAAATAAAGCCCAACCAATTAGGATGTGACACGTGGCGCGTGGCAATAGTGGTGCGTGAGATTGCAAATTGGCTGAATGTTATGTATGATTCATTTGACATAAATACCCTTATATATTTCTTTTTTCCTCCCTCTTATTTTCTGTTATTTACAAAAAGAACCCTTGAATTTTAATATATGATCATTATTTGCACATTGAATCTAATCCATACATTTTTCAAGATTAAAGGTCCAGATTTGTCCTTACGATTCTTACCGGATTTTTGGTTCCTACACGATCCACCTTATATATATATATATATATATATATATATATATATATATATATATATATATATATATATATATATATATATATATATATATATATATATATATATATATATATATATATATATATATATATATATATATATATATATATATATATATATATATATGTGTGTGTGTGTGTGTGTGTGTGTGTGTGTTACATAGAACTGAATGTAACTTTTCTCTTAAACAATAAATTTTTCAGTGTTGTGTTGACACTATAAGTTTTCAATATTTTGATTAATTTATGTCGGTTCATTTACATGATTTGATCTTTTGTTGTGTGTTTATTTCAACTAGTGGGCAACCCGTGCTATGCACGTGTCGGGAAGAAAACTTGCGTGTTGAGTTTGTACATTCAATTACCCTCAGTTAACGTGCCTTTAACTTGATATTAACTTACAATGTAGGATCCTGACCATAAGCATTGTGACTAACAGTCTGCCAAAAAAATGCACGTGTTTTAAAAAGTGCTCCAGAAAATAACAAATTTAATATTATATATTTAAAGAAAATACAAAATAAATTCAAACCTTCAATATATCCTTTTCTCGTTCTTGAGGTCGTTGACAGGTGACCTTAAGAAGCACGGTAATTTGTCGCTCATTTAGCCTCTTGTAATACCTTTGCCCCTCCACGATTTTGCATACCTGAAATTTAATAAAATTAGAATACATTCCATGTCAACTAAAAATAATAATCAAATAAGAGAGAATAAAATGAAATTAAAACCTCCATAGGGAGATAATTTGGTCTATTAGTATTCTCGACTTGTAGACATGGCCATTGTATATGTTGGATCGAAAACCCGTAAGTTTCCCTGAAGTATTCAACCATAGATTTCATTGTGCCTCTATCATCAACTAGAAAACTGATGCAAAACAAAAAAAACAATGTTATAATGTAAAACAGTGGGAAAATATAATGAGTTTTAAGTTTTAACAAACATACTCAAGAAAAGTTGAAATGAAAAAAGATGAAGTTAAAGAAAGATCTGTTAAAAGATGTAATGGTTTGTTACCTCAACGACCTTGGGATCACATAGTGAGAAAGCCTCCTACAAAAACTTGGTTATATTAATATGATATTTTTGATTTACAGGTGGAAGTTTAGGATTTTTATTTTGTGGGTCCTGTAAGGCCGTAATAGAACATAAAAATGGGCAAAAAAAAGACAAAACTAAGCTCTCCCATAGCAAGAACTTCCACAGCATCTTCGTATTTTCTATTTATTACCAATCTTTTTGCTTTTCCATGAAACATAAGCCCCATCATTAGTGCACTGTCAAAGTGGGATTTATTTTTAGAGTTGATAAATAAGAGGGTTAAATGCAAGAAATAGCAATGTACTTTTTTGATTTGTTTATTATGGCATCATGCTTTCATTTATTTCTATTAAAGCATTTCACTTTGAAATTTATACATAATTATAGCAATATCACCCAAATACAAAGCAATTTTCACTTAAATCAGATAAAGTTTTCCAAGTATAATGTCCTAATAAGAAAAAATATTGGAAGTAGAATGATATAACCTAATAAGGAAAAAATGCAATGTTGTAATGGATATAAATCAAAGTAAGATGTTATAAAGTTATAATACACAAATATCTTCGGGGGATGTGGTGTAGGACCCGTTACCCTTTTTATAATATCCAGGAGCACAATTTATTCTTTTTATAATAAACAAATCAATGAAAGTACATTGCCATTTGTCGCATTTAGTGATAAGTAATATACTAACCTTAAATTTGTTGTAATTTAATGATAAAAGTCAAATTGTAGTAAAACTTGAGTGACATTAATTGAATTAATCATAACTCATAACATTGATCATTCTTAGAACCCAATTGCACTTTCCGACCACTTTGATTCTCCAATTCAAGATTGAAGTCATCAACTGGCATCGAACCATCAGCATATCTCTTGGTCGGTGACGTGGCATCCGACCTGTAAATTTCAAGATGTCATGACCATAATCTTTTTATATAATCCACTGTATAAAGCCCTTCACGAAAAACCCTAAATTTACAAGGACACAATTTCACACTAAGCATAGTGGAGTGACATCGAGAGATAACTGAGACCCTAGTAACCAAGTTTACATGGAAACCCACAACAAAATCTAGAAATTTCGAACGACTCATAAGAAGATATGAAAGGATCGCGTAATCCGGATCATCATTTAGCACAAAAAGATGATAAAGACAGAGAAGATATACCAACTTGAGTCTTTGAAGCATGGTGGATTTCTCCTCTTCAGCGATCAACTCCTTGCCTTGATCAGGTGAGACCCTGGTGACCAGAATCTTAGAATTGTTTTTGACGCCCAACTCGATCAGCTTTCGGACTCCATTATCATCTCGGAGAACTTTCCCTGCACATATAAGATTAATAGAATCTTTCGTACAGCCCAATCGGTTCGCAATGTGTTCTTTTACCCAACACACTACATACAACATTAAAATATCAGAATAGAAAATACATTTATATGTATACATTAAAACCGGAAATGAACCGAAACGATAAAGCTAAGGGTCCTTTTAAATGAATGTAATAAGTCATTACATTCCATTAAAATGGTGACATGAAAAAAAAAGATATAAAGAAAAATTACCTGAAATCAAGTTCAGCACGTAAAGAAGCATACATCAAAGGATCATTGCAGAACACAAGAGATATAACATAAACCTCCTCTAACACATACTGCAATGCAAATTCAACCAAATAATCACAATATCAAATATCAACAAAAGACTTGGTGACATTAATGTTTAAACTTAATAAGCAATATTTCATACTATCAAGAAAAAGTGACCTGTTTCCGTTTGCCGACAACGTCATCAAGAAACTCAGCATATGGATGTACAACAATCATCTCTCTGAAACCATCTATCCATGTGTCAGTCTCATTTATAAAGAAAACGGAAATTCGGGAATTCTACCTGAGTAGAGCCTTGAGAGATTTATTATAGCGCTCACGGACATTACGTGCAAAATCAATAAAGGCGGAGGAGACCTAACCTGAAATCGAAGAGCCCTAAGCTGATGGTGTGGTGCTTTGGTTAGGGTTTACAGACAAGGACGGCGGTAAGCAATCCGTTCATCCGGTAAGCAACTGTTAAGCACGTTCACAGCATGAATTAACATTCCGCATCTGCAACTCTTACTTCGAAAACAGAAACGAATCCTTAGAGTCGAAAGTGTTATGCATTGTATGGAAGGAGGTTGCTATTAATACGCATAAAAAACTCTACTTTTGAAAGCATATTGATATTAAATTTACAATTTCAGAAAGCATGTTGCTATTATTTTTACCTCGCACCAGATTTGACAAATTATATTAATTTAAAAAGACAAATATAAATAATAGCAACAGGCATACTGATGATCTTTTAAACGTAAACATCATTAAATCCCGTTGAAGAACGGATCTGTCGACCCCGTGCAGTCTCCCGGAACTTGAAACGTGAAAACATTTCTACAAGATCTCGAAGAGCCACTTGGTACATGCTTTTGAAGTTTAGTCTGCAAGAAAAAAGGTCATTAGATAAATTAGGTTTATCACTGACCAAAAAACTTCAATAAGAACAAATATTATAAGCTTAATAAAAACTAATAATGATTTCAAATTTATCGAGTGTCATGAAATCAGGAATTTAAAGTTGTCCTACCCATTGTAGTTATTGTTTCAAATCCATCTCATTACAGGATTTGTTTCAAATCGATATAGGAGGCGGGTACCAGGAAGGGCTGAGAACCAATTATAAGAATTGGGCACCAAACCTGTGTGATTGTAACAGAAAGAAATCGAGCTCAAATCCATCCGATACAATTTAGACAGAAAAGAAACACCCTTGGAAATGAAGCTAGGCTGATCAACTCGTAGATTTGCGTAAATTCCAATTTCTATGTATCAAAACACACTTGACTGTACAAGCAACAGAACCAAAAGACATGATTCTTGCAACCTAGGTTTTTGAATACAAAAAAAACATAATCAAACTCCTACTGTGGTTGAAAATAAGTGAGAAAATCAAAACAAACTCTAACTTGGGTTTGAAAATGCATCTGGAAAAAGAAATACCATGAATGGTCGATTCTGCAAACATTTTCTTCTTTTTCGAACTGTATTTCATTTAAGACATATGAAATCAAAAAATAGACACAAAAAAACGAAAAATACCTAAAGATAAACCAAATTTAAAACTGAGCGTACTACCTCTTTGCTCAGTGTTGTTGCAGACTAAGCATATAGTGCGACAATTTTGTGGCGACAAGTTGATTTAGGGTTTTAGAGGGAGGGGTTGAAATCAGATCATCGGTCGAAAGAGAGAGTATTTCAGAAGAAAATGGTGAAATATACCTACACCTACATTTATAAGCCAATTGACTGATGTATTGTTGCTCCAGATGATTGCGTTGAGCGGGTCGACGCTGGGAGTGGTTAGCGACAACGTTATCGAGCGGTGGCGATTGTACGCGATGAGCAGTCTGAATGGTGTGCGGTGGCATCAGAGTGACGGTGAAGGTGTCACACGGGTGATGATTGGTTGGTGGTGGAGCGATGGTTGTCGGTTACGAAAGGAGATGGACTCGATACTGGTGGAGGAGACGAACGACGGTGGTGAGAAACATCGGCGTCGCCGGTGGTGGTGGATTGTAGTAGCATCTACGAAACTTGCGATGGAGATAATCGGGGAAACGCGGTGTTCGGAGATGGAGGTGGGAAGGGGGAGGAACGACGGAGGCTATGGTGAAGAACAGAAGAGGCGTGGCGGAGAGGATGAAGCGGTGAGTGAATGAAGCGGTGGGAGAAGGATCTGGAAACGAACGACATATATAAAATCCGGATCCACAAGGATCCGACAAACAATCAAACGGATCCACAAAGATCCGCGTGGCACAAAAAAAAAAAAAAAAACAAAGCAACAAAAAAACGTACACCACAACCCAAAAAAGGACGGAAATTAAACATATACATATATAAATATTTTAAGTGTGTTGGGTTGGACTGAAATAGAAACCGAAACATCCCTTCCCCCGCCGCCACTCCCTTACCTCACAAAATGATAGTGTATGCACATTGACATAATAATTTGACATTACTAAGGTTTTGACATGTCACATGTATAAATTTAAATAAGATTTAATAAAGTCTGAGAAACAAAACAATAATAAATTACATTAGTAGTCTCAACAATATAACATTATTGTAGTCTAAGTTAACAACACGTGTTACTCACATACCTTGTAAAAATCTTTTAAAAACATTGATGCCCTAAGAATTTCGTATATTGATTAAGATAACTCCCGCCCCTCCATTTCTATAGTTTTGCTCTTTTTTCATTAGATTTCTGCAATAGGCCATTTGCTACGTTTTTTAAGACAAATAATTATAAATAAATGTTTTAGTTTTTTAGCCATATTTAATGTAGATAACTTCAATCAAATGCACCGCTTTCATTTTTGGTGTACGATAAATTGTGTCCCGCCGTATTACGCGGATACACAACTAGTATATTAAAAAACAAGTAAACAATCAAATGTAAAGCGTTTAAATTTAAATATACAAGTCACGCACACACACACACACACACACACACACACACACACACACACATATATATATATATATATATATATATATATATATATATATACACACACACACACACACACACTCATACACACACACACGACTATACCTACAAAATAAAGGAAATAAAAAATATACCATTTATACCGCTTCAGTCCGGTTATTTTGGAGAAACTAGGTGGAACCGAACCGGAAAAAAAGAAAACCGTCGAAACCTAAAACGTAAAACCGGAAACCGAACCAACAAAACATATAGCGGTTCGGTCAACAGAGACGTCAAACTCAACAAATGAATCGAGATAAAAATAATCAAGACTAAAATACATATTGCTCAATCCACTATAAGAATAGTATAAGATAAGCAGGGGTCGATCCACAGGGACAAGGGACAAAGTCTTACACCGATCTTTTACTTAATATACGAGTAACGGGGTTTTTTTTTTTGAGGATTAAAATAAACAACTAAACATGAAATTGATTAAAATGCAATATAACAAATGGATTCTGATTCCGTTCAACACATTCGATTAAGGCAATCATTGTAGACTAGAAATTATGTCAACTTCATCTAAAATTGGTTTCAAAGTGTTAACAAGTTCTAACACTTCAGTCCATTTAAGTAATTACTCAAAATATGCTCTTTGAAGTAATCCAATTTTCCTTTAATATGAACCAAATAAGCTCTTGAGTTTATATCAAGGAAAATGAGTAAAGATTCATTTAGACAAACCAATTTACATTCAATATTTCTCGTAAGCTCGGAAATGTAAAAATGTGTACTTTGAATTACACGCGAATTCATCCAACAAAGATCAACTCGGTGTTGTTACAAATATTCATTGATGAAACAATTACGAATTTCAAGAATGAAATAACAAATTTGATAAACACATCAATTCTAGTGGCCAACATGAACCAACATGAGAATCAAATGGAACTTTGATGCATAAATTCAAAATACTAGATGAAAAACACAAGAATAGTCAAATGATTGGTACCAAATCATGTGTCTATAGAACCGGAATTAAGAGAGATCTAGCCACACATGATATGGCTAAATCTCTTTGATGAAAAGCGATAAATTGTTGCCAAATGTACTTACAACAAGTGATTAAAACAGCAAATTAAGTGTTTCCAAGTGTTTTGGATCAATACTCCTCTTCAAAATCGTCTCTTCTTGCTCTCTAGATGTCTCAGTATCCAAAAATGACCCCAAAAACGCCTATAAACCGTGCAGAAAACTGTTGTGTAACCAACTCTTCAGCGCTACACGACCCCGTGTAGAAATCACACGGGTCGTGTGATTTAGTTTGGGCTACTGCATGCATTTACACGACCCCGTGCAGATATCACACGGCCCTGTGCAAGTCTGGAACTTCAAATGCGTTAATAAGGGGACTGCTAAGATCCACACGACCCCGTGTGGATTTGGACAGTGACTTTCTTCATTTTTCTCCACTTCACTTGCTTCCGTTTGTTGCTCCATGCTTCCAATGTCAATCCAAATCCATTCCAAGCTTCCAAAACTTCTTTCCATGTGCTCCAAGCTCCCGCTCCATGCTCCATGCTTCCAAGCCTTCCCGATTCCACACCAAATGTCCACATTTTCCTGAAATTAAACACAAGCTTATGAAGTACCATTGTTCCCGAAATTTAAATGATTATGCATGAAAATAACTATAAAAGCAAATAAAACAAGGATAAAAATGGCCTAGAAAATATGCATAAAATGCATCTAACATGTCCGCTTCCGGTTCCGATCCTTAACCAATCCAACCTATTTTTTTGAGCATGCCTGCTAAAAACGATATTAACATAATAAATGGTTGGGAATTGGATTCAAATATAATAGCTAGAGAAAGTGATATTCGTAACCTATAAAAATATAATATGAAAAGAAAAATGACACGTATAGTTTGCATTAACGCGTGGTTTTATTACATCTAAGGCTTCAATTACATACATGAAACTAAATGGTATTTTTTATGATTCGTAGAATAAGATATTTACATATAAAATAACGGAATCTCAATAAAATCTATACATACTAATAAAGTAAGCCATTTTAATGTCATTTGGCATGTCTAACAACATAGAATGCCAAATGGCAGTCTTTTATGCTAGGCGGGTTTTTTTTGCCCTCAATTCACGCAGACAGTCAGGAAAATCATAACGGTTTCTAACCTAAAATTCTGCCAATAATCAACGAGATTTGTATGTTAATTAGAGGAAATCAAGGAGCATGATCTTAACCATATTTGGATTTTATTGGCTGCCCTTTGTTTCCCTGAATCCGTTCAATCAATCCCAAAATATTAGGATCAATTTATGGTAAATCGTTTAGATCTATAATGAAATCTTTACGTTTCTCGGTTCTTCATAGACACAAAAACGGGTTACGTAAGAGACATAGAGAAAGCGAGGGGTCAAAGATACGGAGGATTTCGCCATTGATGAAACAAAAAAGAACTCAAAAGAAGTTGACTATGCCCAAGAGATGTCGGGACGGTAAGAAGTCATATTTGAAGATATGTAAAGGTCGAACTCTAATTCAATTTACTTTCTTAATTCTTGATTTTGGATTTATGTTTTTGTTCACATGAATTCTTTCCATCTCGAAAGTCATTGCAATATCCATCGTGAACATTAAACGTCTTTGGAAAATCAGGAACTGTGAGTGCGCCGACACATCGAAGTCCTATTAAGGCCGAAATTGTTTGCAAGTTTCTTTTTGTATTTTTTCTATATCACCGGTGATTTTCTCTACATCGAAGAGCCATTATTTCGTTGTGTTTTTTTCATTTATTTTAGCATCCTACTTCAATCTTTTTTGTTTTTTGTTTTTAAGCATCCTAGAATCATCTCAAAGTGAAGCATCGTGCAACCGCCTTGAGGGTCCTGATGAACATGATGTTCGCAGGTTATATCTTAATTAAATGACGCGGTATGATTTTAATCCAAATGCTCAGTGTCTTTCTTGCAAGCTTCATATTTTGATGATTAAATAAAACCACATTGAAGTTTGAGTGATATTTGGCCATTTGGTGTTCGGTTTTTGGGTTAGGTTATTCAAAAAGTAAAGGTAAATCATAGGTTTAAACTCCATGTTAATTGATGTAAATTTAATTGGCATGCAAAATAGGTTTCTCTCTAATTTAATTTTTCAGATGTCCTTTTCTCCTGTCTATTTGTTATTGATTTACTTTCTTCTGTTCCTTATAATTTTGTGGACACTTCCAACAGTAACGTTTCCAATGAATCTCCATTTTGTCTTCATGAATTATGATGCTATGTCAGTTTTGTAATTTTCGTTCCTCCACCACCATCCCATTCAATCATTCACTATTATGGTGGTCTCATATGTGTTTAATATCTTTGTGCAAAACAAAGAAAAGGGAAATGGAAGAACCAAGAGCTTCCTTGAAATATTATTGTGTCATGGTGGCTGGATTTGATGAAGCATTTTGTTTAAAGATGTAGTTTTACCTTGCGATGTGTATGATTTAATATTTTTTAAGTTGCCACCCTTGTATTACATGGGTTTTTAATCTAGTATATACATATAAGAAAAACGAGGGAAGTTTATATCCGTGAATTCATGGTTATAATTTTTTAAATGGGGCCCATTGAATGGATTGCAAATATGTTATAATATAACTAGGCGAGTACCTGCGTTGCGCAGGAATAAAATATGTTATTTTTTCACTTTAAATATTGAACTGACTTACTGAAACCTAATTTGATGAAATACAAAAATAAAAATATAAAAATATCATATATTTTTTTAAGTTTTTGTAATCTGGTTGTTGAATGTTAGTTATCAATATAATTGTTAACCATTATTTATATTTTTATAGACTTAATTATATGTCATTTGATAAAATTATTATTTAACTAAAAGTTTAACATCTCGACTATTACTAAAATGGAAGCTTAAGAAACCTTTTGCATATTTACAATATTTTATAGTTTTTATTTAAAATATGTAATTTTCATTGAACCTAACTAAAATAACATTTATTCTAGTACATATATTTAGTATGAAATAACTTATAAAATGATATTCTAATGTTTTTTGAAGAAAAAATCACTAGTTTAATCAATTAAATTAGTGAAAATTGGTTAATTGCATTAAACAACATATTTAATAAAATTTGGTTAATTACATTAAAAGTTCACTTTAGCATCAAAACTCTCTAACTGTGACAATTGTAAATTTTGGTCAACAAAAGTCAACTGTATTCAAACGAAGCGTACGTTAATTTATATGTTGAAAAGTTATTTTCCCTAACTTTTGCGATGAATTATTAATATTATAGTATTACGTATGCTAAATCAAAACAATTATCGGTTAAAAATCGAAAGTACGGACAGCAGACTACTGTAGCGTAAAAATTCGATAATCGTACAATTATTATTTTGAGAATAATAATATTCATGAAACAATCTACTCGTAAATACGAAAGTTTCGATATATAGAACGTCAAAAACGGAGTTCGTATGTGAAAGTTATAACGATTAAACCGCTGTGAACGGATAAATGTACACAGGGTTTGGACTCAAATTTCAAAATGAGGTGCCTTAAACATCAAATATGAAATAACAATTCATATTATAAGTGACGTAATAGTATCTAGTATTTAATTTCAAAGCTAAATGCAATTTCCGGTAAAATGCCGAAATTCGCGAAATCGGAAGAATACTGCGCTTAAACGCGTATTCCGACACCCAACGAGTTATAATTCAATCAAGATAAATGTTTGGCAATGTTTTTATACAAAATAATTATTTAGAACTTCGTTTCGTCAAAAACGCACAAAATTTCACTAAAACGACTTACTATTTTATAAAAATCACTCATTTTTATAAAGTATATTGCTATTTTATAAAAACCACACCACCCCACCCCCTACCCCCCCCCCCCCCCCCCAATCGGCTGGAACATGACCCAAGCCATCAAGATCCAATCTTTAGGCACTATGCACAATATCTAGGCAAGGGTGTGGGCTATGGAGTTTTATAATGCATAAAATCAAACCAAATATCCAACCATTAACACATCTCATTTGAAAGAACTAGCATCACATCCTCTCTTCTCTCTTCCTCTCATCACTCATGGCACTCTCTCCCTCTTCTCTTCTCTTCCAAGGCCGAGACCACCACCACCATTCTCAACTTCCATTTTCAAACTCATTTCTCTAATCCAAGTGGTAAGTTTTCTTCACTCTTTGATTCTAAACAACATAACACAAGTTTTACACCTTTTACACACACTAACATCCATCAAAATCCATTGGATATTAGATTTGTCCAAAGGTCTTTGAGCTCAAAACTTCATCATCTTCAAGGATCTTTCAAGCTTTCTTGGTAAGTTATGATCATCTAGTGATTTAAGTTCTAAATACCTTCATTTACTCTTTTATACACACATACTCATGAAAATCCATTGGATAATAGCTTTGTCCAAGGGTCCTCCAGGTCTTAGAACCAAAATCTTCAACCTTCTTCCAAAGAATCTTAAGATCCACACTCAAGGTGAGTTCATACCCCTCATTTTCATACTTTCAAACCTTTTTGGGGGAGAGTACAAGTTCCTTAACTATATATGTTGTTTATTCAAGTTTATATGAGTTTAAATGATATATATGTTGATTTACACAAGTTTATAAAGTTAGTATTTGGGTAAAAATACCTTTGACATGAAATATAGCTAGATCTTTGTAAGATGTTCATAATGATACATAATATGCTTGTATAAAAGTTACTAGACTATAATTAAAGTGTGTAAAAATGTTAGATCTTGGACAAAAATGTTATAACTATGAATTTGGCTTGAAATATGAGTAGATCCATGTATTATGAACACTTTGACATACTAAGTTGTGTAAAAGTTACAAAAACTACAAATAAAGTGTACAAAAACACTAGATCTTGGATAAAACGTTATAAAAACGAAAACTAGTAAAAACTACGTTTTTATAAACAAAAGCACTATTTTCTAGCAAAAATGGTTATAATCAAGATATTATACTATTTTGTGAGAAACATCTCAAAAGATGATATTTATAATCATTTGAATAAATTACATCATTATTATTCACAAAAATATGATTATTACGACGCAATTACTAAAAATAGACTATTATTGGAATAGTTTATGAACACAAGTTATTATGACGTTTGAACATGACCAAAATAATTATATAAAATTATATAATTATTAAACTATACTATATTATCATGGGAAAAATGATAATGGACGATTTCAAGAGTTTTTATATACAAAACGTACGTAAACAAGTTGATTGGAATACATACATTTTTGTGAGATGAATCTTCACAGTACTTTTATAAGTACCTACTATAAGTCCTGAATTTATATAACCAGAGTCTCGGTAAGAGAGCGCGATATTTGAGTATAGATCTATACGGGGCTTGATAACCCTGCACCTGAGCTGCTAGCTACAGCTTGACCGGCAGGTCTGAGGTGTCCAAATGTCTAACATTCTGACGCCTGAAGAACGTCGCAGCAGGCCAACTAGTCACAATATGGTTATATGGTATCTCACATCGGAAATTAATCAACTTAATATTTTTATAAATTGTTTACGTGGGAACACAAATTTCAAAGAAAGTACACTACAGTTTACATATTTACATTTTAGTCTTTGGGATTTAAAGACTTGAACATTTGTGAGAAAATATTGGATTTTCTTGGTTTTCAACACTATCGTTTACAAACAAAGGACATTTCTTATACAAAATCTTATGAACTCACCAACTTAATTGTTGACACACTTTTTCAAACTACTTGTATTCTCAGGGAATTGATAAGTTAAGCCTCGGTGCGATTCGAAGAGACGTTACGACGTCGTTTTTGTTCATTTTGAGATAATTTGTAATTGTGATTGAAACACGCAACTTTTAAACGATGTAACATTTGCAATTATGTAATGATGGTTTTTTGCTTGGATTTCACTATTGTGTAACTTTGTTATGATATTGTTCATGAAGTCATCCACCCTTGAACGTTTCCGCCAATACGGTTTGAGGGTGTGACATATTGGTATCAGAGCATTGTTTATAATGAACTAAGTATATCAATCCATTTAAAGATATACAACTATAAATACAATGGGACTAAGACTCTCGAAAACATTTTCATACAAGTATACTTTTAAAATTATAACGTTAATTTTTATAAAAGTATAAGTACATACATACACACTAGAACGATATCATAACGAAAACATACAAAAGTGATAAGATGAGTTGAACACTACAGATAGGCCTAAGTGTTTTGGTAATTATATCTTGGATAAATAGAGCCTGATCAACTGTATTGATCCAAGATATGATTAACGCATACTTAGGAATAGTCGTGGTGAACAACAAGTCTGGACACTTACCAGTAACCAAAAGAACTAAACATAAAATTTAAAATACTATAGGAGTATTCTATGACGCTATAAAACGAAACATGAAGCTAAAATACTATATGAGTATTTTATGTACATTACTTAATTATATATATGCGTATTTAAGGATCCCCTTTATATACTTCTTACACCCCACCCCTCGTACAGACATCATGGCAGGCTTCCATTTACCCGGAGATCCTTATTTCCCTGACGAGGGAAATAACGGATGGCTCAACGGAGATCCGGAAGAGGACTTCGAGGAGGATCCGGAAGAGGACTTCGAGGAGGATCCGGAAGAGGGCGAGGAAATGGAAGAAGAAGACTCAGAAGCAGAGTCCGAAGTCAGCGACCCGCGTTTTCCGACTCGCGAGCATAATGCACCACCCCCACCACCGAGCTTTCAGTTATATCGCCACCCTGGTGGCCCATTATGGATTCGTACACCTCGAAAGAGGGTACTTCCCATTCACCGCCCCTTGCTTATCGAAGAACCATTGCAGGATCAGACGCCAGAATGGGCTGAGCACATACGTCTTTGGAGCCATGATCAGGGCCTGGTTCCCCCTTATGGTATGAGTTTCGAGGTTGGGAATGGAACTTCCGCGGATAGGGCATTACCAGTTGTGGTCGGGCGCATCAATCGACATGAGGAGCAGATTAGGGCGACATCCAGCCAGATCATGGATGTGGGAGCTGCCACCGAGATCACCACCGCACGCCTCCGACGTTTAGACGAGGCCCACGACCACACCTCTAGACGAGTCGACCCCCTTGAGGAGGACGTGCAGACAGCATTGGGGATGTGACGCGAGGATATTGTTCGAATATCCGAGTCCGAGGAAAGGATTCACGAAGTAGAGCGGAGGGCCGAAGAGGCCGAGCGCGAGGCCGCCGAGCTCAGGGAGCAGGTGGATGCACTACGCAGAGCTGGGGGATCCAGTTCGTCTTGAGTAGTACTTGTACTACTCAGACTTTGTTATAGACTAGGGTTTATGAGTAGGCGCTATACGCTACTCGCTTTATATGTAGGCACGACTCCACAATTAAGTGATTACACTCTTTGTGGGTTGTTACGCCGCCCGTTTGTTTTTACATTGTAGACCTCTGCGAAGGTCAAATTTTCCATATTAAAAATCATGTAACATTACGAATTATTATTAATATGATGATGTGGTTTATCTATAAACGTTGTACAAATATTTGATATGTATGTTTGATACTGGTTTATGATTTCAACTAATGAAAAGAATAGAACAAGGATAAACTTGCAATGAGAACATCACATCCTAATGACAATATACTTATAACGACCGTTCCAGAAACTAACCAATGTCAAATCTTGAATCCTTGTGGCAGAAATATGCTACCTCGCCGAAGAAACGCTAGACGCGCACCGATCGCAACCCCCGAAGCGCCTATGATGGACTCGGCGACATTTCAAGCCGCTGTCACGGCAGCCGTGACCGCCGCTGTCGCCCATATTAACACTAACGGGATAAATGGAAACGGAAGTGGAAACGGCACCAACGATTCCACCAATGGGGAAACATCAAGCCATTCTCGAACGTGCACCTACAAAGATTTTGTCAGTTGCAAACCGATAACTTTCCACGGCACCGGTGGTGTCCTTTCCCTCACAAGGTGGATCGAGAAAACCGAGTCGATCTTCGATATCACTGCATGTTCAGAAGAAATGAAAGTCAAGTTCACTGCCTGCACTTTCGCTGAGACGGCTATGTCTTGGTAGAAGGGCCATGTCAAGGCGATGACACTCCCAGTGGCAAACTCGATAGGCTGGGAGGGATTAAAGACAATGTTGATGAAGGAGTACTGCCCAGGGGGGAAATCCAAAAGCTAGAACAAGAGCTGTGGAACCTGACCATGAAAGGTTCAGATCTGACCGCCTACACGAACAGATTCAACGATTTGGCAACCCTCTGCCCTACTATGGTCACACCAGAGTCTGTGAAAGTAGAGCGTTACATCTGGGGGCTATCTCCTCTGATTCAAGGGAATGTTGAAGCGGCAAGCCCCGCCACTTTCGACAGAGCAAAACGACTAGCTCAACGATTAGTCGACCATGGAGTTCGCCAGGGCACCATGACCTCTAAAACTGAGCAACCAAGAGAGAGGGACCACAAAAGAAAGCCCTGGAACAGGGGGAGGAATCAGCCGAACCAAGAACATGCCAAGAGACATCAAATTGTGATAGTCCATGCAGCCACTGTCCCGACTACCCCAACAGCAACCCAACAATATGATGGGGCACTACCCAAATGCAACAAGTGTAATTTCCATCATACCGGAGCCTGTAGAGAAATGCACTGCTTGAACTGTAACAAGAAGGGTCATACCGCTCGTTTCTGCAGGGCACCAGTTCCACAAGCCACCCAAGCCTCTAATGCTGGGGTGAGTCAAGCATGCTATGGTTGTGGTGAGACGGGGCATTTTAAGCGTGATTGCCCGAAGACAAAGAATGTGGGAAGAAATGGAAGAGTCCTAGCCATGGGACGCGCGGAAGCGGTAGAGGATCCTACCGTGGTTACCGGTACGTTCCTCGTCAATAATTCATATGCATGTATACTATTCGATAGCGGTGCGGAGAGGAGTTTTGTAAGCCACGAGTTTAAATACTTATTAAAACAAAAACCACAACCACTCAATTAAACATTTACAGTAGAAATGGCTAATGGCAAAACAGAAAGCACAAACGACATATACATAGGCTGCACGCTTACCCTGGATGATCACTCTTTTCAAATCGATTTAATGCCTGTTAAAATAGGAAGTTTTGACGTGATTGTTGGTATGGATTGTTAGTTCTATATGCCCAAGGATGATCATAAAATGATATTACTAATAATACATGATCCTATAGGGTCACACCAACAACAAGTTTGACACCAATTGATCATTTAGAACGTTAAATTTGATTTAACATCAAATGATACTAAACTTGCAATTTAATCTTGTAGGTTATTATTATTTGAGGTAAATAATAATAACTACAAAATTAAAGGTTGATTAGTAATTCATATGTGATGAATTAATTAAGTGTAACAATTAAATTGTTTAAATTGTTAAACGATTTAATTGATTTATAAGTAAGCCTTTTATTTAATTTAATTGGTAAATTTAATATATATATATATATATATATATATATATATATATATTGTTATATATATATATATATATATATATATATATATATATATATATATATATATATATATATATATATATATATATATATATATATATATATGTATATATATATATATATATATATATATATATATATATATATATGTATATATATAATTATACAATTAAGATTGTATATTTAGATGGTTTATTTATGTATATGATTATGGGTTAAATGTTATCCCATTTAAGAAATAAGAAGATGTATTATTTATAAGCTTTTATTATCTAAGTTTTATAAATAATAACAACCAACTAGCACTTCATTTGTCATCATAAAATCAGCCATATTGGAAGGAAAAGAATGCATTAAGAACTTAAAAGAAAAGGAAGATGCTTTGTGTCTTCTAGCTTTTGATTATAGAAATCAAATGGGATTTTCTTTTAAGCTAGTTGCATGTGCTTTTCTTTTCCTTGGTGTGGTATATGTTGGCCACGATTTTGAGGGTGTTTGTAAATCATTCTTGCTTCAAGAAATCAGCCAATAACTCTCCTTAAGTTCTTAGAAAAAATTGGTTTTTGGTTTCATAAGAAAAGGAGTCATATTTTGCAAGTTGTGGAACTAGCATTCAAGGGTGTTCAAGCTTGTGGTGGATCAACTATAGAGGGATTCTAATTTTATTCCTAGCTATCAAAATCATCCAAACCAAACCCAAGAACAAAGGTTATGATCTTGAACTTAAACTATGTTTGTTCTTCATATTATCTCTACATGCATGTAGCATGATCCTCTTGAAAATGGAATTTGTGTTCATGATTTTATGCTTCCGTTGCAAACTCTTGTTTTTGAAACTAATTACATGAACCTTGATTTCCAACAATTGGTATCAGAGCCATGGCTATATTGCATGTTTAGATAATAAGTTTATTTGGATAAACTTGGTTTTTGGAAGCCATGAATGTTCATCTTCTTAAATGAAAGTTTCATGCATGGCTTCTTTGGCAACATGCAAATATATTATCTATTATTTTATGTAACCAACTATATATTATGTTAGCATGCTTTTGGTTACATAAATTGTTGCCTTAGAAAAACAAAGTGTTGGTTTTCTTATGATTTTATGTGATAAAATGGTGCATAAACAAGCCAAGGACCATATGATGCATGTTTTGTGTTTGTGTTTGATATGGTTGTAATCTATTCATTTATTCAAATGGTTTGTAATAATAATTAGTTATTTCCTTCTTTATATTCCTTTTTTAAATATTAGAATAGTTGTATTTTATTTATTTCACAAAATGTAACAAGAGAAGGAAGTAAAAGACCAAGAGAAGATTGCACCCAACAGCAGCACTTTCTGAAGAGCTGCTGTCCAGATTTCAAAATTGTTTTGAAAGTGTTTTTAAAATTCATATCTTGGTTATTTGGTGATATACTTGTTGGTAACTTTAATATCTAGTATATACATTAAGTTTCAACAAGTATTAGCATCAATATAGCCAAGAATGAATTGAAAAATGCAACAAAAACCAAAATTTTTCTTCCTGCTGCCCCTGCTGGATCGCAACTTTTGAGGGTCCAGAAGAAAATTCATATCTCACTTTATGATGTCAAGATATGGTGGTTCAAGTGTCATTTGGTGATATAAGAAGCTTGGCAAAATTGTAGCCAAATCGAAGATCATTTGGTTGAGTTTTTGTCACCCTTTTGTCCCTAGGTTTGGACTTGATATTTCATGTGTGGCTCACATGAAATATCAAACTAGTTGGCTTGTGTTTATGCACCCATGCATGCTTGTGATGTTTGAATGTTTTATTATGTTATGTTGTGGATGAAAATAAGATTTTGCATGCTAGACAACCTAGATAATTAAACATAATCATCAAGGAGTTTGTATTTTCAAAAGTTGACATTTAAAACATAAGATGTGATAAAATTGGTTTTATTAAAATGGGTTTTGTTATAAAACCTATTAAGTCAAGTTTTGAAAATAATTGAAACAAGAAATAAAATGGAGATTTTATGAACTCTTACAAACTCCAACCCTAAGTAATAATGGTAATTATTTAGGATTATAAATTGGTTCTAATATATGTGATCAAACTCAAACTTAATATTTGATATTAAATGTAATCTTGACCACAAACAAAGAATCAATAAAATGACGATTTTATGATTAAGGAACCAATTAACAAAATAAGATTTAATGGTACCATGTTCATTGGATGCATGCAATCTACATGATACCGTATGTTTTTCAAAATTAGAATTGTAAAACATTCAAATCCCTTATGAAATACGAATCTATGCCGTCCTTCTTAAAGACACTCATGTATCACTTGTATTTCCTTGTGGGATAAAGGATACCTAACCACTTGGAGTCTTCTTGTGATACAAGAAGTAGTTTTGCAATATTGATGGGATAAAGGACACCTAACCATTAATAGTTGTCAAAATTACACGTCCGTTTAAGAAGGATGATTCGTTTGGAAATCTCTTGTTATAAAGGTCACCTAAGCATTAGAAATCCAAGGCATAGATGGGATCAAACATGCCAAACTTATAAATGTTATAATGGGATCCCATAACTCTAGAAATTATATTTGGATATAATTGGTAAACCGTTACCTACCTTGTTGATTCGAATAGGCGGGATAAAGGATACCTAACCACTTATTCGTGATGCAACTTGGATTCTAGACCTTAATTAATTAAAGTTTATGAAACAAGAAAGGGTATTAATTATTAAGGACTTAATATCATAATTTACTAAATAGAACCTTGTTAAAATTTTGTAGATGGCACCAAACAACACACACTCGGCTCCTAACAAAACCTCACTACGGTCTCTCCTTGAAGGAGAAAAACTTAACCATACCAACTTCTTGGATTGGCACCGTAGTGTGAGAATTGTTCTCAAACAAGAAAAGAAAGAATATGTTCTCAATGAACCACTTCCAGAAGAGCCCCCTGCCATTCCTAAGCCCGCACACGATGCATGGCTTAAAAAGATGGATGATTCCATCGATGCATCATGCCTCATGTTGGCAACCATGATTCCTGACCTTCAGAAGGATTTGGAGAATCATTCAGCCTATGACATGATTCATCAACTAAAGGAAATGTTCCAACAACTTGCAAGAACGGAAAGGTTCGAAACTGTTCGGGCTTTCCATGCTTGCAAGATGGAGGATGGGCAGTCGGTAAGCTCTTATGTGCTCAAAATGAAGAGTCACATTGATCATTTGGCACATCTTGGAGTTGTGATGCCCGAAGAGCTAGCAACGGATATGATCCTTAACTGCTTGACAAAGTCCTTTGATCCTTTTGTCATGAATTTTAACATGAATGGTTTAAACAAGACTATCCCGGAATTACATGGGATGCTAATTACCGCGGAAAAGAATCTGCCTAAGAAAACCACTCAAGTTCTCATGATCAAGGAAGGTGGAACAAAGAGAACTAGACCAGAACACCCCACCAACTCCAAGGGCAAAGGGAAAGCAAAAGCTTTCAAAGGTAAGGGCAAGAAAGTTGTCCAACCTTCCCATCCGCCCAAGAAGAAGGCAAAGGTTGCCAAAGAAGACACATGTTTTGAATGTGGCAAAGCTGGGCATTGGAAGAGAAATTGCCCTACTTATCTTGCGGAGTTGAAGAAGAAGAAGGCCGGTGAAGGCACTTCAGGTATCTATGTGATAGACCTAGAACTTTATAATTTATCTCCTAACACATGGGTATTTGATACTGGTTGTGGAACTCACATATGTAATATGTTACAGGGGTTCAAAAGGAGCAGGCAACTGAAGGCAAATGAGGTAGTACTTCGGGTTGGAAACAATGCAAGGGTTGCGGTGGATTCAATTGGAAGTTTTAATTTATTACTACCTAATGGCTTGTGTGTGACATTGTTGAATGTTTACTATGTTCCTAGCTTGACTAGGAATATTATTTCGGTTGCTAAATTAAGACAATGTGGATTTGATCTTTCCTTTAATAATGAAGATATTTGTGTTTACAAAAATAATGTATTCTATTTTGAGGCTAGGCCTTTAAATGGAATTTATGAAGTAAACATTGATGAAAAGACTAACAATGGCTCTTTATACCACACTTTCACCAAGAAACCCAAATTTGATTTGAGTCAAACCTATCTATGGCATTGTCGCCTTGGGCATATAAACAAGAATCGCATATCCCAGCTTCAAAAGAGTGGACTTTTGAAGGCAAATGAGAATGACTCATTTGATATATGTGTTGGAAATCATGGTTCATGTGGTTAGTTTCAAAAACAAGAGTTTGCAACGGAAGCATAAAATCATGAACACAAATTCCATTTTCAAGAGGATCATGCTACATGCATGTAGAGATAAGATGAAGAACAAACATAGTTTAAGTTCAAGATCATAACCTTTGTTCTTGGGTTTGGTTTGGATGATTTTGATAGCTAGGAATCAAATTAGAATCCCTCTATAGTTGATCCACCACAAGCTTGAACACCCTTGAATGCTAGTTCCACAACTTGCAAGATATGACTCCTTTTCTTATGAAACCAAAGACCAATTCTTTCTAAGAACTTTAGGAGAGTTTTTTGCTGATTTCTTGAAGCAAGAATGATGTACACATGCCCTCAAAATCGTCCACATTATATCCCACCAAAGGCAAAAGAAAAGCACATGCAACTAGCTTAAAAGAAAGATCCATTTGATTTCTATAATCAAAAGCTAGAAGACACAAGGCATCTTCCTTTTCTTTTAAGTTCTTAATGCATTCTTTTCCTTCCAATATGGCTAGTTATATGATGACAAATGAAGTGCTAGTGGGTTGTTATTATTTATAAAACTTAGATAATTATAAGTTTATAAATAATACATCTTCTCATTTCTTTAATGGAATAACATTTAACCCATAATCAAATATATAAATAAACCATCTAAATATACAATCTTAATTGTATAATTATATATATATACATATATATATATATATATATATATATATATATATATATATATATATATATAACAATATATATATTTTATTTAATTTACTAATTAAATTAAATAAAAGGCTTACTTATAAATCAATTAAATCGTTTAACAATTTAAACAATTTAATTGTTACTTAATTAATTCATCACATATGAATTACTAATCAACCTTTAATTTTGTAGTTATTATTATTTACCTCAAATAATAATAACCTACAAGATTAAATTGCAAGTTTAGTATCATTTGATGTTAAATCAAATTTAACGTTCTAAATGATCAATTGGTGTCAAACTTGTTGTTGGTGTGACCCTATAGGATCATGTATTATTAGTAATATCATTTTATGATCATCCTTGGGCATATAGAACTAACAATCTCCCACTTGCACAAGGTTGTATCATAGAATGATATCGACAGTAGTAAACGTCTAGCAACATTTTACTGCCCCCAATAACACATGACAGTGTGCCATTCAACAACATTCAATTCTTCAGAAAA
Organism: Cichorium intybus; assembly: GCA_023525715.1. Classification (NCBI taxonomy): domain Eukaryota; kingdom Viridiplantae; phylum Streptophyta; class Magnoliopsida; order Asterales; family Asteraceae; genus Cichorium; species Cichorium intybus. Next base: position 48,684,193 of record CM042017.1, read on the forward strand.
CACCAGGCTCTAATTGATGTATAAGGTTATCTTATCAATTATCCCTTTGTCACAGACATCATGTTGAACATGAGACATGGATCTTAATCATTCTCATTTTATGTTCAACTTTCAAACAGGCGCCTTAGATGTCTAACTCTTAACACATAAGAGGAACAAATCCCGTCTTGACTACATACGCCCCTCATATAGTTAGTACTATGCATGAGTATGGCCTTTATGGTTGTCTGTATTTCAAGAACAACAGTAAACCATATCAAAGCATAGTACACTCTACACTTGAGTCCCAAATATGTATCTCAGGTCATAGGATACAATGATAATACCTTTATTCAAGAATCACTTATGATGATAATCCATGGAGTGATCTTGAAACGGGTCAAGTCCAATACTTGTTCACTGACAAGTACCTATGAATTTGGTTGCAACCTTTTGCTACTTTTACCCATAAAAGTCAACCAATCCAATTCATATTAGTCTTACTTCATAATTGCTCCCACAACTATGATCGACTATGGACGTTTAGAATAACTAAATTATTCAAGGATTAAACATGCTAATAAAACACAATAATTATGAATGAAACATCACGTCACACATATTACATAATTCTTGTCATTTACATAAGTTCATATTCATAAAACATTAAACACAAATCAAATCCATTCATTAGAAAAACGGAGTCCTATACCCTTAGCATGACTTTCATGCTTAGTTTGAGGTAAAGGTTTCGTGAATGGGTCTGCCAAATTTTGATCTGTCTGAACCTTGTGAATACTTATTTCACCATTCTTAACTTCATGTCTAATGTAGTTATACCTTCGGTGAATGTGTTTGGTTTTTTGATGCAATCTAGGTTCCTTTGCTTGAGCTATAACACCTAGATTGTCACAGAAGATTTCTATAGGGTCCCGAATGGAAGGAACAACCCCTAGATCTTCTATGAACTTTCTCATCCAGACAGCTTCTTGAGCAGCTTCTGAAGCAGCAACATATTCTGATTCTGTAGTGGATTGTGCAATCACTTCTTGTTTGGAACTCTTCCAAGACACGGCTCCTCCATTTAAAATAAAGACATACCCAGATTGAGATTTCGAATCATCCCTATCTGTTTGGAAGCTTGCGTCAGTGTAACCCTTTACCTTTAAGCTTTCTTCCAAACCGCCGTAAACTAAGAACACATCTTTAGTTCTTCTCAAGTACTTAAGAATGTTCTTTACAGCAGTCCAGTAGGCTTCACCTGGGTTCTGTTGATACCTACTAGTCATACTTAAGGCACATGAGACGTCGGGCCTAGTGGATAACATGGCATACATGATGGACCCAATTGCCGAAGCATATGGGACATGTTTCATCCTTTCAAGTTCAGTCCTAGAGTTTGGGCACTGAGACTTGCTCAGGATGGTGCCATGAGGCATTGGCAAGAATCCTCTTTTGGAGTCTTGCATCTTGAACATTTTCAAGATTTTATCAATATATACACTTTGGCTAAGACCAATAAGTCTCTTAGATCTATCTCTATAGATTTTTATGCCTAATACATAAGCAGCTTCCCCTAGATCCTTCATTGAGAAACAACTCTCAAGGAACGCTTTGACACCTTTTAAGGTTGGGATGTCATTTCCAAATAAAAGTATGTCATCTACATACAATACTAGGATTATGACAATGCTCCCACTAGCGTTCTTGTAAACACAGGAGTCATCCTCATTTTTGATGAATCCAAAACTCGTAATCTTTTCATCAAAACGGATGTTCCATGTTCGAGACGCTTGCTTTAATCCATAGATAGATCTTTTAAGCTTGCACACTTTGTTTGGATGCTTGGGATCGACAAAACCTTCAGGTTGTTCCATATAGACATCTTCCAATAAGTATCCATTAAGGAAAGCGGTCTTGACATCCATTTGCCATATCTCATAATCATAGTATGCTGCTATGGCAAAAAGTATCCTAATCGACTTGATCATTGCCACTGGAGAAAAGGTCTCATCATAGTCAATACCATGAGTCTGTAAGTATCCTTTAGCGACAAGTCTAGCCTTAAAAGTGTGAACATTTCCATCCACGTCGATTTTCTTCTTGAAAACCCATTTGTTCCCAACAGTCTTACAATTGGTGGGAAGATTAACCAAGTTCCAAACTTGATTATCGTGCATGGATTGCATCTCAGTGTTCATGGCCTCAAGCCATTTATCAGATTCATGATCTGATATTGCACTCTGATAGTTGACGAGTTCATCAGAATCTATCGTATAACATTCCTCTTCCATCAAAAGGTAACCATACCTTTCTGGTTCAATTCGAACCCTACCAGATTTGCGAACACCTTGTGTTATAATTTGTTCCTGATCAACCGTTTGTTCAGGTTCAACAATTTCTTGTTGAATGCTAGATTCAACTTCTTGTGTATCAGGTTGTTGTTCCTGAAGTTCCTCAAGTTCCACAAACCTCCCACTAGCCTCTTCCGTCAGAAACTTGTTTTCTAGGAATTCAGCTTTTCGAGAAATAAATATCTTATTCTCGATGGGATTGTAGAAATAGTATCCAAGACAATCTTTCGGATACCCTACAAAGATACATTTAGTTGAACGGGGTTCTAATTTGTTTGAAGATTCTTGTCTAACATAAGCTTCACAACCCCATACCTTTAGATAGGATAAAGATGTAACCCTTCCATGCCATATCTCATAAGGCGTTTTATCTACCTTCTTAGTAGGTGCCATGTTTAGGAGACGAGCAGCTGTTTGTATAGCATAACCCCAAAATGATAAAGGTAGAGTACTTTTACTCATCATGGATCGAACCATATCCAATAGTGTTCGGTTCCGCCTCTCAGACACACCATTATGTTGTGGTGTTCCAGGTGGAGTAAGTTGTGAAACAATTCCACAAGTCTTAAGATGATCCATAAAGTTTGTACTTAAGTACTCACCTCCTCTATCAGAACGAAGAACTTTAATTGTTTTGTTGAGTTGATTTTCCAATTCACTTTGAAACATTTTGAACATTTCAAACGCCTCATGTTTATGTTTAATTAAATAAACATATCCAAAACGACTAAAGTCGTCAGTGAAGGTGATGAAATATCTTTCACCATATCTAGTCATTGGCTTGAAAGGACCACATACATCCGTATGTATGATTCCTAACAAGTCCTTTGCTCTCTCATTGGTTCCAGAGAAAGGAGCTTTAGTCATCTTGCCATGTAAACAAGATTCACATATATCAAATGAGTCATTCTCATTTTCCTTCAAAAGTCCACTCTTTTGAAGTTGGGATATGCGATTCTTGTTTATATGCCCAAGGCGACAATGCCATAGATAGGTTTGACTCAAATCAAATTTGGGTTTCTTGGTGAAAGTGTGGTATAAAAAGCCATTGTTAGTCTTTTCATCAAGGTTTACTTCATAAATTCCATTTAAAGGCCTAGCCTCAAAATAGAATACATTATTTTTATAAACACAAATATCATCATTATTAAAGGAAAGATCAAATCCACATTGTCTTAATTTAGCAACTGAAATAATATTCCTAGTCAAGCTAGGAACATAGTAAACATTCAACAATGTCACACACAAGCCATTAGGTAGTAATAAATTAAAACTTCCAATTGAATCCACCGCAACCCTTGCATTGTTTCCAACTCGAAGTACTACCTCATTTGCCTTCAGTCGCCTACTCCTTTTGAACCCCTGCAACATATTACATATGTGAGTTCCACAACCAGTATCAAATACCCATGTGTTAGGAGATAAATTATAAAGTTCTAGGTCTATCACATAGATACCTGAAGTGCCTTCACCGGCCTTCTTCTTCTTCAACTCCGCAAGATAGGTAGGGCAATTTCTCTTCCAATGCCCAGCTTTGCCACATTCAAAGCATGTTTCATCTTTGGAAACATTTGCCTTCTTCTTGGGCGGATGGGAAGGTTGGACAACTTTCTTGCCCTTACCTTTGAAAGCTTTTGCTTTCCCCTTGCCCTTGGAGTTGGTGGGGTGTTCTGGTCTAGTTCTCTTTGTGCCACCTTCCTTGATCATGAGAACTTGAGTGGTTTTCTTAGGCAGATTCTTTTCCGCGGTAATTAGCATCCCATGTAATTCTGGGATAGTCTTGTTTAAACCATTCATGTTAAAATTCATGACAAAAGGATCAAAGGACTTTGTCAAGGAGTTAAGGATCATATCCGTTGCTAGCTCTTCGGGCATCACAACTCCAAGACGTGCCAAATGATCAATGTGACTCTTCATTTTGAGCACATAAGAGCTTACCGTCTGCCCATCCTCCATCTTGCAAGCATGTAAAGCCCGAACAGTTTCGAACCTTTCCGTTCTTGCAAGTTGTTGGAACATTTCCTTTAGTTGATTAATCATGTCATAGGCTGAATGATTCTCCAAATCCTTCTGAAGGTCGGGAATCATGGTTGCCAACATGAGGCATGATGCATCGATGGAATCATCCATCTTTTTAAGCCATGCATCGTGTGCGGGCTTAGGAGTGGCAGGGGGCTCTTCTGTAAGTGGTTCATTGAGAACATATTCTTTCTTTTCTTGTTTGAGAACAATTCTCACACTACGGTACCAATCCAAGAAGTTAGTATGGTTAAGTTTTTCTCCTTCAAGGAGAGACCGTAGTGAGGTTTTGTTAGGAGCCGAGTGTGTGTTGTTTGGTGCCATCTACAAAATTTTAACAAGGTTCTATTTAGTAAATTATGATATTAAGTCCTTAATAATTAATACACTTTCTTGTTTCAAAAACTTTAATTAATTAAGGTTTAGAATCCAAGTTGCATCACGAATAAGTGGTTAGGTTTCCTTTATCCCGCTTATTCGAATCAACAAGGTAGGTAACGGTTTACCAATTATATCCAAATATAATTTCTAGATTTATGGGATCCCATTATAACATTTATAAGTTTGGCATGTTTGATCCCATCTATGCCTTGGATTTCTAATGCTTAGGTGACCTTTATCACAAGAGATTTCCAAACGAATCATCCTACTTAAACGGACGTGTAGTTTTGACAACTATTAATGGTTAGGTGTCCTTTATCCCATCAATATTGCAAAACTACTTCTTGTATCACAAGAAGATTCCAAGTGGTTAGGTATCCTTTATCCCACAAGGAAATACAAGTGATACATGAGTGTCTTTAAGAGGGACGGCATTGATTCGTATTTCATAAGGGATTTGAATGTTTTACAATTCTAATTTTTGAAAAACATATGGTATCATGTAGATTGCATGCATCCAATGAACATGGTACCATTAAATCTTATTTTGTTAATTGGTTCCTAAATCATAAAATCTCCATTTTATTGATTCTTTGTTTGTGGTCAAGATTAATATCCAATATTAAGTTTGAGTTTGATCACATATATTAGAACCAATTTATAATCCTAAATAATTACCATTATTACTTAGGGTTGGAGTTTGTAAGAGTTTATAAAATCTCCATTTTATTTCTTGTTTCAATCATTTTCAAAACTTGACTTAATAGGTTTTAAACAAAACCCATTTTAATAAAACCCATTTTTCACATGTTATGTTTTAATTGTCAACTTTTGAAAATACAAACTCCTTGATGATTATGTTTAATTATCTAGGTTGTCTAGCATGCAAAATCTTATTTTCATCCACAACATAACATAATAAAACATTCAAACATCACAAGCATGCATGGGTGCATAAACACAAGCCAACTAGTTTGATATTTCATGTGAGCCACACATGAAATATCAAGTCCAAACCTAGGGACAAAAAGGTGACAAAAACTCAACCAAATGATCTTCGATTTGGCTACAATTTTGCCAAGCTTCTTATATCACCAAATGACACTTGAACCATCATTTCTTGACACCATGGAAAAGCTTGTGATTTTTCTTTCCCTTCCTCAATAGTTGCGACAGGAACAAGGGCAGCAGGGAAGTTTTTGTGATTTTGTTGCATTTTTTCAATTCATTCTTGGCCATATTGATGCTAATACTTGTTGAAACTTAATGTTTATTCTAGATATTAAAGTTACCAACAAGTATATCACCAAATGATCAAGATATGAATTTATAAAACACTTCCAAAACAATTTTGAAATCTGGACAGCAGCTCTTCAGAAAGTGCTGCTGTTGGGTGCAATCTTTTCTTACTTCCTTCTCTTGTTACATTTTGTTAATGAAATAAAATACAACTATTCTAACAATTACAAAATGAATAAAAGAAGTAAATAACTAATTATTATTACAAACCATTTGAATAAATGAATAGATTACAACCATATCGAATACAAACACAAAACATGCATCATATGGTCCTTGGCTTGTTTATGCACCATTTTATCACATAAAATCATAAGAAAATCAACACTTTGTTTTTCTAAGGCAACATCTATGTAACCAAATGCATGCATACATAAAATATAGTTGGTTACATAAAATCATAGATTATATATTTGCATGTTGCCAAAGAAGCCATGCATGAAAACTTTCATTCAAGAAGATGAACATTCATGGCTTCCAAAAACCAAGTTTATCCAAATAAACTTATTATCTAAACATGCAATATAGCCATGGCTCTGATACCAATTGTTGGAAATCATGGTTCATGTGGTTAGTTTCAAAAACAAGAGTTTGCAACGGAAGCATAAAATCATGAACACAAATTCCATTTTCAAGAGGATCATGCTACATGCATGTAGAGATAAGATGAAGAACAAACATAGTTTAAGTTCAAGATCATAACCTTTGTTCTTGGGTTTGGTTTGGATGATTTTGATAGCTAGGAATCAAATTAGAATCCCTCTATAGTTGATCCACCACAAGTTTGAACACCCTTGAATGCTAGTTCCACAACTTGCAAGATATGACTCATTTTCTTATGAAACCAAAGACCAATTCTTTCTAAGAACTTTAGGAGAGTTTTTGGCTGATTTCTTGAAGCAAGAATGATGTACACATGCCCTCAAAATCGTCCACATTATATCCCACCAAAGGCAAAAGAAAAGCACATGCAACTAGCTTAAAAGAAAGATCCATTTGATTTCTATAATCAAAAGCTAGAAGACACAAGGCATCTTCCTTTTCTTTTAAGTTCTTAATGCATTCTTTTCCTTCCAATATGGCTAGTTATATGATGACAAATGAAGTGCTAGTGGGTTGTTATTATTTATAAAACTTAGATAATTATAAGTTTATAAATAATACATCTTCTCATTTCTTTAATGGAATAACATTTAACCCATAATCAAATATATAAATAAACCATCTAAATATACAATCTTAATTGTATAATTATATATATATATATATATATATATATATATATATATATATATATATATATATATATAACACTATATATATTTTATTTAATTTACTAATTAAATTAAATAAAAGACTTACTTATAAATCAATTAAATCGTTTAACAATTTAAACAATTTAATTGTTACTTAATTAATTCATCACATATGAATTACTAATCAACCTTTAATTTTGTAGTTATTATTATTTACCTCAAATAATAATAACCTACAAGATTAAATTGCAAGTTTAGTATCATTTGATGTTAAATCAAATTTAACGTTCTAAATGATCAATTGGTGTCAAACTTGTTGTTGGTGTGACCCTATAGGATCATGTATTATTAGTAATATCATTTTATGATCATCCTTGGGCATATAGAACTAACAATATGTGAATCTTGTTTACATGGCAAGATGACTAAAGCTCCTTTCTCCGGAACCAATGAGAGAGCAAAGGACTTGTTAGGAATCATACAGACGGATGTATGTGGTCCTTTCAAGCCAATGACTAGATATGGTGAAAGATATTTCATCACCTTCACTGACGACTTTAGTCGTTTTGGATATGTTTATTTGATTAAACATAAACATGAGGCGTTTGAAATGTTCAAAACGTTTCAAAGTGAAGTGGAAAATCAACTCAACAAAACAATTAAAGTTCTTCGTTCTGATAGAGGAGGTGAGTACTTAAGTACAAACTTTATGGATCATTGTAAGACTTGTGGAATTGTTTCACAACTTACTCCACCTGGAACACCACAACATAATGGTGTGTCTGAGAGGCGGAACCGAACACTATTGGATATGGTTCGATCCATGATGAGTAGAAGTACTCTACCTTTATCTTTTTGGGGTTATGCTTTACAAACAGCTGCTCGTCTCCTAAACATGGCACCTACTAAGAAGGTAGATAAAACGCCTTATGAGATATGGCATGGAAGGGTTCCATCTTTATCCTATCTCAAGGTATGGGGTTGTGAAGCTTATGTTAGACAAGAAGCTTCAAACAAATTAGAACCCCGTTCAACTAAATGTATCTTTGTAGGGTATCCGAAAGATTGTCTTGGATACTATTTCTACAATCCCATCGAGAATAAGATATTTATTTCTCGAAAAGCTGAATTCCTAGAAAACAAGTTTTTGACGGAAGAGGCTAGTGGGAGGTTTGTGGAACTTGAGGAACTTCAGGAACCACAACCTGATACACAAGAAGTTGAATCTAGCATTCAACAAGAAATTGTTGAACCTGAACAAACGTTTGATCAGGAACAAATTGTAACACAAGGTGTTCGCAAATCTGGTAGGGTTCGAATTGAACCAGAAAGGTATGGTTACCTTTTGATGGAAGAGGAATGTTATACAATAGATTCTGATGAACCCGTCAACTATCAGAGTGCAATATCAGATCCTGAATCTGATAAATGGCTTGAAGCCATGAACACTGAGATGCAATCCATGCACGATAATCAAGTTTGGAACTTGGTTAATCTTCCCACCAATTGTAAGACTGTTGGGAACAAATGGGTTTTCAAGAAGAAAATCGACGTGGATGGAAATGTTCACACTTTTAAGGCTAGACTTGTCGCTAAAGGATACTCACAGACTCATGGTATTGACTATGATGAGACCTTTTCTCCAGTGGCAATGATCAAGTCGATTAGGATACTTTTTGCCATAGCCGCGTACTATGATTATGAGATATGGCAAATGGATGTCAAGACCGCTTTTCATTAATGGATACTTATTGGAAGATGTCTATATGGATCAACCTGAAGGTTTTGTCGATCCCAAGCATCCAAACAAAGTGTGCAAGCTTAAAAGATCTATCTATGGATTAAAGCAAGCGTCTCGAACATGGAACATCCGTTTTGATGAAAAGATTACGAGTTTTGGATTCATAAAAAATGAGGATGACTCCTGTGTTTACAAGAAAGCTAGTGGGAGCATTGTCATAATCCTAGTATTGTATGTAGATGACATACTTTTATTTGGAAATGACATCCCAACCTTAAAAGGTGTCAAAGCGTTCCTTGAGAGTTGTTTCTCAATGAAGGATCTAAGGGAAGCTGCTTATGTATTAGGCATAAAGATCTATAGAGATAGATCTAAGAGACTTATTGGTCTTAGCCAAAGTGTATATATTGATAAAATCTTGAAAAGGTTCAAGATGCAAGACTCCAAAAGAGGATTCTTGCCAATGCCTCATGGCACCATCCTAAGCAAGTCTTAGTGTCCAAACACTAGGACTGAACTTGATAGGATGAAACATGTCCCATATGCTTTGGCAATTGGGTCCATCATGTATGCCATGTTATGCACTAGGCCCGACGTCTCATGTGCCTTAAGTATGACTAGTAGGTATCAACAGAACCCAGGTGAAGCCCACTGGACTGCTGTAAAGAACATTCTTAAGTACTTGAGAAGAACTAAAGATATGTTCTTAGTTTACGGCGGTTTGGAAGAAAGCTTAAAGGTAAAGAGTTACACTGACGCAAGCTTCCAAACAGATAGGGATGATTCGAAATCTCAATCTGGGTATGTCTTTATTTTAAATGGAGGAGCCGTGTCTTGGAAGAGTTCCAAACAAGAAGTGATTGCACAATCCACTACAGAATCAGAATATGTTGCTGCTTCGGAAGCTGCTCAAGAAGCTGTATGGATGAGAAAGTTTATAGAAGATCTAGGGGTTGTTCCTTCCATTCGGGACCCTATAGAAATCTTCTGTGACAATCTAGGTGCTATAGCTCAAGCAAAGGAACCTAGATTGCATCAAAAGACCAAACACATTCACCGAAGGTATAACTACATTAGACATGAAGTTAAGAATGGTGAAATAAGTATTCACAAGATTCATACAGATCAAAATTTGGCAGACCCATTCACGAAACCTTTACCCCAAACTAAGCATGAAAGTCATGCTAAGGGTATAGGACTCCGTTTTTCTAATGAATGGATTTGATTTGTGTTTAATGTTTTATGAATATGAACTTATGTAAACGACAAGAATTATGTAATATATGTGACGTGATGTTTCATTCATAATTATTGTGTTTTAGTAGCATGTTTAATCCTTGAATAATTTAGTTATTCTAAACGTCCATAGTCGATCATAGTTGTGGGAGCAATTATGAAGTAAGACTAATATGAATTGGATTGGTTGACTTTTATAGGTAAAAGTAGCAAAAGGTTGCAACCAAATTCATAGGTACTTGTCAGTAAACAAGTATTGGACTTGACCCGTTTCAAGATCACTCCATGGATCATCATCATAAGTGATTCTTGAATAAAGGTATTATCATTGTATCCTTTGACCTGAGATACATATTTGGGACTCAAGTGTAGAGTGTACTATGCTTTGATATGGTTTACTGTTGTTCTTGAAATACAGACAACCATAAAGGCCATACTCATGCATAGTACTAACTATATGAGGGGCGTATGTAGTCAAGACGGGATTTGTTCCTCTTATGTGTTGAGAGTTAGACATCTAAGGCGCCTGTTTGAAAGTTGAACATAAAATGAGAATGATTAAGATCCATGTCTCATGTTCAACATGATGTCTGTGACAAAGGGATAATTGATAGATAACCTTATACATCAATTAGAGCCTCGTGTTTTCTGAAGAATTGAATGTTGTTGAATGGCACAATGTCATGTGTTATTGGGGGCAGTGAAATGTTGCTAGACGTTTACCACTGTCGATATCATTCTATGATGCAACCTTGTACAAGTGGGAGATTGTTAGTTCTATATGCCCAAGGATGATCATAAAATGATATTACTAATAATACATGATCCTATAGGGTCACACCAACAACAAGTTTGACACCAATTGATCATTTAGAACGTTAAATTTGATTTAACATCAAATGATACTAAACTTGCAATTTAATCTTGTAGGTTATTATTATTTGAGGTAAATAATAATAACTACAAAATTAAAGGTTGATTAGTAATTCATATGTGATGAATTAATTAAGTGTAACAATTAAATTGTTTAAATTGTTAAACGATTTAATTGATTTATAAGTAAGCCTTTTATTTAATTTAATTGGTAAATTAAATAAAATATATATATATTGTTATATATATATATATATATATATATATATATATATATATATATATATATATATGTATATATATAATTATACAATTAAGATTGTATATTTAGATGGTTTATTTATGTATATGATTATGGGTTAAATGTTATCCCATTTAAGAAATAAGAAGATGTATTATTTATAAGCTTTTATTATCTAAGTTTTATAAATAATAACAACCAACTAGCACTTCATTTGTCATCATAAAATCAGCCATATTGGAAGGAAAAGAATGCATTAAGAACTTAAAAGAAAAGGAAGATGCTTTGTGTCTTCTAGCTTTTGATTATAAAAATCAAATAGGATTTTCTTTTAAGCTAGTTGCATGTGCTTTTCTTTTCCTTGGTGTGGTATATGTTGGCCACGATTTTGAGGGTGTTTGTAAATCAATCTTGCTTCAAGAAATCAGCCAAAAACTCTCCTTAAGTGCTTAGAAAAAATTGGTTTTTGGTTTCATAAGAAAAGGAGTCATATTTTGCAAGTTGTGGAACTAGCATTCAAGGGTGTTCAAGCTTGTGGTGGATCAACTATAGAGGGATTCTAATTTGATTCCTAGCTATCAAAATCATCCAAACCAAACCCAAGAACAAAGGTTATGATCTTGAACTTAAACTATGTTTGTTCTTCATATTATCTCTACATGCATGTAGCATGATCCTCTTGAAAATGGAATTTGTGTTCATGATTTTATGCTTCCGTTGCAAACTCTTGTTTTTGAAACTAATTATATGAACCTTGATTTCCAACATGGATTGGCTAATTCCCCATCATGCCGACATCATGTGTTACGAACGAGGAATCCGACTTCATCTGCCAGATGACAAGACCTTTGTTGTCTACGGTGATAAACCCAGTACCAGCCTCCGAATCGTGTCTTGCATCAAAGCCCGGAAATACCTACAGAAAAGATACCATGCCTTCCTAGCCCACGTTGTTGACGAGAAGAAAGAAGTAAAGAACATCAAAGAGATCCCCGAAGTCTGCAACTTTCCCGATGTATTCCCAGAAGACCTTCCGAGAGTACCACCCGCACGGCAAGTCGAGTTCAGAATCGATTTGATCCCAGGAGCCACCCCAGTAGCAAAAGCGCCATACAGACTAGCCCCGGCAGAAATGCAAGAACTATCCAGCCAACTAAACGAACTACTAAGCAAAGGGTTCATCAGGCCGAGCTTCTCACCTTGGGGAGCGCAGGTCTTGTTCGTGAAGAAGAAGGATGGATCATTCCGTATGTACATTGACTATCGGGAGTTGAACAAGCTCACCATCAAGAACCGATACCCGCTACCCCGAATTGACGACCTATTCGATCAACTCCAAGGAGCGAGCTATTTCTCAAAAATCGATCTGAGGTCGGGATATCACCAATTCAAGGTTCAAGAAGAAGATGTTCCTAAAACGGCATTCAGAACTCGCTACGGCCATTATAAATTCGTTGTGATGCCCTTCGGATTAACCAATGCGCCCGCAGTGTTCATGGATCTGATGAACCGAGTATGCCGACCTTACCTGGATAAATTCGTGATAGTATTCATCGACGACATACTTATCTATTCACGAAGTAAGGAGGAACATAGCCAACACTTACGACAAGTTTTGGAGACATTAAGAACAGAGAAGTTGTATGCGAAATTTTCGAAATGCGAATTTTGGCTTCGAAAAGTGGACTTTCTAGGCCACGTAGTCAGCAAAGAAGGGATACATGTGGATCCCTCCAAAATCAAAGCCATCGAAAGCTGGAAAGCACCAAGAACTCCGACAGAAATCCGTCAGTTTTTGGGCCTTGCTGGCTATTACCGAAGATTCATACAGAATTTCTCCAAAATTGCGAAGCCACTTACCGCCCTGACACAAAAGGGTGTAACATTCAAGTGGGGAGATAAACAAGACGCCGCCTTCCAGACCTTAAAGAAGGCTTTGTGCAGCGCTCCTATTCTGTCCCTTCCGGACGGAACAGAAGACTTTGTGGTCTATTGCGATGCATCGAACCAGGGTCTGGGCTGTGTACTCATGCAGAGAGGAAAGGTCATTGCGTACGCTTCAAGACAACTTAAAACTCACGAGGTCAACTACACTACGCATGACCTCGAGTTGGGAGCAGTAGTGTTCGCATTGAAAATCTGGAGACACTACCTGTACGGCACAGAGTGTACGGTATACACCGACCATAAGAGTCTCCAGCATATCCTCAACCAAAAAGAACTCAATATGAGACAACGACGATGGGTAGAGCTACTGAGTGACTATGAATGTGAAATTTGTTATCACCCAGGGAAAGCCAACGTGGTAGCTGATGCCCTCAGTCGAAAGGAATACTCGGGCCGCCGAGTGAAGTCATTAACAATAACGATCCATTCCCATTTGTCCACTCAGATCATAGAGGCACAGCTAGAAGCCTTAAAACCTGAAAATGTCGCAAATGAAGCCTTGCGAGGGATGGATAAAAACCTTGAAGTTAACGATGACGGAGCTCGTTACCTAATGAACCGAATTTGGACACCGAGATTCGGCGGATTCAGAGACATTATCATGAATGAAGCTCACAAGACTAGATACTCCGTTCATCCTGGGTCCGACAAAATGTACCTGGACCTCAAGAAACTATATTGGTGGCCAAACATGAAGGCAGAAATCGCTACTTACGTGGGCAAGTGCCTGACTTGCGCCAAAGTTAAGTAGAATACCAAAAGCCCTCGGGTTTGCTAGTTCAAACCGCAATATCCGAGTGGAAGTGGGAGCGGATAACAATGAACTTCATAACCAAATTACCAAAGACAATCGGTGGGTTAGATACTATATGGGTAATCGTCGATAGGTTAACCAAATCCGCTCACTTCCTGCCAATCAAAGAGTCTGATAGGATGGATAAGCTGGCGAGGCTCTACCTCAAAGAAATTGTAAAATTGCACGGCGTGCCAAGATCAATCATCTCGGATAGAGATAGCCGGTTTACTTCACACTTTTGGCAATCGTTACAGAAGGCTATGGGAACCAGACTCGATATGAGCACAGCTTACCATCCGCAGACGGATGGCCAAAGTGAAAGAACCATCCAAACGCTGGAAGACATGTTGAGAGCCTGCGTGATAGACTTCGGTAAGGCGTGGGAAACCCACTTACCGCTCATTGAGTTTTCATACAACAACAGCTATCACACTAGCATCAAAGTTGCTCCATTTGAAGCTTTATATGGACGCAAGTGTAGATCCCCTCTGTGCTGGGCTGAAGTGGGTGATACTCAACTAGCCAGAGGCCAAACTCCTAACAGCACTCTCACCGGTCCGGAGATCATACGAGAGACAACGGAGAAAATCGTTCAGATCCGTGAACGATTGAAAGCATCTCGTGACCGACAAAAGAGCTATGCAGATAAGCGACGCAAACCCTTGGAATTCCAGGTTGGTGATCGAGTGTTGTTGAAGGTCTCACCATGGAAGGGAATGATACGCTTTGGAAAGCGTGGGAAGCTAAACCCCAGATACATTGGGTCCTTCGAGATCCTTGCTAGGATCGGCCCAGTAGCCTACAAACTTCGATTACCGCAGGAGCTCAGCAACGTCCATCCCACCTTTCACGTATCCAACTTAAAGAAATGCATGTCCGATGAAACTCTTGTCATTCCGCTTGACGAAATCGAGGTGAATGAGAACCTTCATTTTGTGGAAGAACCCGTAGAGATCATGGACAGAGAAATCAAGAGGACGAAACAGAGCCGCATACCGATAGTCAAGGTCCGTTGGAGTGCCAAGCGTGGACCAGAATTCACTTGGGAGCGCGAAGACCAGATGAAGCAGAAGTATCCACATCTCTTCCCAAACCCTTGAGGACCCACTCAAGAGTTAAATTTCGGGACGAAATTCTCTCTAACGGGTAGATGATGTGACAATTGTAAATTTTGGTCAACAAAAGTCAACTATATTCAAACGAAGCGTACGTTAATTTATATGTTGAAAAGTTATTTTCCCTAACTTTTGCGATGAATTATTAATATTATAGTATTACGTATGCTAAATCAAAACAATTATCGGTTAAAAATCGAAAGTACGGACAGCAGACTACTGTAGCGTAAAAATTCGATAATCGTACAATTATTATTTTGAGAATAATAATATTCATGAAACAATCTACTCGTAAATACGAAAGTTTCGATATATAGAACGTCGAAAACGGAGTTCGTATGTGAAAGTTATAACGATTAAACCGCTGTGAACGGATAAATGTACACAGGGTTTGGACTCAAATTTCAAAATGAGGTGCCTTAAACATCAAATATGAAATAACAATTCATATGATAAGTGACGTAATAGTATCTAGTATTTAATTTCAAAGCTAAATGCAATTTCCGGTAAAATGCTGAAATTCGCGAAATCGGAAGAATACTGCGCTTAAACGCGTATTCCGACACCCACCGAGTTATAATTCAATCAAGATAAATGTTTGGCAATGTTTTTATACAAAATAATTATTTAGAACTTCGTTTCGTCAAAAACGCACAAAATTTCACTAAAACGACTTACTATTTTATAAAAATCACTCATTTTTATAAAGTATATTGCTATTTTATAAAAACCACACCACCCCACCCCCCCTACCCCCCCCCCCCCATCGGCTGGAACATGACCCAAGCCATCAAGATCTAATCTTTAGGCACTATGCACAATATCTAGGCAAGGGTGTGGGCTATGGAGTTTTATAATGCATAAAATCAAACCAAATATCCAACCATTAACACATCTCATTTGAAAGAACTAGCATCACATCCTCTCTTCTCTCTTCCTCTCATCACTCATGGCACTCTCTCCCTCTTCTCTTCTCTTCCAAGGCCGAGACCACCACCACCATTCTCAACTTCCATTTTCAAACTCATTTCTCTAATCCAAGTGGTAAGTTTTCTTATATAGGCACAACATATCAATTAAAAAAAGGCATTAAATAGTATAAGTTGAAAAGTCTTGGGGGTTTCAAATGAATATGACGCAAGTATCTGAGTTATCTTGGTCCACATTCATAAATGGCCTCCATTATAAGAGTTATATAGATAGATATAGATATAGATATAGATATAGATATAGATATAGATATATAGATGTTAATAAATTGTATATCATACAAAGAGAATTATAGGGTGTAAATTGTAATGCTAATGCTTAGGGCGTGGATTAAATTTCCCGTACACAAATAGTTGGCACTATGTAACAGATGTGAGCAGTGATGGATAAAAAAAGTCATGAACATAGACTTTCAAAACCAAGAATCTATACTTACTAATAAACGAAGCGTTTTAATGCCACATGTCCTCTCCTTATTAACTTTCAGCCTACGTGTCCTCTTCTTATTAACTTTCAGCCTTTTTTTCCCGCCCAAACTTTTTTTTCTGCAATTCCTATAACCCTTTCTGATGTTCCAGTTTAAAACCGATAACAGTTCCAAATTATGTCTGATAAATTAGGTAATCTCTGAAAATTTGTGAACTAACAGTTCCAAATTATGTCTGATAAATCAGGTAATCTCCAAAAATTTGTGAGTTGATCAGGAAGATTCAAGATTTAAATATTGTATTTTGGTGAAACTTTAATAACCACGATCTCAAGATCCAAAATTGATAAACCCTAGATTCTCCCCAACTGATGATTTCAACGCCACACAATCGATCCATTGTCTGTGTTACCGGTTTCTTCATCATTAGGTAAGCATTTATATAGCTCTGTTCATGTTTATGATTTTGGCTTCATTGTTTATTGTATTTGCTATCCCATTCGACTCTTTAGCCGCTCCTTCCTCTGTTTATTCGATATTTCTCTCCACTGGTCAAACCAACATCCCTCCTCTATGTTACTTTTTTTTCTTGATGTTGTTCGTTAAGTATCCATTACCGGAGTTCCAAAAGAAATTGATATGTAAGTAGTTTTTTCCGTCGTCCTTATTATAATTCTTGGATTTCAAATCGATTGTCGACCATTGTTTACCTTATCATCATCATCTTCTTCCATTGTTCTAGTACTTTGATTAATAACATTATACTTTTAACGAGATTAAGCGGTCCTATCAAACCCGTTCGGCTAACGACCCTCCACTAACCAAGAGAGCGGTGGGTGAGAATGGACACCCATTAGACCGCCATTTTATAGGCAGTCTCCTTATACCCTTCTTATAGGTCAGCTTCGTGAATGAGGCCTACTATTGATTTGACTAACCAATTATCTTATACATATAATATTAACTTTTAATCATAATATATATAAGATGTATTTTAAACCATTTAAAATATTAATGGTTTAATATTTTAATTTTGCAAAATTAACTATTAATTTTAAAAATTAAATTCAAACCTTTAGTGATTTAATTATTATCTTTTAATTAAACAATTAATTAAATTAATTAAATCTAGATAGGCATCACAAATTAATCAAATTAATTTAAGCTATCTTAAACCCTTAATCTCAAAAATAGCAAGCAATGGGTTTAAGGTTTCCATTTATTAATTAATCGCAATTACCAAAAATAGAATACCTTCTAAAACCCTAGCATGAAAGCGCAGACAAGGGGGAAGGAGGCTAGGGTTTCAAAAACCCTAGCCCAAAATTGATCAAGCCTTCATCTAGGGTTTACTTTCTATAAACCCTAAATCTAAGGATAACAATTATAACAATTCAACTAGAAAACAATCTAAAAAGCTCTGATACCACTGAAAGGTTTTCTGCAAATCTATGAACTAAAACCTAAGTTCACATGCAACCTAGAAAGGATCTATGTTTTCTATATTTGAACATATAATAAAATCCCTAAAGGCCAACAGAAAATTTCTAAAGAATTAAATAAGAAAAACTAACCTTTAGATCCTTAGATCTCTTGGAAGCAAGCACCACAAGTGTCGTGCCTCTAATGGTTCAAACCCAGAACCAAGCAAGCAAGAAAACAAGAGAGGAGAAGGGTAGAAACCCTTAGAATTTCGTGGCTTATGAGGGGTGGAGGAGGCCTTTATTTATAGCCTCCAGGTGATAAGCAATAAGGAGTATAACTACCTTATTTAAGATCCTGATATGATAAGGCTTTTATCATATAACTGAATCTACTTATCACTATCATAAATAATGCAAATACCCATTAAGGAATGCGAAACCCTAAGGCCTTAGGCCTCAATTTCATTCAACCCAATTAGGTATGCCCTAATTGTCAATCGCTCAACTATTGAACAATTACAATTCAGCCCATGCACCTTTAATTAATCCAATTAATCCCAAAATTAATTCCAATTAATTTCTGATCAATTGTTAATTAGATATTATGATTTCTAATTAATATATTATTCTCATAATATATTAATAAATCATATTTTTCTCTCTCTTTAAGTTATCTTGTCCTCTGCTAGGTTTTGAGGGCAACCCAAAAGGACTATGCTGCCATCAATCAAGTATATTCCTAAATTATAGTCATGGCTTAGACACGTAATCCAACAGTCTCCCACTTGGATAAGTCTATGACTATAATTCAATATAGCTTCTAAATTGACCAACAAATTGTAGCTTCCAAAAGCATGCTGTCGAACTCTGACCCGGTCAGTTCTGTGTCCTAAGATAAGTGATCATATGATCCTCCGTCGAACAAGATATTTCCGGACATGAGACATGGATTGAGATCAATCTCTGTCCGATACTCTGTTTCCCGATTTCGGATTCTGCTTATGACTTTAGGACTTCTAATTGAACACATCAATTCAGTCCTGGCTGGCCAGCACTTTAGTCAACTTCAAAATCATCGAGAGGCCTACAGATATCTGTTTCCCATCAGGGTCAAGGAATGAATAAGCTTCGACTCATATGCTTGTGTCTTTTACTCATCAAATCGCGCAAAACAATACGTTTTATAACATCGAGCTACCAATGCGTTTACGCATTATCAATGCACAACCGACTTGCAAATTTCAACTCATATGTCTCCGCTTCAAGACCATAAGATATTATCGTCTCAAAATTGCTCGTGATATAATCCATGAAGCAATGCTTTGAGTGTGGGTTTATCCAATACTCAAATCTCCATTTCTAAGTACTCATGAATGTTGTAGAAATCCTGTTGCTATGTCTAACTTCTTGGACAATCTACAAACCAATTCCTGACAGTCTTGATTCAATACTTACTTCCCAAAGTATGAGCGACTGTGGACCTTTTGAATAATTAAATTATTTGGGAAGTAAAACATGCAAAAGCAAAACATAAAATATGACTGGCAGCTACTCCTGCTTATTACCAAGTCTCCACGAGGTAATCACCAAGTCGGATCTATCATAAAACTATTATCGGTTTCTTATTTTCTTTTAAACTTTCAATTCAAATTTCATATCTATGTCTACATGAACTTTTCATTCTTTCTATATATCCAGAGTGTCTCACACTCATACACTTAATTGCAAATGATCCAATCGGATACTCTTCCGATGATATCTCAATTTGTCATTCTATCTTTCTCTCCTGCTACTCCATTCCGGTGATACGTATTGTGACTTCCCATGGTTCTTGGGGTCTTTAGTCTACATGACTGCACCCTAAGACTATTCCGAGGTGTTATGATGTGCCGGTGAACCACATGCGCTCCATCAGAATACCAACGAAACTTTTTAACCATGAAGTCCTTCAGCATCACGTCCTGATGTAAACAATTACCGATTTGAAACTCCTTTCAAATTATTACTGTCACATTCACCCCAATCATTTCCCAATGATTTCTTACGTGTATTCTAATAATGCATTCAATATTCTCAGCCAGGTCATATCTAGAATCCAACTTACTATGCTCTAAGCATCAAGTCATCAGGACATGTTCATGTCACTTCTGATCGATCCAAGAAGCTCATGGAATCCGATCTAATCTTATTCCAAACCCTTTCGGAATCTTATAACCCATGTGTCATGACTTCTGGAAACCATTTCCTTTCGGAGACTCTTTCCCATGCATCTCGAATCTAATCAAGATCATGTTCTCAATGACTAGGACTATACTGACGATTTCATCTATCCGATAGATTGCTGTGAACTACGTGAGTGTGTTGCACCTGCTTTATATCTTTCATGCCAAGTCATCACACTTTTCAATGATAGGAAACTCCTCTCTTGGGGCTATGCATCTTGAATCTCATCAAGCTCATATTGGCAGAGTTTTTGATATATCTAATAGATGTTTGCAACCACCTGAGTACGATGTATCTCTTTTAAGTCTTTCATAGTGAACCATCTCTTAATGTCAAGTCATTACACTTTGTAATGATAAGAGACGTTTCCTAGAAGCAGTATGTAACCAACATAAAGTGATAGGCAGATGACAACGATACTCCCACTGGCTTTGACACGGTTATGTGACTCTTTCAGACTATTCGCAAAATCCAAACCTTTTGGCACATTTTGAGAATCCGAAGTCCAAACCTTTTCTGACATGATTATGACAATCTTTCAGGCTATTCACAAAATCCAAGCATTTGGAATATTTTGAGAATCCGAATATCCTTTCTTGCGAGGCGCCCGTGGGAAGAATCCCGGGCCTATGTACCTTTGTATTGGCACGTTCTTTGTGAGTCCCTATTAGTGTGCCGGTAATCCACACGCGGTCCACTAACGACTCACAATGTGCCATGTAGTATCCTCTCAGATTTCATCTTCCATTGAGAGTGCTTCTCTTGGAATCAATTGCTTGACTCTGAGTATCGTCTCACTCAAACAGATGTTCTGTAAGTACATTTCTATCCATGTTGCTTTCTTTTGATGATTCAATTACTCCCACTAGTTTTAGACCAGGTGAAAAATCAATCAAATTGTCACATAGACTGTATCTCGCCCTAAGGTTCTCTTATTTGGCAGCAACCGAGCTCACCAATGCTTCCAAGTACTCGGAGTTCTTATCCGTACCAACTTTAGTGTTTTACCACTAATCGGTATGTCACCCAGATCATAACACCTTATGATGGTGACCGATACTACTGGTCAAGAGAAGAGTATGTCAGGTTTAACAGGAATCTGATTCCTGGTCAAGGCCTAGTGATGACTAAAGGTTCTTTCAATTGGCTAATCCTGAACTCATTCAGGACCATTCTTACTCCCACTGTTTCCTTAGAATATGAGTCCTTTCCAAAAGAACTCTTCTTTCACAGGTACAACCAGGATGGCCAATGAAACGACATTGCTGATCAGGTACAGGCTGTACATGAGGTTTGGACAAACGCTACATGACCCTGGACTTTCTATGTACAAGTGGGACGATCCCATCTTTACACTTCAGACAATGTCAGCAAAACCTACTTAGTCTAAGACGTGGTCGGAATATGGTTTCTATGGTCTGACTGGTTGAATATTGTAACGCCCAGTTTCAACACAGAGTATACCCATATTTTTTTGCATTTATAACATAAATAGTATAATTGGGTACTCGTGTGCTCTGGAATCTACAAGAAGTTACCATCGATAATCGTCCCACGATCTGAGCCGGGCGCTACAATTGCTAACCTGCACACAACATAACACAT
Organism: Cichorium intybus; assembly: GCA_023525715.1. NCBI lineage: Eukaryota > Viridiplantae > Streptophyta > Magnoliopsida > Asterales > Asteraceae > Cichorium > Cichorium intybus. Next base: position 48,706,099 of record CM042017.1, read on the forward strand.
ACATGTAAGCTACAAAGCTTAGTGAGCAACAATACAACGACATGAATAACTTGTTTTAAATGTAATACATCACCCAACTCGTTGGTGTAGTTATTCCCTACAACAAATCATAAGTACTAGTTAATATAAACATTTCAAACCAGCTATACTTCATTATTAAATACTATAAGTATTCTTTCTATAGTTACACTGGTATCTACCGATACCTAAACTACTAATAAACAAGCACGGTGTAATACAAGTAACACAAGTATACACATAACTGACGACTCGGTACCACTACTCGGTATTATTACACGGTATTTCTTCACACTGATTTCCAACATGAAATCATCTACTCTACGACCTTTCAGATCGTAAGCCATAAAGATTTTATATCTATCTTCTCTTCAAGTTTTATGATTTCAAATCACTAAGACTCACTACTATCCTTATTGTACTATGAGCATAAAAGCTCTTAATCACATATGTTAGGCAATTAAGCCCCATCTCCTAGCCGCGTAAGCTAATATACGTTTCACAGAGGTTCTTACCATATGTTAGGTAATTAAACTCAACCACTAAGCCGCAAGGCCATTATGAACCACAATGGTTCCTACAGTATGTCGGGTAGTTAAACCCAGCCGCTTAGCCAAAAAGATTATTATGAATCACCAAGGTTCTTGCAATATGTCGGGTAATTAAACCCAACCGCTTATGGCCTAGTGGATAATGCTTTGGACTCTTTCTCTTTCCCCATAAAGAGGTTCCAAGTTCTAATCCCACTCCCTCCCTTTCCCCATAGGGAGTGTTAGGTTTCAATCAGGGGATGGCCACTGGCCACCTCTCTACCCCCGTAGGTGATTGACCCGGACCACCCTGCTGCCAGGTGTGCGTGGGCCCCAAGGTTGCTTCATCAGGGTCATCCAAAGGATGGGTCGGGTGGGGTCCTCGGTTATAAAAAAAAGGCTATTATATTTGGACACTGAGTCCAATCTCCTAGCCACAGAGGCCGTATATTTGGATATCAAATCCAATCTCCTAGCCATAGAGGCCGTATATTTGGATATCAAATCCAATCTCCTAGCCACGGAGGCCATATATTTGGATATCAAATCCAATCTCCTAGCCACAGAGGCTGTATATTTGTATATCAAATCCAATCTCCTAGCCACTGAGGCCTATATTTGGATATAAAATGCAATCTCCTAGCCACAGAGGCCGTATATTTAATTGTAAGATACTGATACCCAATAGTCCCTGCATACCTGTAAAATCACATGTATCGTATACATACTACATCATACTGCATATATTTCATCATATATACTCATTTTGCATACTTCTATATGGTTGCTAAGTACCCTTTAAGCAAACCACTAATGTCCTTGTTATACCTATCCACAAGGTACTCATATATATATATATATATATATATATATATATATATATATATATATATATATATATATATATATATATATATATATATATATATATATATATATATATAAACCTTACTTCAAATGAACACGAGATTCTCATCTCAATGTTGGTTACTTCACATCGTAACCATAAACTTCTAACACATATAATCATATAGGATTCTCTATATGTCTACATAGTTTACATGTAATTTACTACATGTATCATCTTGTATATAACTACAAAACTCACCTATAATAACAAGTGATTTCTAATACTTGACACATCCAAATTACATGGTAATCTCTAGATGCTTGTGAATCAACTAGCATCATAAACACATATAACATGTTACAACTAACATGTAAGTAAAGTTACTCACCTGAATATAGTAGCTTTACCCCATTCCAAATGGTACAATTGCAGGCCAAGGTGTCTTCTCACTTCTTTCAACACCTACACCATACCACATACACACCACACACATGTGAATACCTTATATTCACTTTCAAGAGTTCTATCTACTCAACTATAACCAATAGCAAGCTTTAGGGTTTAAATTACAACCCTACTACACATTCAAATCGTGAATTTCATGCTACTACTTCTATAGTTGTAGGTGGGTGATTAATACCACTTGGAACCAATCCTTCCCAAGCAAATCAACTGATCAAATGAACCTAGAACTTAGAATCTTACCTTCAAGAAGCATGATATCGAATCCTACTTCAAATTCTCGAGTCCTAGTCTTCCAATTCGACTTCAAGGGCTTGAGGGATATTTTTCTAGGGTTTTGAGAGCGTTTTACGAACCGAACATATCCCCAAAATGAAGCAAAATCGCACATTTAAAGGTGGGGTCTATGCGTAACCCGACCCGGGTTCCAAAACCCGACCCTGGTTCCTGTGCAGCACGACCCGGGCTCTTAAACCCGACCCGGGTTGACGTTGTTGTTGCTGCTGATTTCTCAGGCTGAAAACCCGACCCGGGTTGACTAACATGACCCGGGTTAGTCCAAATTTGTTTCAAACATTGTTTTAAGTCTTCCAACTCTACCCGGTTTAATTCACACGACCGGGTTATCCGTTTTTAGCGTTTTTCGCACGAAAACTCTATCTTAAAGGTATTCTAACCATCCAAACACCCATGATTTCATGTCTAATCCTAGTTATCCCAAGATTAACATGAAAATACTTACCAAAAGAAATCATGGTGTTACAAATATTCAATTTATCGAAAAACTAATTGGAAGTGTATCTTATACATCGAGGATCGAACTATTTCAACCAATGCACCATCGTCTTCCCTAAGACACATTATAACCATTAATGTTCTTGGAAGAGAATAAGTTGTGAAACATTTTCTTAGTTTATGTTGTCACTCAGGTTCTGTTGATCTTATACTTCCTTTGAAGTCCTTGAACAGTTGAAGGTTTCAATCAATCGCTTATTCTGATAAGCGAAGCTATATTTGTCAAACTAATTAGCAAATATTATGAAGTATAACTAATTGTGTTCTGTTAAAAAACTCGCACAATACACAGTAACTAGTGTGTCCGTTGCTCATAATCTTAATGTCCTTTACATCTCTATGTAAATTTATGACTTTGTTAATTATGTTCAAGATATGCAATCATCACCTGACTCTAGGTCAACTGATTCCAAAATCCTGTCTACTGGATCTTTGGGTGATTCATTTCTTGCCACAAATGATTTTATTAAGAACTCAATTGACTCTAAGTCAAATGATTCCAAAGTCTTTTCCAACTGGACCTTTGGTTGAATTGATCCTTATAAAATTTTCTTTAACAATCATACTTTGGATGTATCAACATTCAAGTTATTGCCATTCATGCAATTATCACACTCATACAACATTTCAAGGATAATTTTAAATGAACATGTATTAAAAGAAAATCAACATTTAAAAAAATAAAATATCCTTGAAGAATGTACTATATTATAGACAATGTCGCACGTATCTAATAAGCTAATAACAAGGTCATAATATCTAACTAAACTCTATGCATGAGCTTCAGATCCAATCCGAATATGCTCCTATGCAACAATGTCCCGCATCCTACAGAGTCCATGCATACAGAGCATATGTGATAAACACATCCTGTATCAAGGAATTAAGGATCAGGAGTTTTGAGTTTTACGATATTCCTGAGTTGCCAAACCGTTCGACTTCGGAGCATATTTCCAATCTTTCTATGACTGTGTCCCACCTTGTGGATTCCCAGTTTGAGACATTGATGAACCGGTCCAGACGATCTGGATTATTTCTTGATGTGTCTTATTACTGACTCAATCCCGAAGCAGCTGAATCAATGGAACTATGCTTCTCCATGAACGACTCATACAGAGTCAACATTGAATGCATTTCCATGATTGTCTTATCTGGTTACCCTTCTTGTATATCTGGATGAACATACCAACGAGTCGAGTTAATGCTCAACTCCTGATTAAAGGTGACCAAATTTATACAGTTCACCTATTTGTCTCTCTATCTTGAGAACATTCGAACTGTTTCTACTTCCTGCACACTTCAAGGTCTTTGAAGATGTTAGCTCGTCCTTTTTCAACCGGTTCTCGGAACCTTTCCTCGACCAGTTGTACTAACTTATCTGACCCCAGGAATTCTAAATCCCTACGGAACTTGGGGTCAATGATCAATAGCACGAGGCAACGAACTTCCTTGGACTTAATGGTCAAGGGGACATGCTCATCACAAGATGCTGTATGATGCCATGCTTTGGGGAGCAGACACTCAATAAGATATGGGTTGCCAGCAAAACTAAGAACCATTCTCTATTTGTGAAGCCATACCACATAGTTCAGGTAAGTCAGTCTTACCATATGTAACAGGTGCTTTCTGAAACTCTCAGAAATATGTGAAGGAGGAGAAGGATGAGAATTGACACTATCTTTAGACATTTATAAAATTTGAATTTGTTAGTTTAATTTTAATCCTTTTAAATAATTACCCAATTTATTATTTAACAAGGCTAGGATCCAAAATACCCCAACTATGGTGTGAAGAGGGATGTCGTAATCACAACATAATGGTCATTAAGGTAGATAAACATTTATCAATTTCAGTCTTATGAAATTCCTAGATCTGTAAGATTCGTTGAACTGTTCAATGGCATGTTTAATCTCAGATATGCTCTACTGTTTGTGACTGGGATGCCAAGGATCACAAACTAGATGTGAATAACCATGCAAATGTGCTCGGTAACCTCAATGTTATTTATCATCTCTAATTGATGTGCCGGTTAACCACACACGCTCCATCAACAATGATAAATCATGAGAAACCCATTACCACTCTTTATGAGCCCCTATTAGTGTGTCGGTTAACCACACACGCTCCACTAATGTCTCATAAAATGTAATGTGCAATTTCATGGATTAGCATCTTTTCACATTTTTCCTAAAGTAACTAGATTGGGATTTTATGAAAATTGTTCTAGTACTTTGATTAATAACATTATACTTTTAATGAGATTAAGTGGTCCTATCAAACCCGTTCGGCTAACGACCCTCCACTAACCAAGAGAGCGGTGGGTGAGAATGGACACACATTAGACCGCCATTTTATAGGCAGTCTCCTTATACCTTCCTTATAGGTCAGCTTCGTGAATGAGGCCTACTATTGATTTGACTAACCAATTATCTTATACATATAATATTAACTTTTAATCATAACATATATAAGATGTATTTTAAACCCTTTAAAATATTAATGGTTTAATCTTTTAATTTTGAAAAATTAACTATTAATTTTAAAAATTAAATTTAAACCTTTAGTGATTTAATTATTATCTTTTAATTAAACAATTAATTAAATTAATTAAATCTAGATAGGCATCACAAATTAATCAAATTAATTTAATCCTATCTTAAACCCTTAATCTCAAAAATAGCAAGCAATGGGTTTAAGGTTTCCATTTATTAATTAATCGCAATTACCAAAAATAGAATACCTTCTAAAACCCTAGCATGAAATCGCAGACAAGGGGAAAGGAGGCTAGGGTTTCAAAAACCCTAGCCCAAAATCGATCAAGCCTTCATCTAGGGTTTAGTTTCTATAAACCCTAAATCTAAGGATAACAATTATAGCAATTCAACTAGAAAACAATCTAAAAAGCTCTGATACCACTGAAAGGTTTTCTGCAAATCTATGAACTAAAACCCTAAGTTCACATGCAACCTAGAAAAGATCTATGTTTTCTATCTTTGAACATATAATAAAATCCCTAAAGGCCAACAGAAAATTTCTAAAGAATTAAATAAGAAAAACTAACCTTTAGATCCTTAGATCTCTTGAAAGCAAGCGCCACAAGTGTCGTGCCTCTAATGGTTCACACCCAAAACCAAGCAAGCAAGAAAACAAGAGAGGAGAAGGGTAGAAACCCTTAGAATTTCGTGGCTTATGAGGAGTGGAGGAGGCCTTTATTTATAGCCTCCAGGTGATAAGCAATAAGGAGTATAACTACCTTATTTAAGATCCTGATATGATAAGGCTTTTATCATATAACCGAATCTACTTATCACTGCCATAAATAATGCAAATACCCATTAAGGAATGTGAAACCCTAAGGCCTTAGGCCTCAATTTCGTTCAACCCAATTAGGTATGCCCTAATTGTCAATCGCTCAACTATTGAAAAATTACAATTCAGCCCTGCACCTTTAATTAATCCAATTAATCCCAAAATTAATTCCAATTAATTTCTGATCAATTATTAATTAAATATTATGATTTCTAATTAATATATTATTCTCATAATATATATATAAATCATATTTTTCTCTCTCTTTAAGTTATCTTGTTCTCTGCTAGGTTTTGAGGGCAACCCAAAAGGACTATGCTGCCATCAATCAAGTATATTCCTAAATTATAGTCATGGCTTAGACACCTAATCTAACAGTTATATATATGTATCTATTTATTGGTTTGTTCTTTGAGATTATGTTGCTACTGAAGAAAACACAAATACACCAGCTAGATTCACAAAAGGAAGAAATAAAGCTATAGTAGATAGGACCTGCACTTGGGAGATTGAAATAATTTGTTGCTATTAATTGGTAATCAATTAAAGCAAAAGAAACTTTATTCTATTATAGTGTAATTCGTAATTTGATGTTCTATATGTTTTTCATTCAATTAAATTCAACCCATGGTATATCCTATCCTAATAAATAAGTAGCTCAAAGCCACATGTCATCTCCTCATTCATTTGGACACATGTCATTTTCTCATGATTTTGAATTTCTTAAAAAAAATAAAATACTTTGTTCATTACTACTCCTTAATGATCGGTTACAATTCGCCGTTACAATTCTATCTCCTCTAACTACGCTTTTATTAATACGAAAATGTCAATTAAATGTTTAACCCCAAATTTCGTCTTACGATTTCAAAAATCAAATTGCAATTGTGAATATATGTTAGGTATTTTTGTATTTTCCTAATGGTAAATCAAGATTTTTAAGCACTAATTGCAAGAGATAACAATGTACTTCAATTTATTTGTGTAGTATAGCATTCTACTTTTATATATTTCTATTACATTTCTATATTCTCTATTTTGTGTGTTTTTGTTTATTTTTAAGATAATATGATATTTATTTTAAGTTAGTACATTTCTTGATGTTTAGATGTTCTTATTTAACATTTTCTTTTAATCAACCCGTGTAATAAACGGGCCTCATAACTAGTATCCTAATAAATAAGTAACTCAAAAGCACATGTCATCTCCTCATTGAATTTGCCACATGTCATTTTCTAGTATTTTTTATTTTCTCTAAAAATAAATTTTGTTACTCAGTTATGTTTTCAATTTCCCTCAATCTCGGTATTCACTGTTAAATTTTTGAATACGGTTTCCTTCGTCTTCGCCTTCTCTTTCTCTTCTTTCGCCCATCTCTCTCCCTCAAATGGAGGAACCAAGATCGGAATTGTCTCAAATGGAGGAACCGAGATCGGAATTGTGGGGGTGTCGCAGAAACCCTAGGGCTTAAGAAGATGAATCTAACTTTCGTCCCATGCATACAATATTTGTTTGTAGAACATCGTTTGCAGGTCACAATGCAAAGCAAAATCCGTGTATATGAAAGTGGGATGATGGAATATGTATAAGATGCTTCTGTATAACTTCTAATAATAAAAAGACAACAAAGAAATAATATATTTATATTTTTTAGGAGTATGATCCGGATCTCCCACCAGAATTAGCAGGTAATAGCTGGTCTACCAAGTGTCATGACATGTGCTAATTATCTGAAATTGCCTACATATTGTTCAAAGGTTAAATAAAACCCAATTTTTTATTTTTTTGTAGATTTAGTTTATTATGAGCTTCATTATTTAAAATACATTTCTGGTCCCTTGCTATAGCTGAGTCTTTAAATTTGGACCAAAAAGTTCTATCTTGCAAATTTGGTCCTTATAACAATTTTGGTTCGTGTGTCGTCTAAGTTAACAGCTAAGCTGTAAAAATTTCTAAAATACCATTTTGCCCTTGGACCGAAACTGGAAAAAACTCTATACATGTCACATGTACATACGATTTTTTAAAGTTATATATTTAGCTTTTATTGTAATTGAATCATTTGTTAATATATTAAATTTAAATTTTAAAGTAGAACATTTTAATAGGAAGAAATGAAAGTAGCATGCTATAGTACCCAAATCAATAGAAGTACATCGCTATATCTTGCAGCTCAACCCTTTCTTAAATGCTCAAAGGTGACATTGGTGTTGAACATGTCAGGCTGACCTTCAAAGCATGAAAGATGTTATAAGTTCAACACTCAATATAATGCAAGCCATGTGTTTGTCAATATGCTCACTCTCTGTGAAGGTAATCTAATCTCACTCAGTATTAATGTTATCTAAACAAAGTTATCTTCTTCAGGCCTTCTGGTGGGCCTGAGCTCAAATTTGAACAAATTTTTTTGTTTTTCTTTAGGTGGAAGAAGTGAATTCAATGGTCATTTTTGTCGAAGCTTCCAAACAATTTTGGTCCCTATGTCGTTTAAGATAACCACTTAGCTTTTAAATTTTGTAAATGACTGTTTTGCCCTTAGATCGAAAAACTTAAAAAAACAATATACCACAGGGTCCGAATTTGTAATTTTTCATTATTTTCTAATTAAGGTGTATAACATTTGATACGGGTATATTACTTTTTCAAGTTTATAATATTACGGTGCAATAAATAATAAGAATTCAGAAGCATTGCAAAATGAATATATGGACATATAAACTATTTTAATACTTAAAAAATAAGAGAAAATTACAAATTTGGTCCCTGTTGTTTACTCCCTTTTTCCAGTTTTAGTCTAACGGCAAGATGGACATTTTTATAAAAAGATCAAAAGCAAGGTTGTTAACTTAGCAACACAGGGACCAAAATCGCTAGAAAACTGCAAAATAAGGATCAGATTTGCAAGAGAAGTTTCTGGAGCAAAATTGCAAGAACCAGCTATGCTATTCAGGGACCAAATGTTGTTTACTCTTCTTTTGATTAAATTAGTTTACTCTTTTTTTGTCTAACAGTTAAATGGGTTTACCCCCTTGGCCCCTCGCGGTGATTGTGACTACCTGGTTAAAGCAAAATTGGCACAGGCGGGAGGCGCAGTATGTAAGATAATCCTGGGACCACTTCATAAAATGCAATATATTGTTATCATTAGATTCAGATTATTATGGCAATAATAAAAAATTGTTGATGGACCGATTTTATAATTATATACACTTGCCATAGTGGATTGAGTTCCCGGTTTGACTCAAGATCCTCCAGATCCCTTCCATCTCTCATATTAGGGTATATCTCCATCTATATATACACATGATGTGGAGCATCTTGAAGAACACGAAATACACACTGAAAATTCATGAGGCTTTGCAGAGGGATTTGAGAGATAGTCTTGAGATCAACTGGAAAACCAATCTCACTCACCAGATCCAAAAGTTTCAATGGAAGCAGGTACACATTCTCTTTTCCATTGTTTATTTCTCTTATCAGATTCAAGCTCTTGATCTTTGTGTAGGCTTCCACGATTCTGTGTTTTGATTATGAAAATAAAACTAACAAATAGTATCAGAGCACTCTTAAATCTGATGAAAGAAATTCGTGACTCGTTTAGAATATCTAAGTTTAAGTTCTAGAAATAAACATACCTGCTTCTTTTCTTCATTGCCTCAAGATACTTTTTTCTCTTTCCTGTGGGTTCTTCATGCAATTTTTTTTTTTTTTCGACCGGCGATTTTACATCTTTAGTCATATGTTCTTTTTGTGTCTTGTTATGCAAAATGGATTACGTACTGTTGCTTCTTTTAGTGAACCGTCAAATCGTATCAACTTTTTTTTTATATTTTATTGTGATTGAAAGTAAAAGTTGATTGTGTGTGCCAAAAAAAAAAAAAAAAAAAAAAAAAAAAAGACATAGATATTATATACTTTAACATTGAAAGGACATAGCTTTTGAATTGACAGAGCAAGCTACGTTTCTCTCTTTTTAATATAGAGGCAATTATTGTTTTTTCTTTTTACAACCCTGTCATATTGTTTATTGAACTTTTAATATGACGAACCCCACGAAATTTTATATTAAAGTGATGATTATTTTATAATTTAAATTTCTGGATATGTATGGATTTTTTTTTCCTTGCTTTATCATGTATGAGTTTTCGTATGTCCGTAACTTCATTATTTATAGCGTTATAGATAATCATACATGAGTTGTAAAGTTATATATATATATATATATATATATATATATATATATATATATATATATATATATATATATATATATATATATATATATATATATCCTTGTGTATTATGAAGCTTGTATAGAGGTTAAAAGAAATATGGCTCTAATTTCATTTAAGATCGGATGTTTTATTTCCGATACTTCAACCAAGTTTATGTTATGATTATTTTATTTGTAGAACTTATGAAATCGGTATTTTGTTTATTCACGATATATACCTTTTTGGGGTTTATCGATAAACTTGGTTATTGATATTATGCCAGTTTTTTTATTGTCATTGGTATGTTATATCTTGTTTCAAACTATTAAAACGATGACTTTTGTTTTTCAATAATTTCAGTTATGAGGTTATTTATTTTCTAGGTAAATTTATTGACACAATATATCGCCAAAGTGATCTCTTTTGTGGAAATTAATTTATAAAGAATTTAAATATTGCGGTTTATGTGTTTATTAATGCGGATATTAATCGACCCAAAGGTAGGTTAATATTTTGGCGGATAAACACATATTTAGTGGTAAACTTTTGAACAATTATTCGGTTTATGTGATTAATAAATCTATCCAAAGATGGACTTATTGATTGACATAATTATTGTTAATATTTTATCACTTAAACAATATATCTGTTGCAAGTTAATATTACTGTCCAAAGACTTGATATTAATGTTGTGTTGATATATTGTGATGTTGTCATAAACTGAATTTATTGATTATTATTTACGATGTAATGAACATCAAACTAATTTAAATGTTTTTTTGTTCTCAAATACAGCAAATATGAATTGTGGAATAATATCTTCCAACATGAATCACATTCCTGTACTGAACGGGACTAACTTTAAGGAATGGAAAGAGAACATCATGTTAGTTCTCGGCTGCATGGATCTCGACCTTGCACTTCGGGTAGAGCAACCTATCATCACTCTTGCAAGTACTTCTGATGATAGGAGGAACCATGAAAAATGGGACCGCTCAAACCGCATGAGTCTGATGATCATTAAGCGCGGCGTTCCAGAAGCCTTTAGAGGCACAAATGAGCAAGCTATTACGGCTAAAGAGTTTCTTGCTGAAATTGAACAACGTTTTTCTAAAAATGATAAGGCTGAAACAAGTACATTTTTGCAAAAGATGATTTCAATGAGGTATAAAGGCAAAGGAAACATCAGGGAGTACATCATGGAGATGTCTCATCTTGCTTCAAAACTCAAGGCACTAAAGCTAGACATTTCGGATGATTTTCTAGTGCATTTGGTGTTGATTTCCCTTCCTGCACAATTTAACCAGTTCAAGGTCAGTTACAACTGCCAAAGGGACAAATGGACTCTTAATGAGCTCATTTCTTTTTGTGTGCAAGAAGAGGAAAGGATGAAACAAGAAACGACTGAAAGTGCTCATTTGGCTAGTACCTCTAAAGATAAGGGCAAAAGAAAGAGGAAAGAAGCTGCTCCTAAAGGACCAGGACAAAAGAAACCGCATTTAGGAAATGATAAAAAGAAACAACATTCGGGGCCTCCAAAATGCTTCTTTTGTGAAGAACCTGGTCATATAAAGCCGGATTGTCCGAAATACCATGCTTGGCGCGTTAAGAAAGGTATAATTCGTGCTTTAGTTTGTTCTGAAATTAATTTAGTTTCTGTACCTAGAAATACTTGGTGGATAGATTCTGGTGCTACTACTCACGTAAGTATTTCTATGCAGGGTTGCCTGAACTACCGAAAACCAAGTAATGCTGAAAGATACATCTATGTGGGTGACGGAAAGCAGGTTGAAGTTAAAGCAGTCGGCACATTTCGTTTATTACTAGAATCTGGTTTTTATTTGGATTTTCAAGACACTTGTATTGCACCGTCTTTTAGACGGAATTTGGTTTCTGTTTCTAAATTGGATAGGTCTGGTTATTTTTGTTCTTTTGGAAATGGCGAATTCAAGTTGTCTTTAGATTCAAATATTATAGGTACTGGTTCTTTAACGTTTTGTGATAAGTTATATATGCTTACTGTTGTTACTTCATATAATGAAACCTTGCATGTAGACTCACGCGGTACTAAACGAAAATTAAATAATGAAAATTCAGCAACGTTATGGCACAAGCCCTTAGGTCATATATCAAAACCAAGAATTGATAGGCTTGTGTCAGATGGTGTGTTGAGTAACCTTGATTTCACAGATTTTAACATTTGTGTTGAATGTATCAAGGGAAAACAAACGAAAACTAAAAGATTAGATGCCAACAGGTCTACAGATGTCTTAGAATTGATACATACTGATATTTGTGGACCATTCCCTTCGGCTTCTTGGAATGGTCAACAATATTTTATATCATTCATAGACGATTACTCACGTTATGGGTATCTATATCTTATTCATGAAAAATCCCAGTCACTGGACGTGTTCAAATCTTTTAAATTGGAAGTTGAGAATCAACTCGATAAAAAGATTAAATGTGTCAGATCTGACCGTGGTGGTGAGTACTATGGTAGAAATGATGGTTCAGGTGAACAACGTCCAGGACCTTTTGCTAAATTCCTAGAGGAATGTGGAATCGTCCCACAATACACTATGCCAGGTTCACCTAGCATGAATGGTATATCTGAAAGACGCAACAGGACTCTTAAGGATATGGTGAGGAGTATGATAAGTCACTCTACCTTACCAGAGTCACTCTGGGGTGAAGCACGTAAGACTGCAGCTTACATTCTTAATAGAGTACCAACTAAAGCGGCTGACAAAACACCTTATGAGCTTTGGACAGGTAAAAAGCCTAGTTTAAAGCATTTACGAATATGGGGATGTCCAGCTGAGGCTAGGCCTTACAAACCAAATGAAAAGAAATTGGACTCCAAAACTGTTAGCAGCTACTTTATTGGTTATTCTGAACGATCCAGGGGCTATAAGTTCTATGATCCCGCGACAAAATCAATTTTTGAAACGGGAACTGCA